>JASDQU010737797.1:45472-83685 GCA_032191745.1 Picea mariana | reverse complement strand
TATATATATATATAAGTCAACAAGATGTAAATGCAGGTATAAAACTAGATAACAGTGTCCAAAATAATCTCATATTGATAACAACCATACATGTGAAACTTCTGTGGGAATAATTTGGGAGTAGAAGCTCGAGGTTTCAAAACTCATCCTCTAGTTTGGAAAAAAAAAATGCATGCAACTTCAAACGTTGAGTTGGAAAACTATTAGTAACATGCATAAGGTGTACTAAAAATAGTTAGATGGTAAATCCTTGGGATTTATGGGTGTTCACCCTCTGAGACATATATAATGAACCGATGTGAAAAATTATTCAATTACTTTCAACAATAGTTGTTATAACCGAAATATTCAACCAAAAATCCTATGGTCAAGTAATGTGTGTGGAAAATAGAAGTTTCCCCAGGACAATTCCAACTTAGGAAGTCCTTTCTTATAAACTCAAGTGGGTTATTTCCATAATCAATAAAACTTATAATATTGTTGCAAAATAGATGGAAAGTTAATATATGGATGATACAGAGCCCTGTTTCGAAATGTGACTCCCATTCTACTGAGCATACTTTTATTGACTTATTCTTTGAGGACACTAGCATGCAAGTTATCCGGTCATGGTACATTATGATTTCATTTAGATTATGCGTTAAATATGATGATGATGATGATGATGATGATGATGATGATGATGTATTATGAATTATTGTTATTTTTATGTATATGTATTGACATATGCTATTGACGAGTTTTCTTGAGTGTGCAGGACACATGACATGTTATGGATGTTGATGGCATCAATGGACTTCCTTGGAATCCAAATTGAGTCAGGGACTGGATTGTATTTGTTTGATTATTTAATTTTATGCACATGTGAAATATGATTGATTACAATATTATTTATGTATATGGATTATTGACACTATTTTTCTCAGTGGATGTAGACTTGACGATGCTTTCTAATCTAACTCACATAAGGAGTGAAGGGGCCATGCACATAAACCATACATTTGGGGGAGAGGTGTGGAAATATCCCTTTCATAGCCTACTAGTACTTTCGTCATGGTCTGAACTATATGTTAATGAGTACCTAGTTCGAGAGGTCTACAATGCCGTGAGGGAGGACTAAGAGAGTCGCTCACGAATACTTCTAAGGGATGTGCAATAAGGAAAACCCATTATTCCTTAGAATCTCTTATTCTCTCACAAGGTTGAATGAATGGAGTGTTGACTCCAAGGGTTAGATAAACTTCCAAAACTAGTCAAAGGTGACTGGCACCCTTGGAGAAGGTAGGTACGTCTTGAAGGACACATTGCGTAAATAAAAACTTGAGTCAATAAATCTAGGTGGCCTAAAAAACATTGAAATGGTTAGACCTTGTTAGAATAAAATAATAAATTAAAGAGTAAATTAATAATTATAAATAATAACAAAATTATAAGCCTATGTCTATGATTAAGTCTAAGTCTAAAATTTAAATAATGACTAAGTGAACTATGACATAAGTTAAAAGATTTGAGATAAATTCAAACTCTAGAAAAATGGGGAATAAGATTTAAAGGATGGACAAAATGCACATCTGTGCATGAAATTAATAAAAAGGATTTTTAAAATAGAAATAAATAATAGCTTGAGAGAATAGGTATATACATAGAATAGTATCTTAAGTCAAGCTACCACTAAGTCTAACTAGAATAAGACTCCTAGTCCAACTCTAAGTAATATCGTGTTATGAGACACTCATTAAATGAGAATTTGGGGAACAAAGGGACAACTAAGAGCAAAAATAGGAACACATTGGGGAATGTGAGGGAAATTGGTTTTTTTAAATAAAATAAAAATAGTAATTACTTATGCAACTTGGGGAGAGTGTGACAAGTGTGTGGGTGAATAATTGTAATTCATTTAATCTAAAAATTTAAATATTTATGTGTAACGGTCCCTCTGTCATGACAACAAAGCAATGTACAACAGGTAAAGATTTTCTTTTCTTTTGTTTTGCATTAGGATATTAAATTCGTTACAACATCATAAGAAACCTCGCAAATGATACATAATAATAAATAAAACAACACATAAGCATTGCATTAACATAACTAAAAGCGACACAAATTAACACACAAACAACAACTCAATCAACGCATCATCATAACTAATAGTTGCACTTAATCAACACATCATCATACTAAACAGCGAAATAATCAACGCATCATAATTGACTGAAGCAATATACAATTGAATAATCAATCATGTCATTGATAATTAAAAGAACTACCCTACCAAACTATCCTACATGGTTAGGACCTCCAAGACACATAAACAACGCTCAAGTCCAAGATTCATCCGATTGATTTTGACCATTTGAGATATCAGGGCTGGCGATTGTTATGAGGAACAAGGAGGTGCCTAAATCCCGCTAAAACCAATCAAGTCGCCAATCAACTACATCAATCAATCAATCATAATCATCAATTAAACATAGCGCAAGAGTAATCAATCACATAACCCATCATATACTAGCATTAATTTCAAGGCACAATATTATCTAAATACTAAATTGTTCATACATCAAAATTATTCCATGGCGCAATAAATCCAATTACTAAATCATTACACATCAACATGATTCTGTGGTGCAAGGAAATCTATGTACTTATTCATTTATACATCAACAATATTCCATGGCGCAAATAAATATAATTACTAATCATTACACATCAACATTTTAATCATCTAGTAACAATAATAATGGTCATGCAACTTGAAACTACTTTACCAATAAATTCTAAACTTGTACTTTACCGATAAAGTTTAAGAGCACAAGGGGTAAGGTAAAGGCGGATAAAATAATACTTATTTTCTCAATTTGCGCAATTACTCTTCTTAATTCAGGAGATGTAACATTTACACCTAAGGGACTAAAGTTTCCTTCGCAAAGCAAGATCATTTATTTTCAACAAGATAGGATGAATTATCATAAGTTAGGGATTCTTGTGCAGCAAAGCAACAAGGCGTACATGACAATCATTTTTCTATCTTATTTGACGTTGCGCAACTTGCACAATTCCTTAAGAATACTAATTGTGCAAGGCGCATTTGGTATTTTGTTACGATTAATATCTAACAAGAATAAAAATTGTTAAAATTAAATCACTATTAAGAAAGATTAGAATGGAAGGTCTATTCTATTAAATTAATTGTTACATCATATATTAAGGAAACAAACCCTAAAGATGATATAATTTTTCATTTTCGATGTACTAAGACTCATTCTCAAGTAATATGTGTTAGGTGGTACCTTTTAAGAACATCAAGTATAAGTCGTGCATGTAATCCAAATAGGTACTTTCTCAACAACAATTTATTAGTTTAATTAGAATTTGCCTTTGTCTTGGATTTAGAGTGTAGTTTATCCGGAATATTATATAACAAGACGAGCTGCATTGCTTGATCGACTGCTCGATTGCTTAACTCCTGACGGGACTGTAGGTTGCCGTTGAAGTGAGGGGCCGAGCGAGGTTGCCGTTGATGTGAGGGCCGAGCGAGGTTGGCGCAAGCCATGAGGCAATGTAGCAGACATGGGCAAGATTGAATGCTTATGAATATGATGAGACTCTTGCTCAGGAGTTGAAGAATATGTTTCAACCAAGAACCGAAGGTGAGTACCTTTTGATGCATTTTTGTGTTTATAGCATCCATTCATATAAAAATGTTGCCTCACCTAACATGATTTTCAGATCACATCAGACCCTGCATTAGAATGCGAAATAAAAATATTGTGCATCCTTTTCCGCCTTTTGGTCCTTCTACTGATTTCGTACTAGCCTATGAAGATAGTGAAGGAGTAGTGAAGGAGACTGCGTGCTTGTCAGGCATCGTAGAGGCACTATGCTTCCTGATTTGAACTCTACTAAAAGAAAAACTCCAAAAGGACTCTTGATTTTGACTAATGGCTTTAGTAAAAGAAAAACTCCTAAAGACTCTTGATTTTGGCTTAGGGAAGGTTTTATCAACAAAACTGTATGTTGCAGAATGTTTCTTTATACAATCAAAAGGCTATGGATCATAAAAACCTCTGGCACGAATGCCTTCGATATGCTAAAGTTAAACTTCCAGTTTTTATTATTTTTGCATTTTTTCTATTATTATATGGCAATTTAGGAGGTTACTTTGATCTTTTTGGTGTTTCATATCGGAGAAATTTTACATCTTTTAGCCGACACTAAATGTAATTTATTTGCAGGTCCAAAATGCTCAAAGAAGAGAGGCTACTTGAGTGGTAGTGTTGCATACCCATCTCACGGCCCAGCCAATCATAGATCTAGTTCCTTCTATCATCTTTCCAGCAAAGAAAAAGTGTATCACAAGATTCGCATAATGCTCTTATTGACCGGTCATTCCATGTGCCTGAGATTCTCATAATGCTATTTTTTACTAGGCCGCATTCCATATGCTAGCGGAGAATTGTTTATGCCATTTTCCACTATCGATTGTTATGTAATATAAATGATCCAAACATTTTCTTTTTGGAATTTGAAACCTGCACATATATAAGATTTCCAGTTCAAGATGTATTTCTATTGGAAAAATGAATACATGCTCTATGTATATAGAAGGTACATAGGAATTCAAAATATAAGAAATATTATTCTGACTTAATGAATACAATTCCATAACTAGTTTTTTACTATTTGTTTAATCTAGCATTTTTTAAACCAAAAATATCATTATTTCTAATAATTTTTAGCATAATTGTTTTACTAATTATATCCATAATGCTTGATTTTGACAGGTCCTTTGGCCGCTTAGACATTGACAGCTTATTTTGATCTCCATTGTACTGGATCTTGACAGTTTTTCATTTACCCAAGGTTAAGTATCACACAAATGTGTTAGTCAAACAAAAAACCCGTGTCTGTGCCAGGCAAGACGCCGACAAGACCAAGAATAAGGAGCTCAATCTATTTGGCTGGAGGAATTAGTAGAAAAAGATTCAGAGATAAAGACCAGCTTCTGGGAATCTGCAAAGAAAAAATGAAAGGTCAGTATATGCAAGGAGGTAATGTTTCAAATATGTATTAAACAACCTGTATGTGCCCGACAAGACCAAGAATTTGGATGTCCGGAAGGAGCTCAATTTGTTTGGCTGCAGGAATACAAAGATAAACACTAATGCCAGGAAATCTGCAAAGAGAAAATTAAAATGCCAGGAAATCTGCAAAGAGAAAATTAAAGGTCAATATTTGCAAGAAGGTAATGTTTTAAACAATATGTAATGTTTAAGATATAAATTTTAAGAAAAGGTCAAATATGTGCATTTTAGAGCGCATATCCAGGCTGGAGTAGAAGCATTTTAGAGCGCATATCCAGGTTGGAGCAGAAGGGAATGGAGGCAATGGCCAGACCAGGCCAAAGTAGAAGGGAAAGGAGGGGTAGAGAGTCGAGACGCTGAGCAAAAGGGGAAAACACAACGGAAAAGCTGGGAGGAAAATGCAATGGAAAATCTAGGAGGAAACGTAGGGCCGACTATCCTTGTCTCATGGAAACCTCTCTGTTGTGTCCTGCTTACAATGTTCTACGTGTAAGCTAAAGTTTTTCTACGTGTAATCTAAACAAGGATGTGATAAATATGGGTTAATATATGGCTAGATTTTGAGTAAACATTTAATGTTTTTAAGTAATGCTAGATTCATCTCTATCATTACTTTGATTTACTTTCTTTGGTAAAAATCAGAAAACCAGCTTGCTTTTTAAATCAACAATAATCTAAGATATCTTCTATGTGTCTCTCGAAGAAGCCAAATAAGAGATTAAAGATCAACTTAAATTGTATAATTTTTAGAAAACTTTGTTTAAAGCACTCAAAACTCATTGTTTTATGTGCCTAGTTAATGAGAATTTTGAAAATCGATTACTAATAGTCCCCAGCCCGAAGAGCAGGGACTAATAAGTATTCCATAGGTGATGCTCTAGTGAAACAATGCTGGAATATTCCATGATGTCTATAATAGACATTCTCCATCCAAAGATGATTATAGAAGGTAAAAACTTACCTTTTTTTAGAGGAAGAGTATTGTTGAATATAAAAAGTAAGTTTGCAATGCTATTAGAGTTACATCCTCAACAAGACATTCCCCATCCAAAGATAATTATTTGACTAGAAGGTAAAAACTTACTGTTTTTAGAGGAAGAATATTGTTGAATATAAAAGGTAAGTTTGCAATGCTATTAGAGTTACATCCTCAACAAGACATTCCCCATCCAAAGATAATTATTTGACTAGAAGGTAAAAACTTACCTTGTTTTTAGAGTAAGAATATTGTTGAATATAAAAGGTAAGTTTGCATAAATACATCGTTCCCTTATTGTTGAACACGCTGTCACAAGGGTAGAGGCTGAATCTGGAGTGATCACAAGGATCTACGCATCAGGAATTTAGGCGCGGGTGCAACGGCAACTGGCAACAATGATTTCGTTGGAAAAAAACCTTACTAAAATCCATTAATAATAACAAGTTTTAAATGGAAACTGGTGTCCTAAAACTAACACACAGACCTCAAAAAGGACTGGCTGAGAGAACGCAAAGGCACTAACCTCCAGCGCAAGGATAACCATTCGTTATTCATAAAGCAAGCGGGCTTGATACCAGCAATCCGACGGGTTCATCAGAAGAAATCTATTTTTCAACGATGACCTCCACAAATCACCGTTGTTCAATTCTACCTCAAGAATTCGTTTTCCCTAAAACCTGTCCCAAAAACTCACGAGTGCCAATACTGAGCTATTTTAGAGATGGCGCCAGTGGGATTGCCTCACCTTTCTGAGTATGTTGATGCCTTTGTAACAACCAATTTCTTAGATTATCAATCCTCACAGGTTTATGGAAGATGCCAACAAATAACTAATATGTTGTTAACTAAATAACTAATACGTGGTTGTAGAGAGCAGAATTTTGGTGTTGAATGGCTAAAATGTTGGGCTAAAAAATACCATTTGTATCTAGCTATCGATTCGATCTAGTAGCGCAACTCAATCCAGAAAATACAAATTCAATCTTAGCTGCCAAAGGTAAATGGCATCACTAACCATAAATTACTTTATTACACAACCCATCAAGGATTTACCAAATCAAACTCAGGAATAAAATGGAAGTTTATGACTGTTAAAGTTGCTCCATTAAGTCAAAACTCATAAGTTTTAAGTGTTTGTAAAATGATGCTATTACCCAAGCACATCAATATATATGAAATTTTAAAGGGACCCAAGCTTTGTTATTTTCATATCAGCAGTGATAAAAAATTATGTACTCTATTTTTCTTATAACAACTAGCAGTAAAATTTCATTGAGAATTTAAAACACAACAACTATCAAGTTTTCTTGGATATTGACCAATACGTAACTCTCCAAATAAATTTGGAATTACAACACAAATTAGGTGGGATTTTTATAGCTCTTATTATACAATAAAAATTCGTATCTCAATTACAATGTCAAATGAAATATCGTAACCGACTAAAAATTTCAAAGTTGAAGATGGTTTTCCGCAATGATGTTCATTCCGACCTCTTGGAGACTTCACCGATACCTCCCAGCCAATGCTAGGGGTACCCTTATTCCCCCTTATTCCCCCGAGCCGCAAACGTGCCACACACATGCACAACCAAAAATCCTCTAGCTCCCAGCTTGCCTTGCAAGGTAAAGCCACCACTCTCTCTCAAGTTGGGTATCCCAACTCTCACAAGTAAAACCAATAAAACATTATGCAGCATAACTTTACTTATATAACTAGTGTCTTCTATTTCTCATCTCTGCCCTTTGTTTTATAGAATATTCCCATAACCCATCCCCACTTGCACAATTAATTCATTTTTTAATTAAAAAAATTTAGAATTATCTTCCCCTTAAACTTGTTACCCTTTCCCTAATTCGCACAATTAAATACACAATTTATTTTAATAAAAGTCAGTTTCCCTAACCCTTCCTAAAAGCGCTTCTTAAATCACTCCTAGTTGTCTCTTTATTCCCCTTATTTCCAATTAATGATTGGCGCATTTCTAAAATTGAGTTGAGTTAAAACAAGAATCTTCTCCTAATTAGACTAGTGTTAACTAGACTCCATATTCATTTCTATGTGTACCCATTCCTTTATCTTTATTCCATTCTTACCTTAACTTCCAATTTGGTAATCACTTGCACATATGTGTGTTAAATAAATCTTTAGATTAAATTTATTTTGCTTGAATTCTTAAATTGATTTCCTTCATCCTCTCATTATTTAATTTATAAATTTAGTTTTTAGTCTTTTTACTAACTTAGAATTATGCTTAAATAAATTTTTAATTGCAAGGGATTAGATTCTTATAGGGATTATGATTAATAAATTAAATCATTAGTTAATTTATTAGTCGATTGATTCGGAAGTGCTCATGATTTTACAAGGTTAATTATTCGCTCAGGGTTTTCTAGGCCACCTAGATTCATTGACTCAAATTTTATTTACACGACGTGCCCTTCAAGACACACTCTATGCTACAAGGGTGCCACTCGCCTTTGTCTCAAATTTTTAATTACACGACGTTCCCTTCAAGACACACTCCATGCTCCAAGGGTGCCACTTGGATTTGACTCAAATTTTTAATTACGTGATGCACCCTTCAAGACGCATTCTGTGCTCCAAGGGTGCCACTCTCCTTTGACTCATTTTGATAGTTGTTCAACCCTTGGAGTCAACACTCCAGTGGGGAAACCTTGTGAGAGACTAACGACTTCTAAGGAATACAGACCCTCCTTTATTGTGCACCCCTTAGAAATATTCGTGAGCGACTATCTCAGTCTTCCCTCATGGCATCATGGATCTCTCGAACTAGGTAATCGTTAACCTACAATTCGATCCACTGTAGGAGTGTTAGTAGGCTGTGACAGGGATGCTGCCACACCTCTCCCTCAATATATGGTCTATGTGCATGGCCCCTTTACTCCTTATGTGAGTCAAATTAGCAAGAAAACATCAGCATGCATCCATCAACGAAACACTATCAATGATGCATAAACAATATCATAATATAATAGATCATATGTTACATATGCATAAATGAAATACCCAACCAATAAAATCCACTCCCTAACTCAATCCGGAGTCCAAAGAGGTTCATTTATTCCATCGACATCCTCATTATGTCTAGTTTCTTATACACTTAGGGAAAACTCGTCAATAGCATCTGTCAATACATAGATACAAAACAACATAAATCATAATCCATCAACATCATTATAAGAATCCATAAGTAAAACAACTAACCATATACTATAACTGGATCACTTGAACACACATGTCCTCAAAGAATAAGTCAATAACATGTGCTCACAAGAGCAGGATGTTACATACAACCCCTCTTGTTTTAAACTTCATCCCGAAGTTGTAGAGTATATAAAATGCAGTAAATAAAGAATCTGATAAGATCCATATGTATAAATTATCAAATAAATAGGGAAAATACTAGCGCATATCATATGTGTCCTCCAAGGTAGCCGAGTGCAGAATATAATTTTCCCATTGGACCTTGACCTAATCAACTATTCGAAGTCGTAGCAGTTGAATGTGATGGTCCAAAATGAAGATTGGCTCTATCGTGAGTGCACCCTCATCTGAAAGTTGCAAGAAACTCATGTCAATCACATGTGTAGTATCACTAACATAATGTATCAAAACATATACATGAAAAACATCATGCATATGCTTCAAATTATCAGGCAAGGCTAGTTGATAGGCCATGGGTCCCTTCATTTCCACAACTTCGAAAGGTACCACAAACCTAGGAGTGATTTTAACACCCTTTCCAAACTTTATTGAGCTCTTGTGCAATTTCACCCACAATAAAACTCGGTCACCATTTTCATAATTATGGTCAACGTGGTGCAAATCGACATAACTCTTCTATCAATCTTGCGCTTCTTTAATCCTTTGTCTTATCATTTGCATTTGTTATTCCATTTGTTGGATCACTTTTGGTGCTACCAGAACCCTATCCTCAAGTCTATCCCAGCTCAATGGTGTCCAACACGGTCGCCCGTAAAGAAACTCAAATGGTTCCATCTTAATGGTACTTTGATAGTTGTTGTTGTATGTAAACTCTAGAAGTGGAAAGAACTCTTACCAATTCTTCTATTGGTCCATCATGTACATGCGCAACATTTCTTCGGAAATTTGGTTTGTTCTTTCTGTTTGCTTATCTATCTGAGGCTGATATTTTCTACTAAAGTTAAGTTGTGTCCCAAAGGCCCCTTGGAAACTCGTTCAAAAATGTCTTGTAAACACTAATCCTCTATCGAATATGAAACTTTTTGACACACCTTGTAATCTCACAATCTCGTTGATAAAAACTCTAGCTATGTCTAGCACCCGATACATCATACACATAGGGATAAAATGTGCATTCTTTGTCAGAGTGTCAACTACTACGAAAATTGAGTTGTGCCTCATTTATGTGAGTGGCAATGAAACAATGAAGTCCATCAAAATGACCTCCCATTTTGATTGTGGAATAGCGAGTGGCTATATTAATCCTGTCAGATTTCTATGTTCAATCTTCACTTGTTGAAATTCTACACACCTCCCCATGTACCTAACTATGTCCGCCTTCATTCCTTTCCATAAGAATAAGGGCTTAAGGTCTGCCCTCATCTTCGTGACTCCTGGATGAGCCATGTACACTGATCTATGAGCTTAAATTAAGATCAAGCTTCTTAATTTGGCATTAGGCGGTACGTAAATCCAGTTATTATACCTCATCAATCTGTCATTGTCCAATGTATATCGTTCAAACTTTGGTACCAACATGGTGTCTTGTCTAATATTTTCCTTAACCTCTTTATACCAGTCATCTTCAATCTATACAATTAGACTATTTTCTCGAAGATTCGTCTAAAGAGGTATCACTAAGAATATGTGTCGTCTCCAACTCAATGCATATACCACTCTATTCATTGTTCCTTTAATGTAAGTAATGTCAAAATCGTATTCGCTAAGCAATTCTGACCAACGCCTTTATCGCACGTTCAAGTCACTTTGCATAAAAATGTGTTGCAATCCACGGTGATCTATTTTTAGTTCAAAATTTCATCCAATAAGATAGTGTCTCCAGACTCTTCAAGCATACACAATGTCCAAAAACTTCAAATCATGTGTTGCATAGTTCTCCTCATGCTTTCTTAATTTTCTTGAGATGTAAGTGATGACTCGACTGTCTTGCATCAATACTCTGCCTAAGCCTTCCTTGGATGCATCTGTGCATACCAAAAATTCTTTGTCCATGTCAAGAAATTTTAGTATCAGAGTTGTCTTCAACAACCCCTTGAGCCTTTGAAATGTTTCGGCGCTCTTCTTGGTCCATACACAATTCTTTTGTTTCTTCTGCAATTTGGTGATTGGAATTGCGATTATCAAAAAACCTAAGATGAATCATCGGTAATATCCTTCTAAAACCATAAAGCTACATACAGTGTACTTCCCGTATGTTCGTCGACGCATGACATTCCATAATAGCCTCTAACTTCGTTGGATCTACAACGATGCCTTTGTTGGAGATAACATGCCCTAAATAATGAATCCTTGATTGATAAAAAGAGAATTTCGACAGTTTCCCATACAATTTATTTCTCATAAAAATTGTAGTACCAAGCACAAATGTTCTTCATTTTCTTCCGTCATCCGATAATATATCAATATGTCGTCAATGAATACTTGAAAAAACTTGTCGAAGTATTCACAGAATACCCCATTCATCAAGCTCATGAATACCCCTTGGGAATTTGTCAGTCCAAACAATAAAATGGTAAACTTGTAATGTCTGAATGTCGTCTTGAATGCAGTCTTAGGAACATCTTCCTCTTTGATTTGTAACTGGTGATATCGTGATCTCAAATCGATCTTTGAAAACACATTCACGCCATTCATTTGGTCAAACAAATCATCTATTATTGGCAACAGATATTGGTTATTGATCATTGCCTTGTTCAATTGACGATAGTCAATACAAAGTCTCCACGACCCATCCTTATTTCTTATGAAAATAATAGGCGCACCCTAAGGTGACACACTTGGGCATATAAGTCCTAGGTCCAACAACTCCTTCAGTTGCATTTTCAACTCTTGTAACTCAGGTGTCGACATTCGATAAGGAGTTCTTCCTATCATTTCAGTACTAGGTTTCAATTCGATTGTAAACTCCATCTCTCTTTTGGGCAGAAAACCTGGTAACTCTTCTGGGAACACGTCTGCAAACTTTCATACTACCAGAAGGTTTTCTAATACTTCCGCCACACCCTTTTCATTTATCCCTAAGATTGCATATAGATTGCACCCTTTATGCATGCTCTTCTATAGTTGTAGGGATGAAATGAAACTCAAGGACACTCCCTAGTTTCTTCTCACAATCACACTTCTCTATCCCTCATCATCAGTCAAACTCAACTATTCATATTATAGTTGAGTATTGCATCATGCAATTCCATCTAGTCCATACCAATAACGATGTGATAAGATCCTAATATGATGACATATAGGTCAGACATCGTTGCAAAATCTCTGAAGTTAATACAACAACGCACAACTCTTCCCCCAAAATTTTGTTTGGCACCCGAAGTCATTTCTACATATATGAACTTGTCCCGTTCGACTACGTTTACCTTAATTCTCTTCAGTGTTTCACTAAAAATAAATCTCTGTGTAGCACCCGTATCTATAAAAATACTTAAATTTTGGTCGGCAATGGTACCTAACATCTTGAGCACAGTGGACTGGTGCTTGGCCTAGCAGTTATTCACCACTGCATGAATCTGGTGGGTCTTGCCCAAATCTCCAACTGTAGTGTGTCTGAATGACCTGGCTGCTCTAGACCTCTCAACCGGAAATTCACATTGGTAATGTGGCTCTACACATGTCCAACATCCAGTCTTCAATCTAGTGCTCTTGGTCTCTGAAGTAGGAGTTGTTGTCCTACCAGCCTGAAATCCTAGTTTGTTGTGTTAAACAGGCCTAAATTGTTGTTGTTGCGGGTGATGTTGCATTGATTCTATGGTCCTTTGTAGAGAGTCATTTTCTAAGGAGAGGTTCATGGTGGTGTCATGAACGCGTGTCCTCTCAACATATATCGATAACCTGATTTATGTATGGTTGGTGTTTGATTATGCTACGCACCTATTGTCATTAGTCCAGTCGGTCTTATAAGAGTCATGCCCTGACCCCCACTAGTAAGCTCTTTCTCTACTATGAGTGCCTTGGCATTAAGATCCTCACCTTCGTGTGAAAGTTGAAGTTAAGGCCAAACAAAAAATTATTGACCTTTATCTTCTCCTTGTTCAGGTGTGGAGCATACCTAAGCAACTTCATGAATCAGGCCTCATACTCTGGCATCATACGACCACTCTTTCCTAAGTCGTTGAACTCATTGAGATGGCACTCGATGAATTCCTTTGATAAATACCTCTCCTAGAATAGTTCCTAAAAAAGTTCCCATGACACATCTTCAACGACCATGTTCAATTGAGGTAGGAGCGCCTTCTACCATAGAAGAGTGCTCCCCCTTCAACTGAAATACCGCCATGTAGATCTTCATGTTGGATTTGTATTCATGAAGTGCAAAGCACATCGCCATGTTCTCCAACCAGGCCTCAACAACTGAGCCATCAATGGCACCCATGAGCTTAGGGAACTTAACCTTCTTGAGTTCTATATGAATTCCACCACTTCCAGTTGGTTGTGGACCCTCATTAGGCACATGTGCCCTGACCTCATCTCTATCTAGTCGGTTAATCAAGGCCTTTGAAATCCTTTGAAATGACCTCATCAACCAAACCACACCCTCCACAACAATCTTCTCTTGTTCAATGAATTGTTATTCTCCTTGGGGGTTAGACCCCTCTAGCATGGATGATACTAGAGGCATCACACCTCCTCCCCTAGCATCACGTCATCTGTCTCCACAACGTCCTCTAACCATGATTACATGTAGGGACATAATTAAATTTAATTAGCCATAAGTTATTAATCAAGTGTTTAATACAGTGGAAGAGGTAATGATCCCAAGTCGTGGAGTTCAACCCACTCTGATACCATATGCAATGACCCCTACATTACGAAAACAAAGCGATGTACAAGTAAATATTTTTTTTCTTTTGTTTTTCATTAGGATATTAAATCCGTTACAACATCATAAGAAACCTCTCAAATGATACATCATCATAACTAAAATGGCACATAAGGATTGCATTAACATAACTAAAAGCGACACAAATCAACACACAAACAATGACTCAATCAATGCATCATCATAACTAATAGTTGCACTTAATCAACACATCATCATAATAAACAATGACATAATCAACACATCATGATCGACTGAAGAAATATACAATTCAATGATCAACCATGTCACTGAGCATTAAAAGAACTACCCGCCCAACCTATCCTACATGGTTAGGACCTCTAGGACACATAGGCAACACTCAGGTGCAAGATTCAACTGATTGATTTTGACCATTTAAGGTCTCAAGGATGGCGACTATTATGAGGAACAAGGAGGTGTCTAAATTCCTCTAAAACCAATCAATTCGACAATCAACTAGATCAATCAATCAATCCAAATAGTCAATTAAACATGGCACAACAATAATCAATCACATAACCCATCATATACCATCATTAATTTCAAGGCGCAAGATTATCTAAATACTAAATCTTTCATACATCAACATTATTCCATGGCACAATAAATCCAATTACTATATCATTACACATCAACATGATTTTGTGGTGCAAGGAAATATGTGTACTTAATCATTTATACATCAACAATATTCCATGGTGCAACTAAATGTAATTACTAATCATTACACATCAACATTTTAATCATCTAGTAACAAGAATAATGGTCACGCAACTTAAAACTACTTTACCAACAAGTTCTAAACTTGTGCTTTACCGATAAAGTTTAAGAGCTCAAGGGGTAAGGTAAAGGCGCCTAAAGTACTACTTATTTTCTCAATTTGTGCCATTACTCTTATTAATTACTCTTATTAATTCAGGCGATGTAACATTTACACCTAAGGGAGTAAACTTTCCTTTGCAAAGAAACACCATTTATTTTCAACAAGATAGGATGAATTATCATAAATTAGGGATTCTTGTGGAGCAAAGCAACAAGGCATACATGACAATATTTTTCTATCTTATTCGGCGTTGCGCAACTTGCACAACTCCTTAAGAATACTAATTGCGCAAAGCGCATTTGGTATTGCTCTATGATTAATGTCTAACAAGAATACAAATTGTTAAAATTAAATCACTATTAAGGAATATTAGAATGGAAGGTCTATTCTATTAAATTAAGAATACAAATTGTTAAAATTAAATCACTATTAAGGAATATTAGAATGGAAGGTCTATTCTATTAAATTAATTAATTGTTACATTATATTTAAGGAAACAAACCCTAAAGCAGATATAATTTTTCATTTTCCATGTACTAAGACTCATTCTCAAGTAATATGTGTTAGGTGGTACGTTTTAAGAAAATAAGTATAAGTCATATATGTAATCCAAATAGGTACTTTCTCAACAATAGTTTATTAGTTTAATTAGGATTTGCCTTTATCTTGGATTTAGAGTGTTGGTTATCCGAAATAGTTTATTAGGTACTTTTTAAGAAAATAAGTATAAGTCATATATGTAATCCAAATAGGTACTTTCTCAACAATAGTTTATTAGTTTAATTAGGATTTGCCTTTATCTTGGATTTAGAGTGTTGGTTATCCGAAATAGTTTATTAGGTACCTTTTAAGAAAATAAGTATAAGTCATATATGTAATCCAAATAGGTACTTTCTCAACAATAGTTTATTAGTTTAATTAGGATTTGCCTTTATCTTGGATTTAGAGTGTTGGTTATCCGAAATATTATATAATAAGTATTCCATAGCTGATGCTTTAGGGAAATAAGATTGGAATAGTCCATGATGTCTATAATAGACAATCGCCATCCAAAGATAATTATTTGACTAGAAGGTAAAAACTTACCTTGTTCTTAGAGTAAGAATATTGTTGAATATAAAAGGTAAGTTTGCAATGCTATTAGAGTTACATCCGTAGCAACGCAATTCCTATTCGATTGAAGGTAGGAGAGCATAAATACATCGTTCCTGTGATTTTTGAACACAATGTCACAATGGTAGAGGTTGACTCTGGAGTGATCGCAAGGATCTACACATTAGGAATTTAGGCACGGGTGCAATGACAACTGACAATGGTGATTTCGTTGGACAAAAACCTCACTAAAATCCGTCAATAGTAACAAGTTTTAAATGGAAATTGGTGTCCTAAAACTAACACATAGACCTCAAAAAGGACTAGCTCATAGAACGCAAAGGAACTAACCTCCAGTGCAAGGATAACCATTCGTTCTCCCTAAAGCAAGTGGGATTGATACTAACAATCTAACAGGTTAGACTTTTTTAGAAGGGGAACGACCTAGCTGTAACAAATTAATTAAACTAGTTGGAAGGAAGCCCTGGTGTTACGTGATGAGAAGATTTAGTTTCATGATGCAGTGGATCCTTAGAGATCAGGCATGCCAATAAAGTATTTGAATGGGGTAGAATTAACAAAAATATCCCAGTCACACGGTGCCAATTATTCACTATCAAAGAAAGGGAAACGAAAGGGCACACTCATGCATGCCCAATTCTATCAGGGGAAGGAGAAAATGAAGGGAGCGTTAGGAAATCTCAATCCTGCTTCTCACATTGTTCACACTACTAGTTTAAAGAAGTTTGTCCTCCATCCAATAGTGGAGGACGCTACTAAACCTATTAATAGTAACCAACTCGACAAAATTTAGGAACTAAGATTTTAGGTGTTGGAGGCCACTACATGTTGGTTTGGTTCATCAGAAGAAATATATTCTTCAAATATGTTTCAAAGATGACCTCCACAACATCACTGTTGTTCAAGTCTACCCCAACAATTTGTAGTGCCAATACTCAACTATTTTAGGTACCAATGGGATTGCCTCACCTTTCTGGGTATGTTGATGTCTTTGTAACAACCAAGTTCTTATATTATCAATCCTCATAGGTTTATGGAAGATGCCAACAAATAACTAATATGTTGTTAACTAAATAACTAATAACTATCAAGTTTTCTTCTAGATCTTGACCAATACGTAACTTGTCAATTAAATCAGAATTGCAACATAAATTAATTGGAATTTCTATAGCTCTTATTATACAATAAAAAATCTTAATGAAATTACAATCTCAAATAAAATATTGTAACCGACGGAAAATTACGAAGTTGAAGATGGTCTTCCGCAATGATGCACCTTCCGACCTCCTGCTTGTTAATCGTTGAGACTTCACTGGTACCTCCCAACCAATCCTAGGGGCACTCTTCTTTCCCCTTATCCCCACGAGCCACAAAGGCACCACGCACACCCACAACCAGAAATCCTCTAGCTCCCATCTCTCCTCACAAGGTAGAGCCACCACTCTCTCTCAAGATGGGTATCCCAACTCTCACAAGTAAAACTAGTCAAAAATTCATCAACATAACTTTACCCATAACCAGTGTCCTACATTTCTCATATCAATCCTTTGTTTAATAGAATTTTCCCATAACCCATCCCCACTTGCACAATTAATTCATTTTTTAATTAAAATAATTTATAATTATCTCATCCTTACACTTGTCACCCTTTCCCCAATTTGCACAATTAAATCCACGATTTATTTTAATAAAATTCAGTTTCTCTCACCCTTCCTAAAAACACTCTTTAAATCACTCCTAGTTGTCTCTTTATTCCCCTTATTTCAAATTAGTGACTGACGCCTTTCTAAAACTGAGTTGAGCTAAAATAAGAATCTTCTCATAGTTAGACTAGTGTTAACTAGACTCTAGATTCTTTTCTATGCATACCCATTCCTTTAGCTTTATTCCATTCTTACCTTAAATTCCAATTTTGTAATTACTTTCACATATGTCTGTAAAATAAATATTTAGATTTATTTTATTTTCCTTGAATTCTTAAATTGATTTACTTCATCCCCTCATTATTTAATTTATAAATTTAGTTTTTAATCTTCTTACTAACTTAGACTTAGGATTAATTAAAATTTTAATTGCAAGGGCTTAGAATCTTATAGGTATTATGATTAATAAATTCAATCCTTAGTTAATTTAATAATCTACTGATCCGACAGTGCTCAAGGTTTTACAAGGTTAATTATTTGCTCAGGGTTTTCTAGGCCACCTAGATTCATTGACTCAAATTATATTTATGTGACGTTCCCTTCAAGACGCACTCTGTGCTCCAAGGATGCCACTCGCCTTTGACTCAAATTTGTAATCATGCAACCTACCCTTAAATAGGTACTCTGTGCTCCAAGGGTGCCACTCACCTTTTAATCAAATTTTTAATTACGTGACATGCCCTTCAAGACGCACTCTATGCTCCAAGGGTGTCACTCACCTTTGATTGGTTTTGATAGTTGTCCAAACCTTGGAGTCAAAAATCCATTCGTTCGACCTTGTGAGAGACTAAAAACCTCTAAGGAATAAGGACCCTGCCTTATTGCCTACCTCTTAGAAATATTCATGAGCAACTGTCTTAGTCTTCCCTCACAACATCATGGATCTCTCGAACTAGGTAATCATTAACCTACAATTTGAGCCACGAAGAGAGTGCTATTAGGCTATGGCAAGGATGCTACCACACCTCTCCCTCAATATTTGGTCTATGTGGATGGTCCATTTACTCCTTATGTGAGTCATATTAGCAAGCAATCGTCATCTTGCAAACATCAATGAAACACTGTCAATGACCCATAAAGAACATCATAATATAATCAATCACATGTCACATATGTATAAATGAAATACCCAACCAATACAATCGACTCCCTCACTCAATCCAGAGTCTAAGGAGGTCCATTGAAGCCATCGACATCCTCAATATGTTAAGTTTCCTGCACACTTAGGGAAAACTTGTCAATAGCATCTGTCAATACATAGATATCAACATCATCGTAAGAATCCATAAGAGAAACAAATAACCATATACTATAATCATATCATTTGCACACAAGTGTCCTCAAAGAATAAGTAAATAACATGTGCTCGGAAGAGAGAGATGTTACATACACCCCCTCTTGTTTTAAATTTCATCCCGAAGTTGTATAGTATACAAAATGCGGTAAATAAAGAATCTGGAAAGATATATATGTCTAAATTATCAAACAAATAGGGAAATTATGGGCGCATATCATATGTGTCTTCCCAGGTAGTTGAGTGTGGACTATAATTGTCTCATTGGACATTGACCCGATCGATAGTTCGACATTGTAGCTTTTGAATGTGATGGTCTAGAATGTCGATTGGCTCCACTGTGAGTGCACCCTCATTTGACACCTACAAGAAACTCATGTCAATCACATGTGTAGGTTCACTAACATAATGTCTCAAAATAAATACATGAAAAATATCGTTCATATGCCTCAAAGAATCCGGCAAGGCTAGTCGATAGGCCACGGGTCCCCTCCTTTCCACAACTTCGAAAGGTACCAAAAACCTATGAGAGAGTTTAACACCCTTTCCAAACTTGATCGAGCTCTTGTGTGGTTTCACCCACAAGAAAACTCGGTCGCCAACTTCATAATTACGGTCAACGTGATGCGCATTGACATAACTCTTCTGTAGATCTTGCGCTTCTTTAATCCTTTGTCTTATCATTTTCATTTGTTCTTCCATTTCTTGGATCACTTCTGGTGTTACCAGGACACTATCCTCAAGTCGATTCTAGCTCAATGGTGTCTAACATGGTCAACTGCAAAGAAACTCAAATGGTGCCATCTTAATGGTACTTTGATAGTTTTTGTTGTATGCAAACTCTGCTGGTGGCAAGAACTCTGCCCAATTCTTTTGCTAGTCCATCACGTACATACACAACATATCTTCCAAAATTTGGTTCATTCTTTCTGACTGTCCATCTATCTTAGGGTGATATGCTATACTAAAGTTTAGTTGTGTCCCGAAGGCCCCTTGCGAAATGGTCCAAAAACGTCTTGTAAACATTGATATTGTATCAGATATGATACTTTTCGGGACACCATGTAATCTCACAATCTCACTAATAAAAACTCTAGCTATTTCTGGGGCCCGATACATCATAATCATAGGGATAAAAGGTGCACTTTTCGTTAGAGTGTCAACTACCATGAAAATCGAGTCATGCCTCCTTGTCGTCAGTGAAAATCCAACAATGAAGTCCATCGAAATGACCTCCCATTTCAATTCCAGAATAGCATGTGGTTGTATTAATCCTTCCATATTTCTATGTTCATCCTTCACTTTCTTACATTCTAGACACCTCACCATGTAGCTAACTATGTTTTCCTTCATTCCTTTCCAGAATAATAAGGGATCAAGGTCTTCCCTCATCTTCGTGACTCCTGGATGAGCCATGTGCACTGCTCTATGAGATTCACTTAATATTAAAATTTTCAATTTGTCATTAGGAGGTACATAAATCTATTTATTATACCTCATGAATCCATCATTGTCCAATGTATATCCTTCAAACTTTGGTACTAACATGGTGTCTTTTTCGATATTTTCCTTAACCTCTTTATACTAGTCATCGTCAAACTCTATAGTTAGAATCTTTTTTCAAAGATTCATCTGAAGAAGTATCATTGAGAACATGAGTGGTCTCCAACTCAATGCATCTTCCACTATGTTCAATGTTCCTTTAATTTAAGTAATCTCATAATCGTATTCTCTAAGAAATTCTAACCAATGCCTTTGTCGTTCGTTCAAGTCACTTTGCATAAAAATGTGTTGCAATGCATGATGATCTATTTTTAGTTCAAACTTCGGTCCAATAAAATAGTTTCTACACACTCTCAAGGCATACACAATGGACAATAACTCCAAATAATTCATTGCATAGTTATCCTCGTGCTTTCTTAATTTCATTGAGATGTAAGCAATCACTCGACTGTCTTGCATCAAGACTCTACCTAACCCTTCCTTGGATGCGTCTGTGCATACCAAGAATTCCTCGTCCATGTCAAGGAATTTTAGTATAGACACTATCATCAACAACCCCTTGAGCCTTTGAAATGATTCTGCATTCTTCTCGGTCCATACAAACTTCTTGTTTTTCTTATGCAATTTGGTGATCAGATTTTCTATTTTTGAAAAACCTTAGACGAACCATTGATAATATCCTACTAAACCCATAAAGTTATGTACTTTTGGTATGTTCGTCGGTGCATGACATTCCATAATAGCCTTTAACATTTCTCGATCCACATCGATGCCTTCGTCGGATATAAAATGCCCTAAATAATTAATCCTCGATTGATAAAAAGAGCATTTCGACAGTTTCCCGTATAATTGGTTTTCTCATAAACACTTTAGTAGTAAGCGTAAATGTTTGTCATGTTCTTCCGTCATCCAAGAATATATCCATATGTCATCAATGAATAGTTGAACAAACTTTTCCAAGTATTCGTGGAACACCCCATTCATGAAGCTCATGAATACCCTTAGGGTGTTTGTCAGTCCAAATGGTAAAACGATAAACTCGTAATGTCTGAACCTCGTCTTGAATTTGATCTTAGGAACGTCTTCCTCTTTGATCTGTAACTGGCAATATCGTGATCTAAAGTTGATATTTGAAAAAAAATTCATGATGTTCATTTGGTCAAACAAATAATCTATTATTGGCAATGGATATTGGTTCTTGATCGTTGCATTGCTCAGTTGACGATAGTCAATATAGAGTCTCCATGACCCATCCTTATTTCTTATGGAAATAACAGGCGCACCCCAAGGTGACACACTTGGGTGTATAAGTCCTAGGTCCAACACCTCCCTTAGTTTCATTTTAAAATCCTATAACTCACGTTTCGACATCCAATAAGGTGTTCTTTCTATCGGTTCAGTATGAGGTTTCAATTCGATGTTAAAATCCAACTCTCTTTCGGGTGACAAAATTGGTAACTCTTCTGGGAACACGTCCGCAAAATTTCATACTACAGGAAGGTTTTGTAATCCTTCATCCACACCCTTGTCATTCATCCCTAAGATTGCATATAGATTTCATCCTTTGCGCATGCTCTTCTATAGTTGTAGGGAGAAAATGAACCTAAACGACACTCCCTGATTTCTTCCCACAATCACTCTTCTTTGTCCCTCATCATCGGTCAAACTCAATCATTTCGTCTTATAGTTGAGTATCGAATCATGTGATTCCAACTAGTCCGTATCGATCCTGATGTAATCAGATCCTAAGATCATGACATATAGGTCTGACGTCATTTTGAAATATCCCAAGTTAATGCGACATCCCGCAACTCTTCCCCCAACCTTTTGTTTGGCACTCGAATCCATTTCTACATATCTGAACAGTCTCGTTCAATTGCCTTTACCTTAATTCTCTTTAACGCTATGCTAGAAATAAATATTTCTATAGCATTCGGATCTATCAAAATACTAAAATTTTGGTCGATGATGGTACCTGACGTCTCAAGCACAGTGGAATGGTTCTCGGCCTAGCAGTTATTCACCGATGCCTGAATCCGGTGGGCCTTACACAAATCTCCAACTGTAGTGTGTCTGGATGAACCGACTGCTCTGGCCCTATTAACCAGACAATCACGATGGTAATGTGTCTCTCCACATGTCCAACATTTGGTCTTCAGTCTATTTCTCCTAGTCCCCAAAGTAGGAGTTGTTGGTCTACTAGCCTAAAATCATGGTCTTTTCTACTAAACAGGCCTAAACTATTTTTGTTGCGGGAAACATTCTTGTTGATGCTATGGTCCTCTGATGAGGAGATGTTCATCATGGTTTCGTGAACATGGGTCCTCTCAATGCATATCGATACCTTGATGTATGTATGGATGGTTTCTGATGTTGCACACCTGTCGTCTTTTTTCCAGTTGGTCTTGCAGGAGTCCTTCCATGACCCCCACTGGTCATCTCTTTCTATTCTATGAGTGCTTTCTATATTGCATCGAGCAACGTCTGAGGAATTAATATCCTCACCTTCACATGGACATTGAATTTAATGCCAAACACAAACTTTTTGACCTTCATCTTCTCCGTGTTCAGGTGTGGAGCATACCTAAGCAGCTTCATGAATTGGGCCTCCTACTCTAACACCATACATCCACCCTTTCATAAGATGTTGAACTCATTGAGTTGGTTCTCGATGAATTCCTCTGATAAATACCTCTCTCAGAACCGTTAGTTGAACAGTTCCCATGACACGTCTTTGATGGACATGTTCAGTTGAGGTAGGAGCATCTTCCACATAGAAGAGCGCTCCCCTTCAGCTAAAATATCACCATGTATACCTTCATGTTGGAGGTGTATTCATGAAGTGTGAAGCACATCATCGTGTTCTCAAACCAAGGCTTGGTGGTTGAGTCGTCTGTGGCACCCATGAAATCGGGAAAATTAACCTTCTTGACTTCTCTCTAAATGCCACCACTTCTAGTTGGAGCAATTTGTGGACCCTCATTGGGCATAGGAACCTTGGCCTCATATGTATCTAGTCAGTTAAGCAAGGCCTTTGATATCCTCTGAAAGGACCTCATCAATGCAATCACATCCCACACAAAAATCTTCTCCTTTCCAATGACTTTCTCTTCTCCTTTGGGGATAGACCCATCTGGCATGTATGTTAATGGATGCATCACACCTCCTCCTCTAGCACCACATCGTTTGCCTCCACGACATCCTCTAACCATGATTACCTGCAGGGACACAATTCAATTTAATTAGTGATAAGTTATTAATCAAGTATTTAATACAATGGAAGGAGTAATGATCCCAAGTCATGGGGTTGAACCCACTATGATACCATATGTAACGTCCCTTCCGTTACGACAACAAAGAAATGTACAACATGTAAAGATTTTTTTATTTTTTTCTTTTGTTTTTCATTAGGATATTAAACTCGTTACAACATCATAGTAAACCTCGCAAATGATACATAATCATAAGAATTACATTAACATAACTAAAAGTGGCACAAATCAACAATCAAATAGTGACTCTATCAATGCATCACCATAACTAATAGTCTCACTTAATCAATGCATCATCATAATAAACAACTACATAATCAACACATCATGATCGAATGAATAAATATACAATTGAATGATCAAACATGCCACTAAATATTGAAATAAATACCCGTCCAACCTATCATGCATGGTTAGGACCTCCAGGACACATAAGACATGCTCAAGCTCATGATTCATCTAATTTATTTTGACCATTTAAGGTCTCACGAATGGTGACTATTCTTACGAACAAGGAGGTGTCTAAATCTCGCTAAAACCAATCAAGTCAACAATCAACTAGATCAATCAATCAATCCTAATCATCAATTAAACATGGTACAATAGTAATCAATCTCATAACCCATCACATACGAGCATTAATTTCAAAGTGAAAGATTTTCTAAATTCTAAATTGTTCATACATCAACATTATTCCATGGCGCAATAAATCCAATTACTATATCATTACACATCAACATGATTTTGTGGCCCAAGTAAATCTGTGTACTTAATCATTTATACATCAACAATATTCCATGGTGCAAATAAATCTAATTACTAATCATTACACATCAACATTTTAATCGTCTAGTAACAAGAATAATGCTCACACAACTTAAAACTACTTTATCAAGAAGTTCTAAACTTGTCATTTACCGATAAAGTTTAAGAGCACAAGGGGTAAGGTAAAGGAACCTAAAGTACTACTTCTTTTCTCAATTTGTTCAATTACTCTTATTAATTCATGCGATGTAACATTTACACCTAAGGGAGTAAAGTTTCCTTTGCAAAGCAACACCATTTATTTTCAACAAGATAGGATGAATTATCATAAATTAGAGATTCTTATGTAGCGAAGCAATAAGGCATACATGACAATATTATTTTATCTTATTCGATCATGTGCAACTTTCACAAGTCCTTAATAATACTAATTGCATAAGGCACATTTGGTATTTCGTTATGATTAATGTCTAACACGAATAAAAATTGTTAAAATAAAATCACTATTAAGGAATATTAGAATGGAAGGTCTATTATATTAAATTAATTGTTACATAATATTTAAGGAAACAAACCCTAAAGATGATATAATTTTTCATTTTCCATTTACTAAGACTCATTCTCAAGTAATATCTGTTAGGTGGTACTTTTTAAGAAAATCAAGTATAACTCATGCATGTAATCCAAATTGGTACTTTCTCAACAACACTTTATTAGTTTAATTAGGATTTTCCTTTATCTTGGATTTAGAATGTTGGTTATCCGGAATATTATATAATAAGTATTCCATAGGTGATTCTTTAGGAAAACAATCCTGGAATAGTCCACGATCTCTTGAATATACAGTCTCCATCCAAAGATAATTATTTGACTAGAAGTTCCAAAGGAAGCACGCACTAGGAAGTCTCAAGCCTGCTTCTCACACTTTTCACACTACTGGTTTAAAGAAGTTTGTCCTCCATCCAACAATGATCTACAAAATTTGAAATTAAACCTATTAACAATAACCAAGTCGACAACGTTTAGCAACTAAAATTTCAGGTGTTGGAGGCTGCTACATGTTGGCTTTTGGTTCATCAGAAGAAATCTTTTTTTGAATGATGACCTCCTCAACATCACCGTTGTTCAAGTCTACCCCAACAATTTTTTTTCCCTAAAAACTGTCCCAAAAAGTCAGGAGTGCCAATACTAAATTGTTTTAGACATGGTGCCAATAGGATTGCCTCACCTTTCTGAGTATGTTAATGGATTTGTAACAACCAATTTCTTATATTATCAATCCTCACAGGTTTGTGGAAGATGCCAACAAATAACTAGTATGTTGTTAACTTAATAATGAATATGTGGTTGTAGAGAGCAAAATTTTGTGGTGGAATGGCTAAAAGGTTGGGCTCAACAATACCCTTTGTATCTAGCTATATATTCGATCTAGGACATCTAATGCAACTCAATCCAGAAAATACAAACTCAATATTAGTTGCGAAAGGTAAATGGAATCACTAACCAGAAATTACTTGATTACACAACCCATCAAGGATTTACCAAATCAAACTTACGCATAAAATGGCAGTTTATCACTGTTAAAGTTGCTCCTGATTAAGTCAAAACTCATAATTTTTAAGTGTTTGTAAAATGATGCTATTACCCAAGAACATCAATATATATCCAATTTTAAAGGGACCCAAGCTTTGTCATTTTCATATCAACAGTGATCCAAAATTTTGTACTATATTTTGATTATGTCAACTAGCAGTAAAATTTCATTGAGAATTTAAAAGACAACAACAATTAAGTTTTCTTCAGGATATTGACCAATGCGTAACTTGCCAAATTAAATTGGAATTACAACACAATTTAAGTGGGATTTCTGCAACCCGTATTATACAATAAAAAGTCTTAATGCAATTACAATCTCAAATGAAATAACGTAATCGGCGAAAAAATTTGAAGTTGAAGATGGTCTTCCGCAATGAAGCTCCTTTCGACCTCCTGCTTTCCAATCGTTGAGACTTCACCGGTACCTCCCAGCCAAATATAAGGTTACTCTTCTTCCCCCTTATCCCCCCGAGTGGTAAAGGGTCCACACACACCCAAAACTAGAAATCATCTATCTCCTAGCTCGCCTCGCAAGGTAGAGCCACCACTCTCTCTCAAGTTGGGTATCCCAACTCTCACAAGTAAAACCAATCAAAAATTTTGCAGCATAACTTTACCCATAACCAATTTCCTCCATTGCTCTTCTCAACACTTTGTTTTATAGAATTTTCTCATAACCCATCCCCACTTGCACAATTAATTCTCTTTTTAATTAAAATAATTTAGAATTATCCCCCCCTGACACTTATCACCCTTTCCCCAATTTGCACAATTAAATCCACAATTTATTTTAATAAAATTCAATTTTCCTCACGCTTCCTAAAATCGCTCCTTAAATCACTCCTAGTTGTCTCTTTATTCCCCTTATTTTCAGTTAATGATTGACACCTTTCTAAAACTCACTTGAGTTAAATAGGAATCTTCTCCTAGTTAGACTAGTGTTAACTAGACTCTAGATTCCTTTCTATGCCTACCCATTCCTTTAGCTTTATTCCATTCTTACCTTAAATTCCAATTGGGTAATTACTTGCACATATGTGTGTTAAATCAATCTTTAGATTTATTCTATTTTCCTTGAATTCTTAAATTGATTTACTTCATCCCCTCATTATTTAATTTATAAATTTAGTTTTTAGTCTTCTTACTAACTTAGACATGGGATTAATTAAATTTTTAGTTGCAAGGGCTTAGATTCTTATAGGGATTATGATTAATAAATCCAATCCTTAGTTAATTTATTAATCGATTGATTCAATAGTGTTGAAGATTTTACAAGGTTAATTATTGTTTCAGGGTTCTCTAGGCCACCTAGATTCATTGACTCAAATTTTATTTACGCGACGTACCCTTCAAGACGCACTTTGTGCTCCAAGGGTGCCACTCGCCTTTGAATCAAATATTTAATTACGCGGCGTGCCCTTCAAGATGCACTCTGTACTCCAAGGGTTCACCTCTTCTTTGACTCAAATTTTTAAATACACGATGTGCCCTTCAAGACGCACTCCATGCTCCAAGGTTGCCACTAGCCTTTGACTAGTTTTAACAGTTGTCCAACCCTTGGATTCAACACTCCATTAAGGTGAACTTATGAGAGAATAAGAGATTATAAGGAATAATGACCCTGCCTTATTGTGTGGCCCTTAGAAATATTCATCAACGAATGTATCAGTCTTCCCTCACGACATCGTGGATTTCTCAAACTAGGTAATCGTTAACCTACAATTTGAGCCATGACAAGGGTGCTAGTAGGTTGTGACAGATATGCTGTCACACCTATCCCACAATATTTGGTCCATGTGCATGGTCCCTTTACTCCTTATGTGATTCATATTAGCAAGCAATCGTCAACCTGCATCCATCAACGAAACATTGTCAATGATCCATAAACAACATCATAATATAATCGATCATATGCCACATATGCATAAATGAAATACCCAACCAATACAATCCACTCCCTGACTCAATCTGGCATCCAAGGAGGTCTGTTGATGCCATCGACTTCCTCAATCTATCAAGTTTTTTTCACACTCAGAAAAAAACCCATCAATAGTGTCTCTTAATACATAGATATCAAACAACATAAATCATAATCCATCAACATCATCATAAGAATCCATAAGACAAAACATATAACCATATACTATAACCATATCACTTGCACACAAGTGTCCTCAAAGACTAATTCAATAACATGTTCTGACAAGAGAGGGATGTTACATTATGCATGAGGATATGTGTCAATGAGGAAATTTTTATAAAACAAATGGTGTAGAAGATAAATGGATCTCAATTTTTATGGTACTGTTATGCTGCCAAACGTTTGTTGGATTGTGTTTTACTTGTGAGAGTTTGGGGATTCAAGCTTGAGAAAGAGTGGAAGATCTTCCTTGTTAAGCAATATTGGAGCTATTTTTTTTGTTTTTGGTTTTTATCTTTACCCCTTTGCAGCTCGGGGGGCTAAGGGGGAAGAAGAGTACCCCTAGAGTTGGCTGGGAGGTACCGATGTAGTATTGGGATTAGCAAGACGAAAGAAGAATATTGCGGAAGATCAGAATTAAGGATCATCATCACAAAGCTCCATCTTTTAGTTACGGTAGTTGGATATTGAATTTATGTTATATGTTAAATTAATATAAACACTTTCTTTTACCATGACTATTAATCACATTCGATAATTCTTATGTAATATATATATTTTATTATACTGGCAATATAATGGTTGAAAATGACTGATATAAGTTTAGATAAAAATGAATGTAAATTACTTGAGGAATTTTTCTGGTGCATATGCAACTAATATCTCGAGTGTGGATTTTCCATTGTTACAATAGATCAATATTCCTTGTCGAATGTTAAAGGGAGAATTTATGCCTAGCATGTTGTTATAGTTTCAATCCAATAGATGCATAGTTGTGTAAATGAAGGGTTTATAATTATTGTTTTATCGAATCCATTCTTGGATTTGACGAACCTTGATTTTTTTCAAAGGAATTTTCTGTATCTGATGTAAATCGGATTTTTTTTGTAGCGTGGCCTCTTTTCGATTTTATTTTATCCTAATTACTGTAGAAATCCTTAAAAGAAATCCTTAATACCAATAGTTACCTGACTGCCACTATTAGAACTCTCCCTGAGAGGTTGATGCACTGTATTTAACTATGATAAGTATTTTCTTCCATCCTATGTTCTCTTTGGAGTTACTCTCCTTCCAGTTGATTTAGATCTTATCTCTTACGTTCATAATTGTTGAATTTGTTGTTTCCCTATAAAATTGTTGGATCAAACTTTATTGATCTTGTTAGAGAGGTTTGTAGGCAGGACTTCCTTCTTCCATAAATCTTATCGATGGATAAATCATTACTACAACAACTATCCTAGCATGAAACTTAATTATTGATATTTCTAGCATGAAACTTAATTATTGATATTTCTTGGTGAACAACTGTAACGACTTCCCTTCATCAAATTTTATATACATTCTATGTAGTCCGGAGATGAGGTACTCACATCTTGAGAATTAATCTATTCTTTAGTTTCCATAATGTACTCTTTCCTTGAGCGATTCACCTATTCTCCATTATTATTATTCTTAATTTACAATAGTCAGTTCCACATAGGCATGGAACATGGACTTTGATATTCCTCACCACGTAGTTGACGAATTAAATTGCAATTGATAGATAGTATTTATTGTATCCTATTCTGATAATCATTGTTAGAATAGATGATGGCCATTATTAATTACAATAAATCAATGAGATTTTTCATTAAAATTTAATGACCACTAGTTTTTGTAGGTCCACAATGATTAAATTAAAAATCCAATTTAACCTTGTTATCATCATACATTTAGTTTAAGGATCTATAGGGTCATTTGGTTATCCTTGCTTGAAAATATAGTTGGTCTTGAATCACATAAATTTAGGCTGGATTCAATTCGTTAGTCTCATCTAGTAGTCAATTTTTGATAGCTCCTGACGGATTAAGAAACGACAAATATATTGTTCTATTATTCTTTGTACATGCGATGGAAATGATATATTTGATAGATACTATATATATTATAACTAAATGATTCTATCCTTAGAATTGAAAGGTGCATTCTTTATAACTTAGATTCCACATACATATAGTATAATTATTCTCTTTTAGATGTGAGATGTAAGTTCTTAGTTTAAATCTACTTTTTCTCAAATAAAAAAAGGATCTATATTATATATATTATATAGTTATATTTTTTAAAAATATATATTTATATATTGAAGGGATTAAGCATATAATGTAATTATATATTAAGGAACTTAAGGAACCTTAGATGCTAATGCGAATTATTATGAGTAATATTATAGTGGTATAAGAAACCCTCAAGAATTATTACATTATTGAAGTAGATAAATACTTCAATAATTGATAAGTTTTAGAGTTTTAATTTAATAAGATCCATATCTTCTTGTTAGTGAATAAATTCTTAAAATTAATGAGACTTAAGGAGTTCTTGATTAATTGGCAATGAAAATTGTAGAAGTATTATACAGTAAATTTAAAAATAATGATTGACATGGATTGTGATTTTATGTTGACACATTGTGAATCGAAAATTTCAAGAAAGAGAGATAAGTGTTTGATTAGTGGTGATTTATGTCGTCTAGATGGACTCCATAGAGTAGTTGTAAATACTTAATAGATAAAGTTAGGATTATAGACTTTCCATTTATGCAGAGTGTGAATTACTAGTTTGATAATGAGATTTTATGAGTAATAAAAAATTTACTTTATTTCCAAATTAATTTAAGGAATTCTTATTGGAGTATTTGTACCATATATTAGTGTTGACTAAAACCCTTAGGCTCTAAATGCAAACATTAAAGATTATGTAAGAACGTTTTTTTCTACTAAGTAACTCAAGTATGATTAACGATGTAAATTAATCTTAGATCACATATCTAATGTTTCTTGTTACTAACTCGTTGTACTTGTGTAATGTTATTAATAAATTTATATTCATAGTTTTAAGAAACAATAGCAAGGAAATTAATTGTTCTATACACATATAATTGTGTTGTGTAATTGGAAATCATGTTACAAGATTATTCTTCATCCCTTGAATAAATTGTGGTTAAGTTGTTATTGATATTAGTATTTAAATTCAGTATAGGATTGGAGTTACTGGATTTAGATACCTCCTTGTTCCTAAGAATGGTCTCTAGTGTTGAGACCTTAAGTGGTCAAAATCAATTGGATGAATCCTGGACTTGAAATTTGATTCTGTGTCTTGGAGGTATTAACCTTGCATGGTAGGTTGGTGGGTAGACATCTGTTGTTATCTTGAGGTAATATGGTTGATCTATGAATAATAGTGATGTTGTATCTGATTCTTATTGTTTAGTGTTGTAGATACTATTAGAGTGTGTAAATATTAAAGTATGTTATTGTCTCCTATCACTTGTCCTAAGAGTTGTTTTAAGAAACAAAAATTACTACTAATATACTCACTTACATTTATGTATTAACGAAGGGGTCGTTACAAGAAATATATCAATAGGATGGAGGAAGAAAACACACTCAAAATGAGTCTAAATAAATACATCATAAATTATAATTTTAAGAAACCAAACGTTTGATGTATAAAAGAGTTGGTGTTTGCATTCCTATAACCAAGTTCTTAAATAATTTCCAAAATAGTTATCAAACGACCATGGTTGAGATTCCTTACAAGGTTCGAACAGTAAGATTTCTGAAGCATAATGAAAAATTCAAAAAATGTGGGTAGAATATTCAGTAAGGTGGGTTCATTCCCACTTCCTTGTGCATTGAATGCATGGGAAACTTCATGATAAACCAAATCGTATGCAATCAAAACCTTTCCATTTCATATTTGGTTGGTATCCATTGATATATGTTGGTTGATGCACCCAATGTAGAACATAAGAGAAAGCTCGAATGGGATCCTAAACCACACTTCATATCATTGACTGAAATCTTATATATGTATACCATATGCTATATGAATTTTTTGCTTCAACTTTACAACATAACACAACCTTGTAACACAAAGATCGACATAATGTTTTATCACATGACATATAATATGTATTTATTTTCATGTATTCATTTTTATTTGCAATATATACCTTTAATTTCTTGTCATGGAATGATATGAAACTTAGTAGAATATAGAAAACCTTTATCAATTCCTTGCTTATGGTCATGACATATAAATGCCTTAATGAAATAACTAGAATGAAATTACATTGTATGAGAAAAGATGGATGTAGTATGAGGAACTCCTTTAAAATTTTGTTTACCCTAGCCTCAATATTTTGTATGTAATCCAGTTAAAGAAGACATCATAACCAAGGTAGAGAATTAAAAATATCATTATGCATATCACAAATGTAGATTATCTTTTGAAAATTTTCAGTTCTTTGTTGTCATCTTACAAATGATTGAAAATAAACTATCCACTGATTTTCTCTTCTAGGGGTGTCCCACCTACTAATTATAATTATCATAATAATTTTAGTGTGCCTTGCAACCATTTACAGGATAGATAACTAGTGGTGAGTTTTCGAGTCAACATATGGCGACTTGACAAAGTATCCAATTTACTAACTGGTTGGGATTTAGAATTTTTCGTTTTGTTGTAAAATCATATTCTATTGATCATTTTATTTTCATGATTATTTTATCATTTAATCTTTTAAAAAAAATTCTTATGGAGGGAAGAAGGGAAAGTAGAAAAATGGGAAAGATCTATGATCATCAAGTCTTTAACAAAGACATTGTCGATCAAGTCTAGTGATGAAGACTAAATGAAAGAAATTTGTCTATGAAGTTGATATTCTTCTAATGTTGATCAGTAAGAAATTTTGCAATCATCATGATCAAATAAGTAACTTAACTGATCCAACTTGACCCAAAACATGCAGTAAAAAAATTGAAATTGAAAAACATTATCAAACTGAAAACTGTATAAACAGAAAAGAAAAGAAAAATATATATATATATATATATATATATATATATATATATATATAGCATTAGAAATTAAATCAATCAATCATCCTGACTCAACATAATGCTTCAAATGTGAACCAATTGTAGTATATGAAAATAATTGGCCATCCATATATTTTAATAAATAAGAGTTGTTTTCAATGACGGAGGCAATTTTGAAAGGACTTATCTAGAGTTTATAAAACATAGAAAGTTTACTGCTATCAGCATGAGAATAATAACAAAGTAATACCTTTTCATTGACCTTAAAATAATCTACTTTGGCTTTCTTGTCAAAATATATTTGACACGTTGTTGTCTCTTTTTTGTATTTTCAAGAGCGTGACTCCATTGTTCAAAAGCTAGTAAAATAGTAATTCTTTGATGAATTCCTGTATAATTCAACTCTTAATCCTACATAGATAATATAAGAAAATTTAATTGTAATTTCATAGACAGAACAATTTCTTGGCCATAAAAAAGATGAAAAGGAGTATGACTAGTATTTGTTTTGGTAGTAGTCTGATCTACCCATAATGCATAGATAAGAACTATGTGCCACTAATGGGGTTTTTCATTTATGATCTTCTTTATAATATTAATCAATTTTTTGTTTGTGGACTCAACCTTCCCATTCCCTTGTGGGTAGTAAGTAGATGAAGCGAAATGATTCACTCCAAATTTGTTAAGGAATTGGGTAAATATAGAAGAAATAAAAACCATTCCATTATCATAAATGATTTCTAATGGAACACCAAAATGAGAGAAAATATTATATTCCAAAAAAGTGATTACTTATTCATCATATTCATTTTTTAGTGGAACCGCTTCAATCCACTTGGTAAAGTAGTTTGTTTATGTAGGAATAAAAGTATGTCCAACAGAGGATGGAGGGTTAATTGGATTGATGAAATATAATCCCACTTTGAGAAAGGAAAATCATGGAGAACTGGTTGTAGGGGAATTGGAGAAAAGTTGCAAAATTTTTACATTCATCACAGGCCTATGTAAATCTACAAGAATATTTAGAAACAAAAGGCCAGTAATATCCAGTTCTTAATATTTTAAAAGAAGTGGATCTTGTGGAAAAATGACCACCAATATGAATTCTTGAATCTGTTTATCCAAGGATCTGATTTAGGAATTTTTTAATTGTTGTATCATCAACACAACAAAACAATAATCGATCAACAATTCTAGGAAAAAGAGTAGATCCCAAGATCAGATACTTAGAGGCTTCCAGATGAATCCTCATGCATCAATAGCTTTCTAGATTATTATGAAATTTTTGAAACCATAAATAATATAAAATGTCCTTGTACCAAGGATGTTCTACTAATTCAATATTTTCATTTTCAATTAGAAAAAGTGCAAATAAACCATCCTCATGCTTTTCATAAGTTACACATATTTACGATGTTGAGCCATATATAAAGCTATATCTCATCCCTTGATTGTATGAGAGGTTGTTATCATGAAATCATGTTCTTGAATTCTTCCAAGCCAATGTGCAAGTTTCCCTAGAAGATGAGTTTGAGAAAGAAAAAAATTGACCATAGGCAAAGGGACTTTTAACTGTGTGTGCTTACCTAAGATGTAATGGAAAAAAAATTATATTGATTCGACAATATCATACACATGTTTTTAAATTAAAGTATAGTTGAAGTTCTATTCTAATAAACTATAACTCATGTAATCTATAGGTTGGTCATTATTCGGATCAGAGATATTACGTATTCAGTAGAATTTGTATAGATAATAAAATACTTTTCAAAATTTGGTTTCACCAAAAATGGTGCAAAACTATTTATTTTTTAATTCCTACAAAATATTTTTTAGCATCTTCATTCCATGATGAAGATCGATCCTATTTAAACATGTTATGAATAAGTTTGGTCATTACAACAAAATCAAGCACAAATTTTCTAACAAAAAATAATTTTCCCATAAAAGATTGAATTTCTTTTTTGGAAGTAGGGGCTTGCAAATTTAGAATGATGGTAACACTCTCGGGATCAATACTAATTCCTGAATCAGAAACAACATGACCAATAAGTTTAGCCTGAGTGACATTGAAAATTTATTTATTAGGATTTCATGACATTCCAGGCTTCCTACATCATAAAAACACTTTTCTAATATGATCAAAATGATCTTGTCGGTTTATGGAATAAATTGTTAAATAATATAGATAGACTTGGAGAATCTTAATAATAATATCATCAAAGGCTATTTGCATAGCCCTATTAAAAGTGGCACCTGCATTTATCAATCCAAAATGCAGTCTTTCATATGAAATTGTGCCCCAATCAGTAGTAAATGTGGTTTTATACTTATATTCCCCATTGACAATGATTTGATTGTAACCTGAAAATCCATAAAGAAGGGACACCATCTATGATATTCATGCCACTTGTTGCAAAATTGATTCCATGTTAAGAAGAGGAAAGTTGGCTTTTACACTTTCCCTACTCAAAGAATAAAAGTCAATACATAATCTAATCTCAAAATTATTTTTTCATATAGGGACAAGATTTGACACCCATTCAGAATATTCAACATGAAAAATGATATGAGCATTAATTAAATTTTCCACTTCCTTTCTTATTATTGCCTCTAGGAAAGTGTTAATGGGTCTTTGTTTTTGCCTAGATGGTTTTGCCTCTTCTTGGATAGGAAGAACATGTTGTATGAAGTTAGGATCAAAACCAAGAAGATCCTCATATGACTGGGAAAAAATGTCCTTAAATTCACAGAATAATTCCATGAATTTATATTTTTTTTGATTTCAACATTGGGCTCCAACTTTTAATATCTTTGGACTATCATGAGTCCCAATATTCAAATAAACAGTATCTCCAATATTTCTCTTTTACTCCTCTTATTCTATGTTCTTTTTATTAAAAACATCACTTGATGAGAATGAACTCTCTAGGAGAGTCATTCCTTTAGGAAATTTATCATCTTCTAAAGATATAATTTATTTTTTCTTGAGAGGTTCATTTTGTATGGAAGAACAAATGATTTCATCTTCAAAAAATATTTTGAAAGTGTCTACATTATTCAGGAAATGAGGATGATACAACGACATGAATGTAAAATTTTGTCTTTAAGGAAACAATTTCCTTGAAGGGTTTGCAACAAAAACAATAAGCCAATCAGTCACATAATTTAGTTATTTTCTCATCTAAGTAATGTTAAAGGACAAAAAAGTAGATATCAAGTACCATATTTCTTCTGTATATCTTTTCATTAATTTATTTGCATGATTATATATTTGTGTAACCATATTTATAATCAATTCAGAATATCCAAACAAATTTATATGGTAACAACCAAGATTAAAAGAATTTGCATTTCCTCATATAAAGGATTCTAATTATGTAATATTATTTGTGCACGCAAACTCTAATCTATAGGAAAAAATATGAATGTTTCCTACATGAGAGTATAATATAATACTTGCATCATTACCTTCACTAGGACAGGTGCCATCAAAATACATATTCCATATTCCATCTTCAAGTTCTGAAGATGGTAAAACTAAATAATAATCTTCTTCAAGAAATATAGAATATACACTGGGATCCTCCTAAACATAATTTTCAATAGATGGAGGAAGACTTTCAATATATGACAATATGTGACCTTCCCTAAGGAAAATGATATTTTTTTCATATTTGGGGAGGGACATGTGAGATCCATCCATAGAAATGTACCCACCAATCAATTCCTTCTAGTCTCTTCCTAGAGTTATAGAATAATTTCTAACTGTCATGTTTATGACTTGGATTATATAGGTAGTTCCAATTTCTAGATGCGCACATAGGACCGATGTTACATATTTAATCTCTCCAATTGTAACTTGTTGCTTCATATTATAAGACAACATGCTTTTCGAATTTTCATTGGTGCATGAAATACCTAACTCTTCCATTATGATATTTGACATTACATTGGGACCTAACCCACAATCAATCAATAATGGGAAATTGTATCCATAATTTTTGTTGGTACATAGAATCAATGTTTTTTTACATAGATCCTAGGATTATTTATAGCTAATTTGTTTATGTACTTCATTCTTCTTCATTGGAATATTCAGATACACTAGCTATGGTGGATGTTTAACCTTCCATAAAAAATTTGAGACAATTATGTTGTTCAAGGATGGAATTCATGTTCAATAAAGTTACATATTATTTAATTGTATCTAGTTGTTAGAGAATGTTGTATTTATAAGGAGAAGGTGAATAGGATGAAACCTATTTACTTTCAATACCCTTTGTAACATGAGGGTTTTTTTGTTGGGAGGATGAACTAGGGGAAAAGGTAGTCTTAGGATTACCACCCTCCCATTTTTTGTGTATGATTTATTACTTGTATCTACTATCATAACATCCTCTCCATGAGCCCAATCTAAGTTATCAACGGTTATATCAACCTTTTTCCAAAAATTCACTCTTGTTCTATCTTCTTTACCTCATAGGTACTCTCTTCATGGCTATCATCATAGAAATTACAACAAGTCCTAGAAATAATAGCCTTAGGTTGAAATTGAGAATTGATTGGATGATTTCTTAAAACAAGTTGTCTGGAAGATTCAACAAGTGTTGATGATGATTTCACCCATTTCATTTTCATAACAATCATTTGATTGCTCATATCATGTATGTAACATCCCGCTCTGGCGCACTGAGAAAACTTATTATTTAAGGACACTTGCTCGCAAGTGATCTGGACTTTTCTGATGTTAAAACATTTATACTTGATTATGATGCGTTATGATAGACAACATGATGTTTTACTATCTGATGTAGACAGGTGCTATTGACTCAATTGTATTGAGTGTGCAGGTTTTTGGACCTTGAGGATGCAAAGGCATCGGTGGAAATCCCTGGACTCTGGATTGAGTCAGGGAGTGTGCTATTTGGGTTGATTTATTTACTGTGATATTTCATTGATTTGATGATTTGATGTTGACATG
>JASDQU010737797.1:19825-37368 GCA_032191745.1 Picea mariana | reverse complement strand
ATATATATATATATATATATATATATATATATAAGTCAATAATACTTAAATGTAGGTATTAAACCAAATAATAATGTCTAAAATAATCTCATTTTTATAACAACCATACATGTGAAGCTTCTGTAGGGAGACTTTGATACTAGCAGGTTGAGGTTTCAAAACCCGTTCTCTAGTTTGGAGAAACAAAATGCACACATATTCAAACCTTGAGTTGGAAAACTATTAATAACATGCATAAGGTGTATTAACAATGATTGTCTAGTAAATTCTTTGACTTTATGGGTCGTCACCCTATGAGACATGTATAACGAACCCATGAGAAAAGTCTTGAATTACTTTCAACAACAATTGTTATAATTGAAATATTCAATGATAAATACTCTTGTCAAGAAATGCTTGTGGAAAAATAAAATTACCCCAGGACACATCGAAACAAGGAAGTATGTTCTTATAAACTCAAGTGAGTTATTTCCATAATCAAACAAACGTATAATCTTGTTGTGAAATCAATGGAAAGTGAATAAATGGATGATACAAATCCTTATTTCAAAATATTTCAACAGAATGGAGGAAGAAAACACACTCAAAACCAATACAAACAAATCCATCGTAAATTACAATTGAAAGAAACAAAATATTTCATCTATAAATGAGTTGGTGTTTTCATACCTGTAACCAAGTGCTTAAATACTTGCCAAAATAGTTATCAAACCACCATGGTTGAGATTCCTTACAAAGTTCAGGTTGTAACCTTTCCCCAACATAATGAAAACTTAAAAAAATTGGGTATAATACATAGTAAGGTGGTTATAATACAACCAAATCTTGAATAGGAGCCTAAACCACACTTCATAGCATTGACCAAATGCTTGTATATGTATACCATATGCTATATGAATTTGATGCTTGAGATTTACAACATAACACAACCTTGTAACGAGAAGATCGACATAACGTTTTATCACATAACATATAATATGTATTTATTTCCATGTATCCATTGTTATTTGTAATATATACCTTTTATTTCTTGTCATGTAATGATACAAAACTTAGGAGAATATAAAAAACATTTATCATTTCCTTCCTTATGGTCATGACACATAAATGTCGTAATGCCATAACTAGAATGAAATGACACTCTAAGAGAATATATGGATGGAGTATGAGGAACTCTTTTAAAATTTGATCCTAGCCTCAATATTTTATATGTAATCATGTTAAAGAAGGCGTCATAACCAAGATGGAGAAAGGAAAATATCATTATGCATATCACAAATGTAGATTACCTTCTGAAATTTTTCATGTATTTGTTGTCAAATTAGGAATGATTGAAATTAATATCCATTTATTTTCTCTCCTAGGGGGGTCCCAACTACTAATTATAATTATCATAATAATTTTAGTATGCCTTTCGACCATTTGTAGGCTAGATAACTAGTGGCGAGTTTTCAAGTCAAAAAATATCAACATATAGGTGTACATATATACAAAAATTTTATTAAAATTTGAAAAACAATTGTGGCTATGACACATGAATTCTATCTTTCAACTCCCATGTTGTTTTTTTAGGGATATATAATTTCCATTGATATTTACCTATCCTATGGATTTTTTTTCGAGCATCATGACCTTTTTGTCTATTATATGCACTTGTTGTAACCAAAAGTATCCTTCTATCTTGATGCAGATCCCCCCTTCTCTCCTCGGGGATGCACGACCTCCTGGTCAAGCATCTTCAAATGACTAAGCTGAATCATCTCTTCAAGTCTCTGTTAGACCATGAATTTAACTCACACACTCCCTCTTTGGTTACCAACACGGGCTTGATTTCCCCGCACACGCCTTCTCTTATGCTACTGGTAACTCTAAGTGGCAAGGGCCACCTCCACTGCTAGGCCCTTCTTACTTATGTCCATGGGCTATAACCTCCATCTCACCCCCTTTGTGACTTCTGGCTTCAACCGTTTTGATTGCAGTTGATTCTTAGTCCTCCCAACTTTGGACCAATGAAATGACCCAGAAAAAATATACGGCCTGCACTTCTCCAACAACCAATGAATGTGATTCACTTCAAGACTCCGACTTTGGGAGTTATGAGTGTTACAAGCACCTTTTTCCCCAAACGGATTTGTAACTGGAGCTATGGATTGAGCGCCACCTGCTCACCTCGATCGATAGTTAAAATTCATCCTCTAACAGTATGGAAAGGTCTTGATTCTTCTAAATGGATCTTGCTCGTTGGTTGGGTAATTTTCAGTGGGCTCCTCCCTACTGAAGAATTTCCATCTGCTACCTCTTCTGAGCTTGTTCCCCCTCAAAACTTTTAATATTCTCTGGGTGTTTCTTCACATACACTCCTTACACCTCTCAAGATGACTTCTTTGACACTTATCCAAATGTCGAACTTGTGCACACCTTGCAATGGGTTTCTTTCAACTTAACCCCTTTATGGGCGACTGTGAACTCCTTGCAACATTTATTACAAGACTCAATTTTTCCTCCCGAACATTATGACATTGATTGTGTTTCTTCCTACACACACCTTGCGTGATCCTATGCACTCTTTTGCAAATAAAGCTTCATGTTATCTCTTCTGAGATTCTGAGTAAAAATAGACTCTTTCAACACACACCTTGCGGAAACTATGCACTCCTTGCATGATCTCTTAGAAGAGAAACAATTGAAACTTATCTAATCCTCATAGATTTATACATTCAACCATTTAATTCATTCATAACATAAGAACAAGTAATAATAGAGAATGCAATTAAACAATAAGCCTACCATTCATTCAGATAGACACAGTAACAACAATACCAATCATTTTGGATCAATGCTTCTTTGTTATATTCATTCAAATGGTATGTACATGGGTTGATACAACTTCAATAACATTCAACAACAACCTCATTTCGGCACGCAATACATATATTTATACAAAAAGGGCTCATAGACCTTTTCCCTATGACTACCTTAGTGTTATCCTATGAAAGTAAAATATTTCAACCACTAAGTCTTATTACAATAAAGTATGGGTATATAAAGATAAGAGTGAATTCTTCAAATCTGTACTACTATTATCTACATTAAATAAAATACAATCTCCATCGATCTCAGGTGATGGTTCAACCTATTATCATTTATGGACTCCTTTAATTATAATATTTTCGAGATATTTATGTGACACGCCATCCTTAAAATTCAAAATCACCTCAAAATGTGCGCTAGGGTGTTGAGTTGTCCTCCACTTGCACGTTGATGACGATGCTCCTACATCATACTCCTCTGGGAAAAAAATCATGGACTCTTGTCCATGAGCTTCTGCACTGACTTTCCATGTTTTTGAATATCTTCTTCATTTACCCAAATGGGATCTTCTATTGGGTTTCCTTTACACTTTACCAAATACTCAAAATAATTCTTCATTCTAGTCTTCTTACCAATCCTCCGATCTATGATCTCCTCCAAGTGAAAATTTTATGCTATAGGCATATGTTTCTCCCACTGGATCTCTTTTTTATATTATTATCCTTTGGTTTCATCTTCCCTGTAAGGGTACAGGTCTGAAATGTTGCATATGTGTGATATACCCACATCCTCTGGCATCTCTATCTCATAAGCATTGGCATCAAATTTCCTTAGGATCTTGCATGGTCCTATCTTCTTCAATTTCAGTTTGTTATATGTTCTTCTTGCGAACCTTTCCTTCCTGATATGTGCCAGAAATTGATCTCCCACTTCAAATTGAAGTTATCTCATATGTTGATCAACTCTGCATTTATATTCTTTGTTGTTGTTCTGCAACTACTCTTTGATCTGATTATGAAGATTCTGCATTTTTGTAGCGAAGTCTTCTACTCCAACGCTTATGAATTCACTTTGATCCAAATATCTCAACTATGATACTCCTCTTGGCTTCGTTCCATATACTACCTGGAATGGACTCTTTCCTGTACTCATGTTTGGTGAGTCATTGTATGTAAACTCTTCTTGTGATAGAATCTGATAGCACTGGCTATGATGTTCAGTGACCAAACTCCTTAGTAAATTTCCTAAAATTTTATTTACCACCTCAGTATGTCCATCTGTTTGAGGGTGATATGTTAAACTTAAGGACAATTTCGTCCCTAGTTTCTTCCACAATTTCCTCCAAAAATGACCAACAAATTTAGTGTCTCTATGGGAGACAATACTCTTGGGCAACCCATGAAGCCTCACAACTTCCTTGAAAATAAGATTTGTAATGTGTGTTGCATCATTAGTCTTCTAGCATGGGATAAAGTGTGTCATATTTGAGAATCTACCAACTATAACGAATATGGAATCGCTTCCCCTTTGTATTCTTGGAAATCCCAACACCAAATCCATGCTTATTGCATCCCAAGTCTTATCTGGAATAAGCAATGATTTATATAACCCAGTTTTCTATCTCTTTCCTTTTGCATACTAGAAAATATTACATTTGTTTACAAATTTATTCACTTATTCCCTCATAACTGGCCATTAGTATGAGTTGTTCAATTGTGCAAATGTCTTGTCATGGCCAAAATGTCCTGCTAGACCTCCATTATGTTTTTCCTTCAACAGATTATGTCTCATCGATCACTTTGGTATGCACAATTGGCTACCTTGAAACAACAATCCATATTGAATCAAATACTTTGTCCACTGACTTTTGTCTCTAAGCACAGGATTTTCGCATCACAATACATTTCCTTAAGGTGTTCAAACCCTAAATGTTTCACTCAAAATTCCTGCAGAATATGAAATTTCCTCCTTAATGCATCAACAAATTTGTTAGCATTACCAGAAATATGTTTAATGAAAAAAGTGATTTTTTTCATAAACTCTATCCACTTGGCATGTCTTTGATTTAACTTCTCCTGTCTGGTTATGAATTGTAAAGCTTGATTATCGTTGTACAAAACAAATTCTTTTGGAACAAGGTAGTGCCTCCATTTATTTAAGGCTTAAATTACTGCATAAAATTATTTATCATATGTGGAGTACTTACTATTCATGTCATTCAGTTTCTCACTAAAATATGCAACATGCATATTATCTTGGCTCAAGACTACTCCAATTTCTACTCCACTTGCATCACATCGTACTTGAAATGTCTTCCCGAAATCTGGAAAGACCAGAATTAATTGTTTTGTTATCTTCTCCTTTAATATCCTGAAACGTTTCTCATCTTATTTTGTCCACTTAAAATACTTGTGTCTCTTCTTCACCATATCTAATATTGGTGTACAAATACTACTGAAATTTCTAATGAACTTTCGATAGAAACTTGCTAATACATGGAAGATTCTCACCTCCAATATGCTCCTTGGTGATGGACATTCTCTGATTTCTCTCACCTTCTCTGAATCCATCTTCAATTCATTTGAAGAGATTACAAAACCCAAGTAAATGAGTTTTGTCTTCATAAAAGAGGATTTCTTCATATTTATTAGTAGCTTCTCCTACTACAATCTTCTCGTTAATAATGTTAAGTGCCTCGAATTCTCTTCCTCAATTTTACTACATACTAATATATCATACAGATATACAATCACAAGCTTACCAATAAATCTTTTAATACCTCATTGATCAACTTCATAAAAGTACTTCGGGAATTTCCCAAGCCAAATGGCATAACAAGCCACTCATACAACCCTTCATTTGTTTTGAAGGTTGTTTTCCACTCATCACCTTCTCTCATCCTTATATGGTGATATCCACTTTTCAGGTCTATTTTTTAAAAATAATTTTCTCTGCTCAAACAATCCATTAAGTCATCCATCCTGGGCAAAGGAAATTTGTACCTGATGGTGATTTTGTTTATGGCTCTTGATTTTGTACACATTCTCCATCCTCCATCCTTTTTTGGACTCAACACAGTTGGTACTATGCATGGACTCAATATTTCTCTGACTAAACCCTTGTCCATCAAATCCTATACTTATTTCTTTACCTCCTCATCCTCTTGATGTGTCAATTTATACACTATTTTTTTCAGTAGAATCTCTCCTGGTATGAGATCAATGTGATTTTTAATACTCTTGATGGGTGGAAATGAGCGAGGTAACTCATCCACTACTATGTAAGTAATATTTTCTAACATCTCCTAAATTTCTTCAGGAATATCATCCATAGAAGTAATTGTAAGGATGACTATGGGCTTCCTCACCATAGCAAATTGCATCTCATGTCCCTTCTTGACTTCACTTAGGATTTCCTTCCCACTCGTGACAAGTATACTTGTGTTGGCTTCTTCCTTCACCTTCTTATCCTATATTGGTAGTAGCATGTGTGTTCTACCATTTTTATCCAAGGTTTAAGTATTTTTCCTCACAGAATGAATGAAATTTTTGTCAAACTGCCATGGCTTCCCTAACAAGACATGACTTACATCCATGGGAATCACATCACACAAAATCTAATATCTATATCCACCTATCTTAATTTCAACTTGGCATTGTTTAGTTACCATTACCTAGTGTTCTATCCTCCGAACTCTAGACCGATGAAATGACCTAGACAAAATCTATGGAATATGCTTCTCCAACAACCAATGACTGTGATTCATATCGGGACTCCGGTTTCCATAATTCTGAGTGTTCCAAACACCTTTTTCATTGAAGGGATTTCTAATCAGATCTATAGATCGAGTGCCACGTTCTCGCCTCGATCGATGGTTAAAATGAATCATCTCACAATCTAGAAAGATCCTGATTCCTCCAAATGGATCTTGCTCATTGGTTGGAAAATTTTCACTGGGCTCCTCCCTACTAAAGAATTTCCATCCTATACCTCTTCTGATCATGTTCCCTCTCAAAACTTTTAAGCTTCTCTGGGTGTTTCTTCTCACACACTCCTTTCACCTCTTAATATGACTTCTTTGACACTTAGCCAAATGTCGACCCTGTGCACACCTTGCAACAGGTTTATTTCAACTTTACCCCTTTGTGGGCCACTGTGAACTCCTTGCAAAAATTCTTACTTGAGTCCATTTTTCCTCCTGAACAATATGAGATTGAGTGTGTTTCTCCCTACACACACCTTGCGTGGTCCTCTACACACTTTTGCAAATAAAGCTTCAGGTTATCTCTTATGAGCTTCTGAGTCAAAACAGGCTCTATCAACACATGCCTTGTGGACACTATGCACTCCATGCCTGATTTCTTAGAAGAGAAGAAATTGAAACTTATAAAATCCTCACATATTCATACATTCAACCATGTAATTCATTCATAACATAATAATAAGTAATAATAGAGAACTAAATCAAACAGAAACCCCACCATTCATTCAGATAGACACAATAACAACAATACAAATCATTTTGGATCAACCCTTCTATGTTATATTCATTCAAATGGTATGCACATGGGATCATACAAATCCAATAATCTTTAGTAGTAGCCTCATTTGGGCATACAATACATATATTTCTACAAAAAGGGCTCATAGAGCTTTTCCCTCCGACTACCTTAGTGTTATCCTATCAAAGTAAAATATTTGAACCATGAAGTGTTATTACAATAAAGGATGGGTACAGACACATAAGAGTGAATGATTCATATGTGCACTACTATTATCTACATTAAATAAAATACAATCTCCATCGATCTCACGTGACAGTTCAACCTCTTATCATTTAAGGACTCTTTTAATTACAATATTTTCGAGATATTTACGTGACACACCATCCTTAAAATTCAAAATAACTTCCAAATGCATGCTAGGGCACTGAGTTGTCCTCCACTTGCACGTTGACGGCAATGCTCCTGCATCATAGCTCTAGCCGAATCAAAGACCAATCAGTGTAATGGTTAGTATGATGGAAATACTTTTTCATCAAAGATACATGAAATAAATTATGCACATTCATGGAATCAAGAAATGAAAACATGTATGAAATTAGTCATATTCTATCCAATACTTCAAATGGACCACAAAATCTAGTTTCTAGGTTGGTAAGTCTTCCCATATTTAGTAAGATTTTCTTGGGATTCACTTTCAAAAATACATACTCTCCCACTTTAAATCCTCTATTTTTCCTACTCTTATTTGCATAAGTCTTTTTCCTATCTTGTTCTTCTTTTAAATTCTACTTAATTTTAACCATATTATATTCCATCTCCTTGCACAATTTTGGTCCAAGTACTACTATGTCTACTAGGTTATCCCAACACACTGAGGTGTTGCATTTTCTTTCATATGGAAATTCAAATGGAATCATCTTTGACGAAGATTCATACCCACTTTTGTAGGAAAATTCAAGCAAATGCAAATAATCTCCCCACTTAGATGGTTTCCCCATCACAAAAATTCTTAACAACTCTTCAATGACTTGGTTGACTCTTTTTGTTTTTTGATTTTACTGTGGGTGGTATGATTTGATAAAATTTAGATTTGTACCAAATCCCTTAAACAATCCTCTTCAAAATTTTAAAGTAAACTTTGAATCTCTATCTAAAACAATTTCTTTAGGTACTCCATGCAACCTATGAATTTCCTTCATGAAAATTTATGCAATATTAGCTTTCTTATGACTTAATTTCAGTATAATAAAATGATAATATTTTTCTAATTTATCGATCGCTACCATTATTGAATCATGTTTCCTTTTGTCTTACAAAATTTACTAATAAAATCAAAGGTTACCACTTCTCATTTTCAATATCGAATTGGAAAAGGTTGTAGGAAAATTACTAGGTGTCTATGCTCGCTTTTCTCTCTTTGACATTCCATGGACCTGGGAATGCAATCAACAACATCCTTATTCGTTCTTGGACAAAGGTATTGGCCTATTATAGTTGCAATTGTTTTCTAGTAACGAGGATGTCCATCATATGGAACATTATGCATTTATTTAAACACTAAATTCCTTATTTATTTGGAATTAAGAACATAAATTATTTTAGTATTCATAAGTATTCCATTTTATTTTAATTGATACTCTTTAAATTTCTATTTTACCTAATGTAAGATTTCTTTTACCTATAGGTAATGTTGGTATGTAATTGTAGAATCTAAATTTATACTCTTTAAATCTAATTGATGCATACTAATGGTTGTAGCATGCATGATATGTACCCTTCTCTTGAATGCATCAAGAACTTTATTTTATTTTACTTTGATATGCTTGATTTCAAAGTTGTACTCAATTAAAAATTCTATCCATATTCTTTTCCTAGAATTTAACGTTGGTTGTTCAAATACATATTTAAGAACATTGTGGTATATCCTCAATTCAAACTTATTCCTAATTAAGTAATTTCCCAATATATTCAATGAATGATCTATGGAAACAAGTTCCAATTCATGTGTGGCATAATTCCATGAATGTTATTTAATATTTTTGGACTCATAATCGATGAAATTTCTATTATGAGTGAGGACTCCATGAAGTCCTTCTTTGCATGCATATGTGCATACCACAAAATTTTCATTTGAATCTACAATATTCAAAATAGGTGTATAGTAAGTAACTCTTTCAATAAATGAAAACTTTCTTCACACTCTATTTTTCATTCAAACTTAGTTCCCTTCTTTTGTAAAGAAGTGATGTGATGGGAGGTCTTAGAGAAACTTGCTATAAACATCCTATAGTATCCGTATAATCCCATAAAATATTTAACTTATGAAGAATTCTTTGGTGCTAACTATACTCTAATGGATTTTGTCTTGTCTCAATCAAATGCTATTACATCCTATGAAATTATGTTCCCCAATTAATGGATCTAATCTTTGTGAAAAGACAACTTTCTCTACTTGGCATACAACTAATTCTCTCTTAGCATTTGTAATACAAATCTCAAGTTTTCTTCTTGTTCTTCCTTTTACCTAGAACATATATGTATTTCATCCAAGAACACAATGAAAAAAGTATCCAAATAGTTTTTTAATATTCCATTCATTAAAAACATAAAGATAACAGGTGCATTCGTCAATCCAAACTGCACCACTAAAAATTCATAAATATCACACCTAGTTCTAAAAGTTGTCTTACTAATGTATTGTTCCTTAATTCTCAATTGTTGATATTCTGACCTCAAATCTCTCTTTTAAAATACATTTGCTCCTCTTAGTTGATGAAAGATGTCATCAATTCTAGGTATAGGGTATTTTTTCTTCATAATGTCCTTATTCATCTATCTAAACTCAATACAAAGCCTCAACATTCCATCCTTATTTTTCACAAAAGGTATTGGTTCTCCCCAAGGTGAAATACTTGGACGAACGTACCCTTTCTTCAACAATTCTTCTAGTTACTTTTTTAATTTGTTTAATTTCCCTATGCTCATTCTATAAGTATTATTTAATATTGGGGAAGCTTCAGGTACTAAATCAATAGATAAATATGTATCCCTCTTTGGTGGAAATATTGGTATTTCTTTCAATACATCCTCAAACTCTTGAAATACTAAGAAATCTTCATGACTTGGCCCTTTCATCTGGTGTGGGTATTCCACATGAGTTGCATACAATTGACATCCTTTCCTCAAATATCTCTTCATTTGTAAGTCTAAAATATCTCTTATAGAAATGGGCCTTGGAATACCTTTCACAATGCTCTCATTTTGTTTTTCATTAATACATCTAAATTTTGTTTTATAACAATCTATGACAATATGATGTTTTTCCAACCAGTCCATTATAATTAGGATATCATAAGATCCTAATGGTATGCTATTCATATAGACATTTGTATTCACTCCATTCAAATCTACTAGAAAACCTATGATAACCTCACTGATCCTTCTTTTGGTTCTAGTGTCTATCTAAACCAACAATGATATTTAAAGCTTACTTTTTTTCAAATGAAATCTATCTACTTATTTAGTATCAATGTAATTATGGATTTCTCCTTAATCAAGTACAATAGAAATATGATTATTTATAATATTTCTGTCCACCTTAATCATATGAATCTAATGCTCTACTTGTCGATCTTCTAGGGCCACACATATCCTTGAAATATTTATGTCCATGTCTTCCACTATAGTAGCATATTGAATATTGTTAAAAGTCCTCATGTTATCTTCTCTGTGAGGGAAATATGTGCATATGTGATATTATTTACATCCCCAACATTTTATTGGTACCCTTCCCCTTTTCCCAAAGGAATATTTCATCTTAGATTCAGTTTTGGAAGGTTGATTTTGAAGATATGTATTATGACTATTTATATTGAAAGGAGGTTTGAATTCCTTCCTTCTCTGATATGATTTATCCTTCTTCTTATCCTTACAAGACTTCTGAAAAGTATCTCTTCCTTTTTCTTTCTCATACGGGCACTTGTAATTTCTAATGATCTCTTCCAAAGTTCTAGGTTCATCAAATTAAATTTTGTCTTTGTAAAAAGATGGTAGCCCACCTAGAAACCTTGGTATTTGCACCTTATCCTCTTTGATAAAATCCACATACCTTAGCAACTCTAAGAACTTATTTTCATATTCTTCCATGGTCACTCTCCCATACTTGAATTATTGCATCTTCTTGTCATCGTAGTGCTCTAAAAGATACTCCTGCCGAAAATATTTCTTGAACTACTTCCAAGAAATCATTTTCTCATCAATGTTCTTGACTTGCCTCAACTAATACCACCACATAGAATATTTTCCATGAAAATCGTATAGGGAAATCTTATATTCTAGGTTAGATGAGTAGCTATGAAACATAAAATATTTTGTTATTACAAGCAAAAAAGTTTTAGCATCATCCCCCCTCTTTTTTTCACCATCAAAAGTTGGTGACTTAAGATTCCTAAGCTCTCCTTGCAAGCAATCGAACTCATATATTCTTTTTTGATGTATAACAAGAGACACTTCCATGTAGTGTACTATATTACTTGTATCTTCTAATTCTTTATTTCACCACATATTCTATTTATGTTTATATGTAACAATATTTTTAATATTATCGGTGCTCTAAAAAATGATGTCTTCCAATATTCCCCAATGATTTAGCAAATAATTAGAGTCTTGATGGCATTCCCACATGAGCCATTGGTGATTTTGGATAGAGTTTGATTTTTTTTTTAGGATACTCTTATAATACATGTTGGTTATCTTGTTCTTGTACACTAATTACCTAATCATAGATCTTCACTCAATAACTGAAAGGATCTCTTTGATAAGGAGGATAGGATAGGGTGTACTGCCTTTAATATTGAGATTATAATTTATAAAATTCTTTTGTATTTTCTCTAACTTTAACCAAGATTCTATAATAATATTGCACCCCAAAATTCACATACGTATAAAGTAATTTGGGTTCTGAGAGTATCAAAGAGGATTTTTTTCATATCCAACAACCAAATGTATGATAATCTATACTTCTTTCAAATCCATAATAATATTTCCACCCTCCATTTACCCTTTTCTCAACACTATAGTTACAATTGAAATATTCTTACTGAGGTCAAGAGTAAAATTTGGGGTACAAATTCAATCAACAAGAAGGATTGAAGCCATTAAAACAATATACTCATTATGAGATCAACATCTCAATTATGGAAATTGAACCTAGGTGGGGAGGATAACAATCATTCGTCCCAACCACCCAAGCTAAACCCAATTGAAACAATTTTTTGATACTCTTATGAAGCCATCATCATCAATATTATCACACTTATGAAGCCATGTTCCTCAATATTATCACACTTATGAAGCCATGATCTTGTTGAGGTGGCATGATTTCCCTTCAACAGTAAGGGGTACTCCCTCATGCACAATCCCAATTAGACTGTGCATTGTTTGGTTTAAGAGACCCCTCTAGATTCTATCCCATCTAAAATGATCTAGGTGGATATTGGTGGCCACCCACCTATTCCAACTGGCACAAAATAGTATTCTGGAAACATACTATTTTTAGCAGGTTTTCAGTTCCTAAACTTTTGGGGTCATTTTGAGGGCCTAAATGAATTTTTTTGGGGATTGAGCACCTCAATTATAGCCACATTCTTTGATTGAGCCCAAAAAATGAATCTCCTCAATTATACTTTTCTAACGATATAGTGTGCGCCCCAAACGAAGTTTGTATGCCAAAGTTACACCTGCAGGAAGTTGATACACCAAACTGCCCAAAATGAGGTCCACAAAACTATCGGATTTTCATCTTCTGGGGTTAGGGTTTTGTATTTTATTTATGTTAAAATGTCCAGAGTATCATTGTAATCATATTATTTTGAATGCGTGTATCCATCACATCTTTTCTCGGAGAGAATATGCCACCATTCTAGAGGGTCTTTCACTCTATATTTCTATAGTTTTGTACATTTCACTCATTAATAGAAATTGTGTATTATTGTATATATGTGCCTCTTTTTATATGATATATATATGTTATATTATTGGCTATATTGCATTATTTATTTGTATTTATGTGTTATATCTTCTCTCTCATTTCATGCCGAAATTAATCTAGATCATGAAATTATTGGTTTTGGGGGGTGATTGGATGGTTATGAGTGGAACAGAAAATGAATATGGAAATTAAGTAAGTGCAGAAATAAAATCTAACCTATCATATCCTAGTTAGGAACGACTATAGTAACTAATGAGAAGCTATAAATGAAACTAATCCCTAAAAATGACTTCTTCTAGGTAGTTTTTAAGAAGAAACAAGGTCATACAACACATGCATACACATAACATAACCAGATTAGTCTAAGTCATGAAATCACAAACATAAACTACTCATCATATCAGGACAAAGGTAACACATAGGAAGCTAAACTGAAACAAATATTTCCATTTGCATAAGAATAGTCTACGAGAAAAGGAGAATTCTTACAACACATGCAAACAACATAAAAGTTTGTTGAAAATAATTTACAGCAAGCTAGCATCCACAAGAGTTATTATCTCTAACAAAACATCCCTGAGGGCTTCTCAGTATTAATTTTGAAAGTTGTTTCTGAATATACAATGCTTCAAGGGACCCTTCAAAATGGGCCTCTTATTTTATTTATATCAATTTGAGTAAATGCCAATAATGTCTTCTTGGATTCTGCAAGAAGCAGTTACAAGTCTCTTTAGCTTCCCCTCTCAAATGTTGTTGACAAGTGCTAGAATAGGATGAAGTTGATGATGGTTGGAAAAAAGAAAAAATAAAAGTTGGTTGTGGAAAAAATTGAATATGAAATTTTTTCTCATTTACGTGTCTTCATCTCTCACGTAAGCTTCCCAAAATTCATGTTGTCATTTGATTGATATAAACCTATGATACAAGAGTTCTTCTAGAGAGGCTGCATGTGAGACTGAGTTGTTGGAAATAGTTTTCATGTCCCTTGTTATGTTTTCCATGAAATCCTAGATCATAGTTTGATTCAAGTGGTCGTTCGGATGAGATGCTCCTCCATTAAGTCTATTGTTATGTTCATAACTTCTTGAACATTGTCTTGTATTTTGTTCATGTTTTGTTGGATTTATTCAAAGAGATGCTCTTCTGTCTTGGTCTTTCCAAGATATTGAATGCTAGGTAGATGTCCTTTATGCATCAGGATGTGTGTATCCTTATGGACTTATGCATGGATGGCAAATGAGCTCTTTGTTTCATTTTTCTCCCTCTCCCCAACTTATTGGAAGTGATCAAGGGAAGCACAATCAATTCTTCTTTCCCATTATGGGGTGCAAGGTAGCTCAGTTGGACCATCTTGGTTCTCAACGATCCATATTTTCATATCGTTCAATCCTTCCTCGTGTAAATGTGGATGAACCTGAACAAATAAGATCTATCTAGAAAGGACATACACAGTTTACAGAAGACATGAGAAAAGAAGGAAACATGAGAGATAGAACAAAGAATTGTATTAATTGATTGAATGAATGATAAATTACACATGATATACTCTGTATAACTCAACTAATGTGCACTGGAAGAGAAGCCAATGCACCATAGTGGTCGTCTATAGTGATCTAGACACACACTGGTAGTTACGGGAGTTAACTGCCACTTAGCCTGAGTTAACTAGCCTCTTAGTCTTCAACTAGCTAATTGAAATAGGGTGAAGTGAGGGTAATGTGCTAGTCTAGTGATAATACCAACGACAATGTGCATTAGAAGTGATGATCCCAATGTTGCATGGTGATGGAACCAATGTGGAGTTAAGACTCCATTGAATTGATCCAACTAAACTATGAATTGAAGAGAATATTCTCCTAGAATGTAGGAAAATGAATATTCTCCCTAAACTGTAGGAGACTGAATAATGACAAATAAACATAGGGAAAACCTTAGGAAAAACAAATCTTAGGTGTGTGTGAAGTATCTCCAACACCCCCCTCTAAACATCACTATGGTGAAAATAAAAGTGGGTCCCGACAATGAGGCCATGTTAGGTACCCAAATACAAAAGACATGCACAAATAAATGAGGAAAAAAGGAAAAAATCATGGGAAAACCCCCCTCTCAAGGTATAATGCATTAAAAAAAGAACTGACAGTTGCTAGGAAATTGTGTCCTTCACTCCAAGAGGACTGCCTAAAGAATGGAACTTCGTCTTAGTGAAGGTATTGGTGAAGATCTTTGCAGTTTGTTCTACTGAAGGAAAAAAATGCAGGTCAATGATCCCTTCATGTACTAAGTCCCAAATGTAGTGCATGTGGATCTTGATGTGCTTCGTTTGCTGCTTATGAACTGGATCTCTACATAAATTTAGAGTTCTCTAGTTGTCACACCAGATGATGATCGATCAGTGAAACTAAATTCCCAACTTAGTAAGAAAATGATGTAGCCACATAGACTGAATGGTTATACATCACATAGACTGAATGGTTATGTTAATTATCCCTATGTACTTTGCCTTGGTGGAATATAGAGAAATAGAATCCTGCTTCTTTCTCAACCAACAGATGGCCCAGAGCCAAGACTAAGTGAGTTACGAAATGTGGAATTTCAATCAATGTTGACGCTATCCCAGTCAGAATTAGTGAACCCGATTAGGTCCAATGCAGTGTCTGCTGCATAGTGAATTCCAAAGGTGATGGTTCCCTGTACGTATTGAAGGATATGCTTTGCAGCCTTCCAATGTAGTTGATGTGACTCTTGCATGAACCGAGAGACTTATCTAACTACATAGGAGAGGTATGGTATGGAGTGTGTGAGATACAACAAGCTCCCCACTAGTTGTTTGTACAATCTGTTTTCCACCAGTGGAGTGTACCCTCCATCCTCAATTTTGAATCCTGATGGGAAAGGATTTGGGGTAGACTTTCATTTTGTCATGTGGAATCCCTGAAGGAGATCTTGTGCATAGTTGGCCTGGGAAATTTTTATGTTTGATGCATCCTCATTGATCTCGAGACAAAGGAAGAAATGTAGCGGACTCGTTTCCATCATAAAGAACCTGTCATACAAAATCCTCTTGACGGCGACAATCATTGAATACAAGAAACCGATGATCAACAAATCATCAACATAAAGAACTAGGAGTAGATGTGAATCAGTCATCCTGTGCATGTAAACGTTTGTGTCTGACTTACAATGTACAAAGTTATGTGATAGTAGGTAGGAGTCCATATTGGCATACCATGCTTTTGGGGCTTTCTTGAGTCCATAAAGTGACTTCTTCATTCAACGGAACAAAGATGAATCTTACATGAATCCTTGGGGCTGCTCCATATAGATATCCTCTGAGAGATATCCATGAAGAAATGCATTCTTCACGTCCATCTGATGGAATTCCCATCCCTTGGATACCACAATGGAAAGTGCCAAATGTATGGAATCCATCTTCTCTATTGGAGAGAAGGTCTCGTCATAGTCAATTTCGTGTACCTGCTAAAAGAATTTGGAAACTAGCCTAGATTTGTATCTTCTAACATGTCCATTTGTTGCACTCTTGTTCTTGTAGACCCATATACACCTAACAAGTTTCCTTCCTAAAGGAAGGGGAACCAAATCCCAAGTCTGGTTCTTAAGGATTCCCAACAGCCTCTCCATAGGACTGTGGATATGAAGAATGAACCAGGAAAATATGCATGGGTGGAATCAGTTCAGTGGTAGTGATTGCAAGAGGAGGCTCCTTGAAATCATATAGAGTCCTCCTCATATCAATTGGATCCCCAACAAAATATCTTGCATCTTGAAGAGTAGTCTTGGCCCACTTTGGCTTTGGCTCTAGCTCTACATCTACATCTGCATTTGATTGTACTGACTCGGTATCTAAATCATCTGGATCCTATGAATCACAACTCTGATATGAAGAAGAGTTGGCATGTGCATGCTCATCATCTCTGATAGGTGGAAGAAGAAAAGTGTCTTCATGCGGCTCCTGAGGTGCATGAGAGATACTTTCCTCTAATTGGACGTTGCACTCAATGATGAACCATTATGTAGAGGGATCAATGAGTCTGTATCCCTTCACACTATCATGGTATCCAACAAAAATACACTATGCAATTTATAGATCAAGTACCTTCCTCTTCTCAGAGGGAATCTTGGCCCATGCACGAGAACCAAATATACATAAGTGGGTCACTTCCGGTTTGAGGCCGCTCCAAGCCTTAAAGAGGGTCTTATCCTTGACAGATCTATGGGGA
>JASDQU010737797.1:0-19645 GCA_032191745.1 Picea mariana | reverse complement strand
CTTTGAAATCTTTGAGGTGTTGAAAGACCTCAGATTTTTTCCTGAGAAAGAAATTCCAATTATGGTGTGAGAAATCATCAACAAAAATGAGGACATACCTTTATTTATTGTTTGATGGACATGTAAAAGGGCCCATGAGATCAATTTGGATCAGATCCTAAGGAGAGGAGGGCTTATGAGTCTTTCCTTTGTTGAATTTCTCTTGAGGGTGTTTTCCAAGAACACATCCTTAACAAATTCCTTTAGAGAAGTGGATGTTAGGTACACCTTCAACCATTCCTTTCTTTCTAATTTGTTTCATGTATATGAAATTTAAATTCGTAAACCTTTCATGCCATATCATACTTCTTTCATTAGCATGTGTAAGCAGTAATGTAGAATCTGGTTCAATAAATTCAAAAAATGTGTAGAGTTTGGATTGGTGATTTACCTCATCGGTAGAAAATTCGGAATTGGTTTGCATGTCATAGATATCCACTGCATCAGGTGTGAATATCACTTTCTTTTCGTTCCCATAGTTTTTCATTTGATACATGGAGAAAATATTGACAGAGAGTTTGGGAACGTGTAGCACATTCTCGAAGATCATGTTTATGCTATCAACTATTCCTTTGTCGGTGACTTCAACTCGAGGTTCAACCCCCATCAAAATAGGAGGACCTTTTCATGTGTCCAATGAAGATTATTCTTTCTTTGTGGATTCCATGTGGTGTGACGCACCTGAATCTACAATCCAAGCATCAAGAGAGAACTTAATGGAAATCAAAGCATGGCTAGAATTACCTTTCTTGGGGTTTAAATCTTCTGGCTTCTTCTTCTTGGCACCCTCGGGGATGGGATCTCCAAGGTTGTTTTCTAAAGTATTTTTTCCATTTTGTCTATCTATTTTTTCATGATTTTGGATTTTAGATGGAATCCTCATTGGTAGTAAGTGCATTTCTCCCCTTTTCTTCCCTTTCCACCTTTGGATTTGGAGGAATCGTTGAATGTTTTTGAGTACCCTTCCTTCTTTTGATTTGCATTTCCCTTCCCTTTTTCATTGAATTTATATTTCTGATTTTGGTGATTTCTACCATCTTTCACAGCAAGTGCATGTGCCTTTGAGTCTTTGAATTTTCCTATATTGATGAGCTTGGTTTTCCCTTACGTCAGAGATTCGATAAAGGCCTTAAGAGAAGGAATTTTCCAGCTAGCTCTAGAGGCAAGCCTAACTGAATTAAATGTGGATACAAACACTGGGTATTCCAAACCAAGTTTGGAAAGAATGGTAAGAATTATTTGTTTCTCCTCCTTAGATTTACCAACCCTGCAAGCCTTGAGTTGCGACAAAAAATCCTTATATTTGGTAAAAAATATTGGATATTGTTGAAGGTTTTTGGATCCAGAGTGAGAAATTATAACTCAATTATATGTCCCCTCATATCGTCTTGTTTTCCACAAATTCCTTCCATGGTGGTCCATAATTCATTGGGGGTTTTACAGGAGGATATGTGAAAGAGGAGTTCATGAGAAATGAGACTACAAAGAGTTCTGTAAGCTTCATCCATCTGATTTAGATACTTGTATTTTTCTATGGATGATGTGGGTTTGGTCTCTGTGTCCATGGTTAACCTCTATAGTCCTATGCTTCAAATATGCATTACCATCTTGTTCTTCCATGCAAAGAAATTCTATGGTATAAGAATCAATTCTTTTGGAAATTCCATTTTCACGTCGTCTTCAATCTTCGGTACCTACAAGAAGAGTATGGTGTGCCTTTTCCTAGAAATTTGTCACCTCTGATACCATGTAAATGTGGATGAACCTGCATATATAAGATCTAGATAGAAAATTACATACACAGTTTGCATAAGACATGAGAAAATATGGAAATGAGAGGGAGAGAACAAGCAATTGTATTATTTGAATGAATGAATGAATGATAAATTTCACATGATATTCTCTGTATAACTCAAATAATGTGCACCAAAAGAGAAGCCAACTCGCCATAGTGGTGTTCTAGAGTGATCTGGACACACACTGATAGTTACAATAGTTAAATGCCACCTAGTATGAGTTAACTAGCCTCTCAGTATTCAGTTAACTGACTGAAATAAGGTGAAGTGAGGGTAATGCGCTATTCTCGTGATAATCCCAAGGAAATGTGCATCAATGGTGATGATCCCAATGTTGCATGGTGATGGAACCGATGTGGCATTAATACTTCACTCAACAGATCCAACTGAAGTGTGAACTCAAGAGAATATTCTTCTAGAATGTAGGAAAAAGAATATTCTCCCTAAACTATAGGAGACTAAATAATGACTAATAAGCATAGGGAAAACCTTAGGGTGTGTGTGAAGTATCTCTAACACCCCGATGGTGATGAATTGGACATTCTTGGCTTGTATAAAGCTATGTTAACTTATTTTTTGTGTTTCCAACCACTGGAAGACTTGTAGATATCTATAGTCATCTCATTGAGCTTTGTCCTAAATGTCTTAGTGCATTCCTTGAATTCTATGAGGCTTCATTGATCCTTCTTTCATCTTCTGACTTGTTCCTCCAAATCTCCAATTTGTTCATCCTAATGTTTGTTTTGGACAATGAGATCCTTGAGGGTATATTATATTGCCAATGTGAAAGTGGTGTGGGTGGATGTGATAGAAAGAGAGACATTTCTGACATCTTCGTTCACTGAAGCTTCTATGACAACTGATATGGGGTTGCCTTTGATAACTCATGTCTTTCTAGTTTGTCGTTGCACAATCATGTTGGTAGCCTTGTTGAATCATAATTTATTCAAATTTTCCACCTTGCTCAGGTTATAGGGTGTGATAATTCTTATCCCTAGTTCATCAATTAAGAGGTGAACACCAACGAGAGGAACGTCTAATGACGTTTCTGGGATTTCAGTGCCCATTGGAGAAGATGATGCACGGATTTTTTAGGGTCATAACTTTTGACTCGTTTATCCATTTGGGATGAAATTCTATAGGGAGTTGCATATTGAAGAGTTCACTATCATTTTATCTAATAATTGACATCAAACATTGTTTTGACAGATTTTCGGGGACAAATTCCTTCATATAAGGCCTCAAATTGGGGTTATAGTGTTTTTTCGAGAAGTTTTAAATTAGTAATTATTAGTTATCTCTTATTTTATGCACCTAATCAGAATAGTGAGTTGACAAATAGTGTTGCTCCAATTAGCTTTTAGTTATTGGTTAGTTTTAGAGTCATGCGATAGTTTTCTAAAATTAGTTGTTTTTCTAAAATTAGTGGTTTTCGTAAATCTCATATAGTAGTTATAAGGGGTTGAACTTCCATTGTAATAGTTCGGATGGAGAAGGAATAAAAGAGATTTATTTTCCATTCTGATGTGTTTTCATGGTTTTTAGATCTCGTGAATGAATCAAAGTTTATTGGCTACATCAACTAGTGTTAGAGCAAGAAGATGGCTAGGAGAGGAAGAGGAAGAGCAGGTCTTGCTTAGATGCATAGAGATTTGTAAAACCTCCAAAGAGAAGGTAGAATGTATTACAAACGTACTAGATAGTTAGAGAATATTTACAAAAATATGTGTTTGATGAGGAGACATACCAAGGATATGTAGATCAACATCTAGAGCATGAAGAAGAACAATTAGAGCGCATGACCTTTGAAGAAAGGATGCTCAAGGATATAAAAGGGATAAATGATGGGATCAAAATGGAACCTTTAGAATATCCAGGGAGTCTTAAACGAGAGGAATTAATAGATTGGTTGAATTCCATAGAATTGTCTTTTTAATAGAAACCTATGACATAGGAAAAGAAGGTGAAATTTGCATGCACCAAGTTGAAGGGTCTTGCCATGATGTAGTGGGATCATGTGCAGAAAGAAAGAAAAAAAAATGAAAAGAAAAAATTAGGACCTGGAATAAGATGGAAAAGAAATTGTGAGAATTTTTTTTCCTTTAGAGTATGCCCAAACAATTTTTCTTAGATTTCAAGACTTGAAGAACTTGTCCACCATGGAGGAACTCACAATTTTTTTTAATTAGTTTTTCATTCATGTGGATAACCAGGAAACTGATGCACAACTTGCTACAAGGTATGTGAATTGTTTAAAAATTTCTATTCAGGATGAATTGAGAATCCATAGGGTTTGCAACATGGAATAGCCATACCAATGGACCTTAAAGGCCAAGGAAAAAAAAACCCAAAAATTTTCTCAAAGGAATAGAGGAGCAAGGAGGGGTACATTGTCTACCTCATGAGGTGGTTTTAACTATGGAAAATGTGAATCATCCCAAGGATATGATAAAGAAAAATATACTTGACAAGGTAACCTTAATAAACGACAAGGAAGAGGGTTTTAGAGGGGTATAGTCTATGATGGTGGTAAAGGAGGACCTTATGTGTGTGTTAGGTGTGGTGTAGAGGGTGATAGAGCATTTGAATGCTCAAATTATAACATGCAAGAGCCAAAGAAAGGATAAGAACCTATTTTAAACTTGGTCCAAGATGAGATTGAAGAAGAAGGAGTTGCATCTGAAGCCCCTCCCGATATGGGGGAGAATCTCATGGTACAGAGGTCAATGGTGATTCCCAAAAAAGAGAAAAGGTAGAGTAGCAACAATGACGATTCTTGACTTTTGAAAAATATTTTTGGAACTAGATGCACTTCCAGGGGAAAGGTATGTCAATTTATTGTTGATAATGGAAGTTGTGAGAATATGGTTTCCAAAGAGATGGTAGAAAAGTTGAAATTACACTATGAAACACATCCCCATCCTTACTGAAATGCATGGTTCAAAAAAGGGAATGAAGTCAGCATTAATAAAATATGTTTAATCAAGTTTTGCATCAATAAGAATTATAAATATGATGTATGGTGTGATGTCATTATTATGGATGAATTTCATCTGTTATTGGGGAGACCTTGGCAGTTTGATAGAAAATTCGTGCATCATGGAGAAAATAATACCTACACCTTCTAGAAGGATGGATTGAAAGTCGTCTTATTTCCCCTTAAGGATGAAGGGAAAGATGATACTATGTTCTTGGAAAGAGATCTTGTTAAGAAAATGAAGGAAACAAGATTCTTCTATGCATTTATAGTGAAAAAAGGAGTTGGGGAAGACATAAAAATCCTTGATGAAGTGGCCAAGGTACTAGAGGAATATGTTGATGTTATCCTTAATGAACTACTTGATGTTCTTCACCCAAAGATGGATACTCAACACCACATTGATCTAATCCAATGATCATATTTACCTAGTCATGAAGCATATAGGATGAGAACTACACAACATGCATAGCTCAATCAACAAGTAAAGAAACTTATAAAGAAAGGTGTGGTAAGAGAAAACACAAGTCCCTCTATTTTACCATCATTGTTGAGTCCAAAATACGATAATACGTGGAGAATGTGCACAAATAGTAGATAAATAAACAAAATTATCATCAAATATCCATTTCCTATACCACTCTTGGATGAAATGATGGATGTGCTAGTCGAAGATAAATATTTTATTAAAATTGATTTGCAAATTCGATACCACCAAATCTATATTTGTGAAGGGGATGAATGGAAAACTTAATTCAAGACTAGGGATGTCCTAGATGAATGGATGGTGATGTCATCTAGGTTGTGCAATGCTCCTAGTAATTTCATGTGGTTGATGAATACTATACTTTGATCTTATATTGGTAAGTTTGTTGTCATTTATTTTGATGGCATCCTAGTTTTTAGTAGCAACAAAGAAGATCACTTGAAACATTTAAAAGTTGTATTGGATGTGTTGAGAAAACATCATCTTTATGCAAACCTGAAGAAATGTAGGTTCCTGCAAGAAAGTTTGGTATTTATGGGTTTTTTCATCTCACCAGAAGGAGTCAAGATGGATTCAGAGAAGGTCAGAGCAATTTTGGAGTGGCCTAGTCCTCGAATAATAACAAAGGTAAGACGTTTTCATGGACTAACAACCTATTACCAAAAAATTATTCGAAATTTTAGCAATATTGTAGCACCCATAAAATATTGCACCAAAGGAAAGACATTCATGTGGACCAATGAAGCTTAGAAACGTCTTAAGTTTTTAAAAAATAAAGTAACCAAGGAACCTATATTATCCTTATGTGACAACCCCATCAATAAGGCCATGGGCGAAGCCAAATTTTTTTTTGTTTGAAGAAATAAGGGCACGAAGGAAATGAAGAAAAAAGTTTGACCACACACCAAACGATGAACAGAAGCACGCAACCTAGGCAACAGGCAACTACGACACCGCACACATACACAAGGGCAATTGGGAAAAAGGCACAGCATAACCCAAAGTAACAACTAATTGCCCGACGCAACGAGACATGCCTACAAGCTAAGGGGAAACTTACCCTTCCTAACATAATGACGTTGGAAAACAAGACTACATCCTTAAGGCGCATGAACCAACACATTCTCCTAAGTAAACATACGACGCTCAACCACGCTCACATGGTACGTACCGAATCCGACCAAGATATCATTCAACGCTAACCCATAAGGGTGCCATGATCCCCTCATCAGGAACCATGCCATCCCTAGAAGATAAGCATGACAATAACCTTGGTGAAAAACAAAAGGGACCAAGACTCAAGAAAACTCTGACGCGCCAGGATCCGAATACTGACTGGGAGACTATACCTACCCCACACAAGGTTGAAGAGACATAAGAGGACGATGGAAAGGGGTGACACCAACCCACACGACATCATCCCCAACCCCACCAATCACCCAGTCTAACCAGTCTATGATTACATTCTAAATTAACAAGGGTTCCATTCTAACGAGGCACGTCAAGTTGCAATTTGTTAGGCATATATTATCCATCAAATTTTATCATGTATAAATTATAAATCAGTCTTTAACTTAACATTAGATTAACATTAGATACAATCCAATCAGCCATTCTACATTATACCTTAGTCATTAAATTCAATCAATAACATCAATTACAAATCAGTTCAGCAATTCAACATCACAATTTAATCATCAAATTCAATCTAAATAACATCAACTATGAAACAATTCGGCAATCATGCATCACAATTTAATCATCAAATTCAATCTAAATAACATCAACTACTAAACAATTTGGCAATCATGCATCAAAATTTAATCATCAAATTCAATCTAAATAACATCAACTACTAAACAATTCGGCAATCATGCATCACAATTTAATCATTGACCACAATTTAATTTAGCGATTTTAACCTCTACTTGGGTCAATACTTACTAAACTCATTTAATCATTAATCAGAGTCTAAATGGGCAATTCGATATTAATCCAAATCTCCATGCAACTAGCCATTAACTTAATAACAATAGTAACAATCTTGAGTAGAATGCTACCATTATAACAATTAATAAAGAAAATAACCAGGAATATAACATGGCATTTAACCTACAATTAACATAGCATTAACAACACTAACTACGTCAAGGCAGAAAACAACAATGAAACATTTATTAACTCCATAATTTACCACATGTGTCTATCCTTACTAAACATACCAAATGACAGATGTCTACAACATTAAAGGAATCGGATAAGAAGTGTAAATGTCATAAGACATAAATTCAACGAGAGACTAAGGCCATGCATGGAATTAGATTTACTGCCATACACCTTTAATAAGGTTCACTATTGGGTAAGGGTAAAACTCAGGCATAAACGCCGAAGCATTTAGTTGGCTGTCTAAAACTAATGTCAGTCACAGGTTACAGGCACCGTCAGCAATTTAGGCAAATGGTGGCCAAATGACTGCAACCAAAGTCCACCATTAAAGGTGGATTGGGGGTGAATGACTAGAAAAATGCAGTCAACATTAATGGCATTTCGAGGTAATAAAATCTGTGCAACACTAAAGAATTTAAGTCTGTGTACAATGAAAATTGGGTAATAAATAGTCAATATGCAAAGAGGCAGGGGCGACCTGTCAAATTCGAGCCTGAGTAAAGGAAAATCGTAGACAAGGGACAGGTAGATTCTCCTTCGGGAATAGGTAAACTTCGCAACAAAAATTTCTCTAGCCAGGTATAGAAGAACGCAGGTCCCTTCTAGTCAACAAGACATGGAGTAGGTAACCAAAGAGTCAGACTCATGTGACACTTCAAGGGAAATAAATTTTTTGTTGAAAAAGACTCTATATGTCCATCCCCTCATAAACGATGCAATCGATGGATGTATATCAGATATTTCTCATTAATTATATCAGAAACATGTTGCAGTACGAGAACATTTGCCTAGAAGTCAAATCCACACAATTTGAGAACAGAGAAGGCAAGGGCACGTGGAGAGGATTGTCATCAATGCCAGATATTACACCAACGAGTCTACACAGGATTCTAGGAAAAGATCACAGATTGAGGATTCGTTTCTCATTTAAAACATAAATTTACAGTCCAAGAGTCCATAAAACCGGAATCCAAGCTCAGGAGACCCCATGCAGACAAGTAAAACGTAATGAGTACCTTATAAACTTTATTTATAACATATACTTCTTAAATTTTGATTTAAGATGTAATGCCTTTAGCTTATTCGACCAACCAAATAACAATAAAAACTTCCCATGCTCAGCATATCCCACACAGACAAACCCAAGAAGGTAAGGTTTGACAGTATCATATTAACAACAATCACCGCCACGGGGTCACGTAACTACACAGGATTTCAATAATAGAATGGTTCCTTTCGCATTTACAAACCTGCTAAGAATAATAGTCTAATCCTTTAACTTCGACCCAGGCTGCTCTTATCAGCATTCAGACATTCAAACATATAAACAAATTTTAAATCATATTTGTAGAAGATTTAATTATAAAATTTGTATTAGAAAAAGAACAGGAAATGGACAAGACAAAACACCTTTAACTAAAGCATATAGATACAATAGACCCAACCAACCAAAACCACAAAGGGTTAAAAATTATCCATCTATACACAACACAGATTTACAGTTTATCAAAGAATAAAAATGTTGGGAGAGAATTGATCCATCCAGATATAAAACAAAAATGGGGTAAAAACGAGACCACGACGAGATAAAAAAAAACAAGCCGAGAATGAAGAGAAACTTCACCAGCAATCAACTGGAAGAGTTATATAATCGCAGCAAGGCACAATTCAAACCATTAGTCAAGGATAATCATCAGAGGTAGACGGCTAAAAGGAACGTCCTTCGCTCATCATCCTCGCACATAAAAGTAGGGCGTTGAGATCCATAGGTCTATTAACGCAGAAGTGACGACCGTAGATCAAGGTCCTGACTGATTGCTTAGGCGAGGAATAATAATCTATGGATGAAAGGAAAAACAACTACAATGGTCACAATCAACACCCCAAGGTGGTCAAGACACGTGGGAAAACGAAGGCCATGGGAGTCAATCAATCATCGAGCTAGGCTATGAAAAATTTTAGTCATCCATCTAGACAATTAGTTTACTTACACCAATAAACATGCAGATCCAAAGCATAAATCCTACAACAATTTACCATACAAAAATGAAAAAAGTGTATCGTTGTCTGATCACCTGCTCTGAGTTAACGTCCCATGCGCTCCAGACAATTACCGCTTGTCGACCGTTGAGACTTCACCGGTACCTCCCAGCTAATGCTATGGGTACTCTTCTCCCCCCTTAGCCCCCCAAGCCGCAAAGGGGTGACACACACTATCCATAGATTCGGCTAGCTCCTAGCTTGCCTCGCAAGGTCAAGCTACCACTCCTCACCGAGCTGGGTGTCCCAACTCCCACAAGCTAAGTCAGTCAAGTAGAGATTTATGCAGCGTAACATTATGAAAACAGCTGAGAGCCTTCATCCTTCTCCTCCCTTCATTATATAGAGTTTGGAAATCCCTTACTTTCCTAAAATCTCATTTAATTAAAGTTTTAAAATTTAAATCCTAAAATTCCTCCCCGTACAAGTGTCACCCATCCCCTTCATTCCTCCACAAATTAATTTCTTTAATTAATTAATTTCCCTTATTTCCCTCACTCACCTATAGTCACTCCTAGAATCACTCCTAGGTGTCCCCAAATTCTCTTACAGGTTTTAATGACTTTCCCCCTTATCAATTTGCTAGTTCAGTTTTAAATTAGAAAGTTCTTAATGGTAGATACCTTACTAAGTTTGACTTTCTGTTTTTTCCCTTGTGTTTCCCTTTTCTTCTTATGTTTCCCTCTTTTCCTAGTTTCCTAAATATTTTAGATTTCCCTTTTTCCCCTTTTCATTTAGGATTCAAATTGACAGGTGTAGAAATTAACCCCCTTTTTCCTTTTTCCCTTTTTAGTCAATAATTTTAAATTATCATAAAATAATAAAACCATTATTTCCATTTTTTTTTTAAATTTTACCATAACAATTTTTTATGAATCATTTAAATTGCTTACCCCCTTCTTGTTACAAGATTTAACGAAGAGTATAATTATTATTTATGTTTTTTTTTATTTTTATTTTGTATATATATATATATATATATATATATATATTATTATTATTATTATTATTATTTTAAAGTTGAAATTTTAACACTAGCATAATTTAGACCTAGACCTCAAATTTTTATGCCGGGTGACATTTTATTAGGGAAATTGTTTTAAAAATTCTTATCACGTTATTCATCCTAAGGTCATCTAGGTTCATTTATTTATCATTAACAATGCGACGTGCCCTTCAGGATGCACTAGGTGCTCCAAGGGTGCCACTCGCCTCATTTGTTCCCTTGCGCGACGTGCCTTTCAGGACACACCACATGCTCCAAGGGTGACACTTGCCTCTTGATTGACTTGGTAGACATAAAAAACCATTGGAGTCAATACTCTGCCAGGTGAAGTTATGGGAGACTAAGGGCCTCTAAGGAATAAGGCCCCTGCCTTATTGCACGCCCCTTAGAATCATCATGAACGACTATCAGAGTCTCCCCTCACGTCATCGTGGGTCCTCTCGAAGTAGGTAAATGTTAACCTACAGTTCGAGCCACGACGAGAGCGCTATTAGGCTGTGGCAGGGCTATTGTCCACACCTCTCCCGCAACATCTATGGTAGTCATGCGTGACCCCTTTACTCCACATATGAGTTCGGTCGACAAGCTATCGTCATCCTACATCATCAACGATTCATGTCAGAATGTGTACATATCATATCATCTAATCAGATGCACTAATATCATAGTAAAACAATCAAACCCCAATGGCACACTCCCTGACTCAATCCAGAGTTCAAGGGGTTGCATCGATGCCTCTACATCCTTGAGGTCCAAAATCCTGCACACTTAGTAAAACCGAGTCAATAGAACCTGTCTATGTCAATGCAGTAAAACAACATGTCATCAAACCATAACCCCTCATAATCAAAATCAAATGTTTTAATATCATAATAATCCGGATCACTTGCAAGCAAGTGTCCTCAAAGAATAAGTTCGTTGAGTGCGCCAGAGCAGGATGTTACACCTTACCATATTTTGATAAAGTGTTTGAGGTAGATTGTGATGCTTCACATGTAGGGATTGGAGTTGTACTTAGCCAAGTAGGTAGACCAATTTCAGTTTTTAGTAAACGCCCAAAAGAAATTGAACAATAGACATGCAAAATCGGTCTCTTTCTTACAAGGCTACACCTTTGTTCTGAAGCACAAATTAGGATGATAGAATCAAGTTGTAGATGCTTTTAGTTGGTGCACTAATATTTTGACAACCATGGAAAATCAAGTAATTTGGCTTGTTGCATTAAAGGATCTCTATGTGTCTGATAACAATTTTCAGGATATTACAGAACAATTGAAGAATCGAGTAGCTGGGAACATGGATCTTACTTAGGGTGAATATTTTATGCAATATGAATACCTCTTCAAAGGAAAAAAATATTGCATTCCAATTGGTTCTATGAGAGAAAATGTATCACAAAACTTCACAGTAGTGGTTTGGCATTACATTTTGGAAAGGATAATATGCTAGCCTTAATCGAAGATAAGTATTATTGGTTGAACATGAAAAATGATATAACCAAGTATGTGGCATGATGTAGGATTTGTCAAATGGATAAAGGACACTAACAAAACACAGGGTTGTATAGGCCATTACTAGTGCCTAGACACCCATGGACAGATATGAGAATGGAATTTGTGTCGGGGCTCCCAATCAAACAACAAGGTAATGATTAAATTTTCTTGGTTTTTGATAGGTTCTCTAAAATGGATCATTTCATTTCTTGCAGGAAAAATAGTGATGCATCAAGGGTGGTAGAATTAGTTTTTCATAAATTGTTAGACTAAATGGGGTTCCAAAAACTATTACCTCTCATAGAGATACTCAGATCTTGGTCATTTTTTGAGTACTTTATGAAATAAAATGAGGATGAAATTATAGTTCAAAAGTTCCTATCACCCTAAAATAGTTGGGAAAACTGAGGTAGTAAATCAGAGTTTGGGAAACCTATTACAGAGCATTGTTGGAGAGAATCCCAAGCAATGGGATTTGACTTTACCTCAAGGAATATTTTCCTACAATAGTTATGTGAATCGATCTATAGGTAAATCTCCATTTTAGTTTTTTTATGGTAGAAATCCTATGGGTGTCCTAGATTTGGTGCAGCTACCACTTGGGGATAGGATCAGATCATGAAGCATTTGCAGAATACATTCAATAGTTGCGGCAATAGGTGAGACAAAAACTATAGGCTGGTAATGAACATAACAAAATTATAAAAGATGCTCAACAAGGATACCAGGTATTAAAGTAAGGTGATTTGGTGATGGTTTATTTATGGAAAGAGCAGTTTCCTAGAGGAACCTACCAAAAATTGAAGTATAAGAAAATTGATCCTTACAAGATTGACACGAAAATTAATGACAATGCTTATAAGGTCAATTTACGAGTTGATCTCGATATTTCCCCTGTTTTTAATGTTTTTATTTATATATCTTCAATGGGGATGATATGGGTGATGACAATGAGGTTGAGGTGGAATGGAAACATGCCATTCCGAGCAGGAAAAAGGAAAAGATTGTGCATATTTTAGATAAGAAGACCCTTCATACTCGGCAAGGCCAATACAACCAATATTTGGTCCAGTGGGAAGGTATAACACTAGCATAAAGTACATGGATTATAGAGGGGGACTTGTTGAACTTGGATCCCATTAGTGGTAGTAGTTTGAAGATAGTAACTTGCAAGAGTTGCGTTCTTTTCAACCAGAGGAAAATGGTGTAGGGATTTTTGAGGGTCATAAAGTTTGACTCGGTTATCTGCTTGGGATGAAATTTTATGGGGAGTTATGTCTCGAAGATTTCACTGCCATGTCGATCGGATCTTTCAAATCAAACATCATTTTGACACTTTTTCATGGCCAAATTTCTTCATATAAGGCCTCAAATTGGGGTTTTAGTGTTTTTTCAGGAATTTTTAAATTAGTAATCATCAATTATCTCTTATTTTATGCACCGAATCAGAAAAGAGATTTGAAAATCAATGTCACTCTAGTTAGCTTTTTGTTATTGGTCAGTTTTAGAGTCATGTAAGAATTTTCTAAAATTAGTCGTTTTTATAAAATTAGCGGTTTTTTTAAATCTTAGATAGTAGTTATAAGGGGTTGAACTTCCATTTTAATAGTTAGGATGGATAAGTAATAAAAGAGATTTATTTTTTCGTTCTCCTGTGTTTTCCTAGTTCTTATATCTCGTGAATGAATCAAAGTTTTTTGGCTACATGAGAACTATTATTGTCCAACACATCTTCATCTCACTTTCTTTTCTCCTTTTCAGCTGCAAAATTTGGTGGATGGTCTTGATTGTTCATACAACTCAATGCATGCACACTTTTTAGGAGACATTTATAAAAATATTAATCATTTGTATGCTAATGTTATTGAAATTGTGAAATGCCTCAATAAAATGAATCGTGGAATGGGAAGAATTGATAAAATCATATATTTTAAAAATTAGTCGAATCAATTTTAAACCATTTGTAGGTACAAACAAAAAAATCCCCATATGACATGAAAATGAAATCAATGTAGAGAACATTTTCAATAATGTGACAAGCATCCAACGAAGCTATGTCATGTAATGCACATTTTTTATTTTGAATTCTGATTGTTTATTCTTTTTTGGTACTTCTCATATTGAAATTTTGTCATTTATAATTCAAACAGCTCCATAAGCATTATATTTTAACTTTGAATTGTTTTGTTATAATTCTTATAAATAATTTTTTTTCACTTATATTATGTTTTATTATTCTTTCAAATTTTTGAATTCAATATTATTATAATATTAAATATTATATTTTAAATAAATTTTATTATCAATGTCAATATTTTTTTCTTAATTACTATTTTTAAAATGTTATAAAGTGATATAGGAATTAAGTTAATCATTTTATTACGTTTGAAGTTCTACAATGTGACATAACATTGAAATTAACCTCTTAAAATATTACTATTCAAGTGTTGTAATATAACAACATTAAAATCAATTTCTCAATTTTTACTTTGAAATGTCACAATGTGACATAGCACTTATTAAACCATATTATCAACTATATGATACAAATGATCAATTATAAGGATAGATATACTATATTTACTTCTTAAATTATTAGTGTTAAAATGTCTTATTTCATAATAACATTAAAGTGAACCATAATATTCCTTTCAAAATGTTGTATTGTAAAAAAATATTGTTGTTAACCTCTAAAATTATTAGTCGGAGAGATATACTATATTTACTTCTTAAATTATTATTGTTAAAATGTCTTATTTCATAAGAGCATTAAAGTGAACCATGATATTCCTTTCAAAATGTTGCAATGTAAAAAAATATTGATCTTAACCTCTAAAATTATTAGTCTTGAAATGTTACATAATCACAAAGCATATAAGTCAATCATGTGATCCATATCTACAATATAGTCCATTATAAGGATGACCATAGTTTATTTACGTTTTAAATTATCACACTTGAATTTTCATTATGTGTCAATATGCCATGAAGTCAACCATATTATCAACCTCAAATGAAATACTTTTAGAACATCACAATAGGATGCAAACATCCAAAATTATCACTCTTATAATGTAAACCTTTAAAATGATTACCAATATAAATTGCTTAAATAATTACTCTTAAAATGTCAAAATGTCACATAAAATTGGCGTTAACCATATTATCAACGACATGATCGATATTGAAAATATGTTCAATCATAAAGACAACCATAATGTGTCTACTTTGGACAATCAACTCTATAATGATAACCAAATCTTCATGCATAACTTAATATTTACAAGCATGAAGCATTATAACCAACTCTTTTTAGGTATGAAATGTTGGAATCATATAAACCATTATGATTCAATGTACACCTCTTAATTTGTTGCTCTCAATATGTTATAATGTGACAAAACTCTATTTCATTTCTTCTTTAACATCAAAATGCGACATGGATGTCATTTATTCCTTTTCGAAATGTGAAATTGTCAGATAAGATTTTCTCACACTATGAACATTGTAATCAATAATAGTCAGTCAAAATTTACCATATTCAACTAACTATAATTAATGAAAGTAAACCATCATCAATTATAGTTATCTATCACAAAGCATAATCCTTCAAATGCAATGAAAGTCAATCATAGTACACAATTAACCATGGTTAATCAAAGTGAATTGTATTTAAACAACCAAAGTCAACCATAATCTATGAAAGTTATCATAGGTCAATCATACTCTGTCATTGTTAACAATGGTTAAACAAAGTCAAGCATAGTTAACCAAAGTAAAAAAACAATTAATCAAAGTCAACCATATCCTTTCATCATTAATACAAAACAATCATAGTTAATGAAAGCCAAACATAGCCAATCAAAGTCAACCCACTATTTTAGCGCACTACTTTTGGGTGATGTCTTAAGTGTCACCATGCCATGTAGTTTTAGAAAAATTTGAAAGATTGGACAATGCTAGACATAACCCATTGGGGGTGTAGAGTTTTGTGTCACATTTATTTTGTCAAATACCTTTCTTGCATCATTATTTTGGACAAATGACATTTTTTTATGTCATCCTAGCATTATAATTGGTAATTTTCAGATGAACAATTCATCATTAGTGCATTATAAACACTAAAAAAAATCTATCATCAACCTTACATTGTTCTTGTATTGTGATGAATGAGCATCACTCCACCTCAACAATGCCCCAATATTCTAGCACATCAACGCGCATTTTAGAGAGGGAGAGGCACCAACCCTCCAATTTTAAAATTTGAAATATAATCCTATAGGGATTCATGCTGTAGGGTCGAGTGAATACCAAGCCATGTATTTGTACATGAAGAAGTTAAGGTCGCCTTTAATGGCTGACAAGTTGATGGCTCTAGGTTCAATTAAGACTACATAGCCATTTATGAAAATTCAATGTAATAGATGAGGTTAGGTGAGAGAGGATAAACTCGTAGATCCCTCTTTTGTAAAGGAGGGAAAGATCTTTGTAGAGAGGTCTGAGAAGAAGAACTCAGGATAGAGTTAGGATAGGAGGTAGAATAGTTCTTAGAGAGAGATTGAGAGAACTCGGACTCTGTTGCAGTCCATTTTTTGTAAACATCTATATAAACACACATAGATAATAAAAAAACAATTTTTCTTGCATATAGTGTTTTTATGTATTTGTGTTCTTTATTATGTTTTTATATGTCGTTCATGGGTTGAATGCGTAACCTAGTGAAGTATTTAATAAGTTTCAATTGTTTCTCGTCCATGAGTTTTCGAGTGCAAGGGGTGCACATAGTCCGCAAGGAGTGCATTGACAGAGGTGATTTAACCTCAGAGAATCTCAGGAGAGATAGCGTTGAACCTTCATCAACATAAGTGCAACGAGTGCACGGGAAGAACTTTGTGTTGAGCTCAGAAAGAGATAGAGTTATTGAATATTATGTAGGAGGAGGATCTCTGGAAGGTGTTCATCGAGCAAGGAGAATGCCAGGAGGGTGAGAAGAATTTCTTTTCAAGAAATCCTTCAGATCTGCGTTTGACAAAATCCTAGAAATGCAAGGAGTGTGTAGGAAATCAAAATCCTCTAAGGATCAAGCTCAAAAGAGGTAACACAAGGAGTGCGTAGGAGATGGACTTATTCTAAGTCCTAAACCTCAAAAGAGATAACACTTTCATAAGTGCAAGCAAGATCCAGATAGTCAGGTCCGCAGGAGAAAGGTCAAAGGCCAAAGCCTTTGAAGACTGACAAAATCTTCCAAGTCAGAAGAAGTCAAAATCTCAGGAGGAGGAGCGACAACAACCGTCAGATCAGTTGTAGAAAGGAATCTGGACTGTTAGATCAGTGTCCAGTGAACAAAGGAAGCGCAGAGTAGAGCGACAGAACCCATCCGTTGCATCTGAGCGCAAAGGACCAACAACCGTTGGATCAAGAGGTATGTTCATGAGACTTAACCCTTGTGTACGCAGGAGAGTGGATTTTTCAAAGTCCCGAAGTCCAAAAGTGATTTGGGATGGTCCATCGTCAAGGAGGACAGGTGGCATATGATCCACAACTTCGGAAGTTTGTGGACAAGGAGAGGAGGAGAAATAGGCGAAGTAAATCTTAGTCGTTGATCGCCAGGAGGAGTACGTGTCAAGAGGTCACGCATTTTGGGTAAATGAAATTCGAGACAAGTGTATGTGTAGGAGTTCAGACTCTCGAAGCCCGAAGAGCCAAAGCACCAGAGATCCGAAGAGCCGAAGTGCCGAAGCACCTGAAGGCCGAAGCACCGAAGCATCGAAGAGATGAAGCACCGAAGAGTCGAAGAGTCGAAGCGCCGAAGAGATATGGACAATTAGATCCAGAGAGACACATGGCGACAGATCGCAAGCTTCGGGTAAATTTCATTGGGGTTTTAGTTTAAAGTTGAACTTCCGAAACCCGAAGACCCGAAGTGAATCTAGAACGTCAGATTGAGAGGATAGGTGGAGTGAATCTGTGGATTATGGGTAAATACCCAAAGTAAATCTCAATCGTCTGATTTGAGAGGACACGCGACAGAAATCCGCACACTCTGAGGGGAAGTGAAGTTTGAGAATTAATAAATACGAAACCTGAAGATGTAAAGGGATCGCAATCGTTGATCTAGGGGGAGACACACATCAGTATATTATCAACTCTAGATAAGATCCATTGGAGGAAAGAGAGAGTTGAGATTTGAGATTTTCGAAGTCCAAAAATATGAAGCAACGAGAGTCGTCGATGTGAAGGTAGACATGCGGCGCCAAGTCTAGAACTCCGGAGGAAAAACGAAGGGGGAAGAGTTCGAAGACCCGGAGAAGTTCTCGATCGTTGATCGAGAAAGGGTTTGTAGGACTGTTAATCTGGTTGAAGAGACTAAAGTCCTGAAGCGGGAGCATAGATGTTGATTGGGGAGAATACATGTCATGAGATCTTCCATTCTAGAAGATAACCAGTCAGAGGTAGCGAGGGTTTGAGAATTAAGATTCCTGAAGGCCAGATTCATTGAGGAGATCCTAGCTACATATTTAAAGGGACATGTGTTGAAAGATCTTCCACTCCATAAGGTTTTCATACAGGGAAAAGAAAAGTTTGAGAACTGAAACTCCCAAAGGCCGGAAATTCAGAATCAGCCGTAGCCGTTGATTTGGAAGGGAGCTATGTGTCAACAGATCGTGGAGATCTGGGATCGCACGTGGAAGGAGGAAAGAAGGAAGGAAAGGAGATTCGATAATAGTCGTTGATCGAGAGGAAATGTCGAGAATTTAGAGATCGACGATCGAGCTAGATTGCGGGGCCAGAACATGCTCGAGTCTTAATTTTCCTTGAGCAAGCCACAATTGTAACCGCGCTATTGCTAAGGGCATACGTGGTGCTTTGTAGTGAATTGCGGGGAGAAAAGTGGGTTGGTCTAAAACCACTCTTGCCTTACCTGCAATCGCATATCTCCATAAGGTCACAACGTAGGGCCATCTGAAGGAGGGGTTTTTGAAAAAAAGAGCTAGTGGCTGAAACTCGATATTTTCAGAAGTGCACAGACAAAGGTCGCGGGTATCACAGGACCTATGCCTTAGAAGAAAAGGGGGGCTGTGTATAATTGTTTTGGGTTCAATCAGCAGCCCGAAGAGTCAATACAACTTAGAAGAAAGAAATATCCTAGATCGAGAGGTCGCAGAACCCCATGTGGATAAGGGAGGCTGCATCATATTGTATACAATATTTTGTATCATATTAACAATTTTCTACATTGAATTTTTTTTTATCATACCTTACATTTTTCTTATATGGTATATACTCTTTTGTGTCACATTAACATTATTCGACATGGATATATTTATTACATAAGTGTTATCTATGCTTCATGTGTATCATATTGATGTTGAAATCCAAAACTTTTGCTTCTTATAAACATTATGCTTTCACTATGTTACATAACTTTACATCATCTAAAGTCACCCCTACTTCAAAAATTATGTAGAATTGAAATGAAATCAAAAGAACAACAAATTTATTGAAATTTTGTTATATTAAGATCAAAATCGCATTTTGTTAATATCTAAATTTGACATCTTGTTAATATTAAAATTTTCATATAATTACTTATGATTTTTTTTTTTTTGTTTGTTAATTTGGCCGAACCTGTTGGCATCG
>JASDQU010737796.1:152768-175998 GCA_032191745.1 Picea mariana | reverse complement strand
AAGAACTCTCTTTTATACATGAGTTTGTCTAAAAACTACAAAAAAACAATAAATGCAGATCCACAAGTTTCTCTTGTGGTTACAACATTTTACTAATAAGTAGAAACTCAAAGCCAACTAGTAAATAATCACAAGATCTTTGCTAATAATCCAAAACTAATCAAAATAATCGCATAAATGGTTCTAAGATTATATTATCATATAATATGATTATTTTTGATCCAAATCCATGGAAGATCTTGATGGTTGAAGATACATTTTCATGGATTACAAAATTGTCCCGTGGAGTAACAACAACTGCGACATCAGAAGTAATAACAAATAGTAAAATGTTGATTTATCAAAAAGTATGATCTGGTTTTGAGATATTTTGAGGATAGAGTTATATTGACTTAATAAGGCCTCATATGAAAAATATCAAGTACCCATTGTGGATATTTAGTTATAAGCATTGGAACAAAAGTCTTGGTGTAACAACATGAGTAATAGCAGAAATAGCAACAAGTGGCAATTATTTCTGCAAAAACAAACTAAACCACCTTTTCAAAGATAAGTGCATAGTATTTTACCTCTTTAATATTTAACCATAATTAATATAAAATACTAAAGAAATGTAATGGAAAACAACTTGGTTCTAAATCTTGCATATAAGAATTAAAAATGATTAATAAGCATTAATACAAGGTTATGGATAAACAAGAAGGGATTGAAAGTAGGAAAAAGATGATGTAAAAGGATGAAAATTCCATTTCCCGACACTTTTCACCTATAGAATAAGATGCACTCTTCATTTTTCATTATTGGAGAATAAAGGAAAGATTTTTCTTAGCAACGTTGGTGTGGTACATTTATTTTGGGTAGATTTTCTTTCAATAGCTAGATCGATGGCAAGAGTGTGAGAGGAATATTAATGAGTTGAATATGTGTTATAAGAAAAAATTGAATAAGGTACGGCGATAACCTATATTGTTACTTAATATGGTTAGTTTATCTTATGTTTTAAGATTTAATTTTTAAAGCATGGCATTCCACACAAAATCAATTAATCTCCCTTGCATTTCTTCATGGTTTAATTCATGTTTGATTTCACCCTCCTTGGGAAACTCTTCAAACCCTTTCCATAATATAAAACTTCCCCATCCTCATTGGTTAGTGTGACAAAATTCATTAAATTTCTAAAAGGTAAGAAACCTTCAACCAGGTTTAAGACCCGATGGTAGACAAATATTTCATTGATTTCTTTAATTAGATTTTATTTTTCAAATCCACTTTATTAATTTTATTTATTTTTTTCCTTATTACTAAATATTTCATAGGATATTCAGCTGGCCAATCCATTTTTCTAATCTTTCCCAAAACCCTTAGTTATATCACTTTCTTGTTGGAATAATAAGAGGGGAGGGTGAATCAGTATGGGCACTTTATACCAATTTTAACCACATTATATATTATTTCCATTTAACAACAATGTATAGTAGTATATCATCAATGTATCATCTATGAATGCATCCAATATATATATCATAATCATGTAAACATAAGAAACATCACATCAAGAACGCAATACACCGATATTTACTTGGAAACCAAAATGGGAGAAAACCAGAGAATGATTTCTTATATATTTCAAGAATGCATTCATAAGAAGCACCAAATTCCCAGTTCTCTAGTTGCAACTGGAAAGAAGATATAATTCTCTATTTATAGGCTCCAACCTCAAGGAGGCTACAACTCCATGAATTCTCTGGTTGCAACCAAAAGGAGGCTACAACCCCCTATATTATCCAGATCCAACTGGAAGGTGGATACTACCACCTATTTCTTGGGCTCCAGACTGAAGGAAGCTCCAACTCCCTTATTCTTGGGCTCCAAAGAGAAGGAGGCTACAACCCCCTTTCCTATCTTCTTCCTACCATCCTGAAATATAAATGTAGACCAATTGTCACTACCACAATCACTGCCACTGTCACTATCACTTCTACTGTCAACAACGTATACCTGTCAATCTATCACTATATCCAACCTTTCACTTTCAATCGATCAATGTCACAACAAACTATCCAACCAATCACTTTCTTGCCCATGAAACCAGGTCCACTCTCATCAAGATCACCAAGAGCAGATCTCAAACCATATGCTCAACATCACCAAAACATTCCTCTACCAAGCATGCACCAAAATCACCATATACCATAACAAGATATTTGTCTCAACCAAGTACCAACCTATACCATGCATTAACCATGAATCACCCTATTCTTGTACCATCAATAAGTGCATCAATCCATGCACCAAACCTATATCACTGCATGTACCACAACTAGTGCATCAACCATGTACCAACATCTGTACCATACCATGTGCCAACCATTTACATAAAAACCATACCATATACCTTAAGACATCATCGATGAAGTGCCTCAACCATATGTCAAGAATATGTTCCAAATGTGTACCAATAAGATATCAATATCACCAACAAGTACCTCTATCATTGTACTAATACCAATAACATCATCAACCATACAACATGCCAACCATGTACCTCAAACAAGTGCCATATCACTCATGATATGCCTCAAACAACTACTATAAATGATGTGCCAATGTATCCAATATATTTACCAATAATGTATCTCAACAAGTAGACCTCAATCAACTTGCACCATACATCCAATGATGTTCTTTAGGTCATATACCAAGGCCCTCAAATACATGCCTCAAGTATGTTCCTGAAAATCACCAAGATACAACCTCATAAAACAATATATAAAGCCTCAAATATGCAACATAAAATGTAACCAAACCAAAAACCAAAATAGCCAGTAATGCCTCTAATAAATGTACCATCACATTACCAAGATGAAAAAAATTACATGCTATCATCACCATGCATGTACCGTAATACCAAAAACATGAGCCTTAACCCTTACCTATGATCCTGTAGTTATTATGTTACACTGTTAACTAACATGTAGCTTCTTCAGACCTTCATCAACCAGGTACCAACATTCTTTCCCAAATCTGCAAGTGCCTTGATCGAAAAACACTATATGACTTGCAAGGATGCCTAGCTTGACATATATAGTGCAACCTGCGAGGATCTCAATAATTATGGTTTTTCAAAAAACCTTTCCTGATGCACCTCTGAAACTCTCACTCTTTTCTCGCACTTTCTTCGCTTCCTTAGAATTCCCATTGTATTCACCAAAAAACCAAAATAGACCATAAAAAAATCACTATACCATAACAATTCACTAGATAGATATTCAATGTAAGTGTGTGAGTGTTCTTGTGAATGACGCATTGAGGGGTATTTATACTTTTGCTACGTAATTTCTTCCCTTAATTTAGGGATTCTAGAGATCACTTGTTACAACCACTTTACCCCTTTGACTAATTGACTTGTAACCAACTAGGGCTTCTTGGCCCTTCCTTGGGGCTTCCAAATTCACAAGGCCATATCTCCCTAAGCATGAGGAACCATGTGGCGTTCCACAGATCACCAAAAACATCACGAGATGTACTATTCATCCATGATAGTATTACCTTCAATTTCATTGTCCTTCATGTCATTATTCCTCAATCAACTTTGAGTCCCATAACCACACCTCTAGGGTTGCATGTAGACTACATCAAATGTACCCAACTAACTCATCATCAATCTCAATAATACAGATGATAAACAAATGTAAAATGATCTCATCAACATGTCTGGGCATCCTGGACTTATCCAAGGGACGACACCAATCTCTAAGGGTTGACATCAATATCCAAGATCACTCTCCAAGGGTTGACATCAATGACAACCAAATGTAAAAACCAATTATCCAACAATATCCCCCTTTTGAACTGATGGGAACACTTACACATGGAAATACTCATGCTCATTCTCCCTCTATTACCATTGCTTCTCATCAATGTTTCTCACTCTCCCCCTTTGACATCAATGGAAAAGGGTATCTCTCCTTGGGGATGCTCCCCTTGTCTTCATGCATCTGTTCTTTCTCTTCATTCTTGACCAAAGGTTAACTTCCCTTATTCATATGTCTCCTCTTGAAAATGTACCTTCTCAAACCAATCATAGGAAAAATAATAGATCCCCCTAGTGGTATGTCTCCCCATGTTTATGTGCTACTGATCTTCCTTTCTGGATATCTCTCTCTGATGATTTTCCTTCTCTGCAATTTTTATAACTACTTGTGAAATGTTTCCTTTCCTCTCTTCTAGTGCTACTTATTTTTCATTCACGATTCCTCTTTAATTTCACTAACATATATATAAATCATTCAAAATTTGAGTTCTTCAATCACTTGTCATGGTCACTTGACCATTCTGTCAAATGATTTAATTTTGATGATATAGATTTTGCTAAGAATTTCTCTTTCGCTATTCGGATATACCTTTCAGTTATTTCCTTTCCATGACCAACTTATTCCAGCTAATTCCATTGATTCCCATTGTAAATACATTGTTGTGCATCATCTCCGACCCATGCTTTCTATACCTGCTAAGCATATCATGAATCCATCTCTTTCCATTTGTCACAAATTGTCCATAACTCTACTACTAAACTATGGACAATGTTGACCCATCTGTCATTGTGCTATTCTAACGACTTCATCTGAATATACTAAAATTTATCATCACATGTTCCTTTGTATCAGACTGAATCAAAATTTTCTACTAATATGATCTATGTACTCATCAAAATATGTATGTCTGTAACAACATGTACTAAAGATATCCCTGCCTCTTCTATCTGACTACTCTTAATATGTCTATGTAAACACTTCATATTGTTCTAAATATGTTTCTCTTATCTGTAGTAGCTACTGCACCAACTCTCCCTAGTCAATATTCATATTTACTAGGAGTCTCCAAGCCACATGGATCAGAAAAATACTCGCCATGATGTGGAGCCATATTCCTCTTCGTTTGTAGAGTCATCATTTCTCTCAACTTTGACTTCTCCCTTTCTTCCTGTGAATTGATCTTTCTCTCTAATAACTAAAAGTACAATCTCTTGAACTTGTTATTTATTCACAATTCCTTCTTTTCTTTCATTTCTTCTCCAAATTTTTTTGTATCTAACATCTTCCTTTTTCTCTGTAGATTTTTCTTCAGCTCATATTATTTCCAATATTGCAATCTTTAGGACCTGGTCTTTGTTCACTTGTTCTTTTTTTTTTTTTTCATACTTTCTTATATATGATATCAATGTTCTCTTTCATAAAAGTATCCATCATGCTTCTACAATCACGAGTTATGTGTCCATATTTTTGGTACTTGTAACATTCAATGTCATGCGGGGCCACATAAGATTTTCTTGCTTGAACATTTCTTCCATAATCCCTACAATATAAAACCTTATACCTAAATTTAGTACAATAAAAACAATGACCATAAAATAAATTTACATACCTAGGAGTGAATGATCTTGTTTGTGGTGTAGTCCTTCTAAACTCTTGCCTTGGTTGATCATGATCATGATTGAGGTTTATTTTTGGATTGAACATGGAGGATCTTCTTATTTAGTCTTCTTCTTGAGACTTTTGCACTAATTGAATGTTCTTCTTCAAGGAATTCCATTCTTCCTCCTTCATTGAACTTTTAATTACTTAAGCATAAGTATTTGGATTCCCCTCATTCTTCCTTTCTAGAATTCTGGAGGGATTCTCTTTAAATGATGATGTGGATTTTTCCTTCTCTCCAACATTCATGTTGAGCTTGAAGACTTTTAATCTTAACATGAAAAATTCTTCTTCAAGCCTCTCCACCTCTTCTTATTTCTTTGTCATCTAGTTCCTCCTAACTTCTTATATTCGTTTTCTTCTTCAAGTTGGATCTTAAATGTGATTATTTCATCTTCAAGTTTTTTTTCTTGTTGACTGAACTTTTCTTCAAGTTGATTTAAATCGTTAGTTATTTCCTTGAGGTGATCGATCAAGATCTTCTGTCTCTTTTTTTCTTCTCCCTTTATGTTGTTATTTTGGCTTCCAAATCATGCTTCTGATCCTCTATAGTTTCTTGAATCCTTCTAGCTTCTTCTAGTTGACATTTTAGCATCATAATCATATACTTGACTTCTTTGGTGTTGGATTTATATGGCTCTTCCTCCATATTCTTTAGTTCTTCCTGGAGTGACTTGTTTTCATTTCATCCACTCCTCAGATATTGAATTGCATTGATCAATTGTTATTTGTGATCAACTTCTTTCTCTTCGTACTCTTCCTCTTCTCAATATGTTTGACACAATGAGCATATTTCTTCCTATTCTATACATGTATCTTGTTTAGCAATATCTAACTCTATTATGAGAGAATAATATATATTATGTATCTTATCCCAAATTTCTTTAGCTGGTGAACTTTTTCCCACTTTGTCCTTTATTGAATCAAGTAATCCTTCCATCATGAAATATATTGTTATTTTGTTGTTATTCTTGAATTGATTCTTAGTTGCAGTATTTGGTTTCTTTGAACCATTATATCCTATAAAAATTGAATATCAAATATCATATCCATGTGCCAGCAAAAAAAAGATATGTTCTTCTTCTCCACATCTCATACACTAGACCACTCTGACCATTAAACTTTGGTAATCCATTCTCACTATATTCCATGAAATCCTTTATGAACTCCTTCCAATGGTTAAATTGTTTCCTTGAAGGAACTTGCTCTAATACAAATTTTTGGAATATCGAGAGGGGGGGTGAATCAGTGTGGCCACTTTATACCACTTTTAACCACAATATATATTCTTTCACTTTAACAACAATGTTCAAAAGTATATCATCAATGTATCATCTATGAATGCATCCAATATATATATATATATATATATATATATATATATATCATATGCATGTAAACATAAGAAACATCACATCAAGAACAAAGTACACCGATATTTACGTGGAAACCCAAATGGGAGAAAACCATAGGATGATTTCTTATATATATCAATAATTCATTCAAAGGAAGCACCAAATTTGAAGATATCTATATGAAAATGTAAGGAGGATACAAACCCCTATTTACAAGAACCAACCTGAAGAAATCTACAACACCCTGAATTATCTAGCTCCAACCAAAAGGAGGCTACAACCTTCTAGGTTCTTCAGCTCCAACCAAAACATGGATACAACCACCTAGTTATCAGGATCCAACCTAAAGGAAGATCCAACTCCCTAATTCTATGGCTCCAACTAGAAGGAGGATAAAAACCCCTTTCCTTTCCCCATCCGGCTTCCCTGAAATATAAATCTATACCAATTGTGGCTACCACAATCACTATCACTGTCACTGTCATTGCCACTGTCACTGTCACTTCCACTGTCAACTACCTGTAACTTGTCAATCTATCTATGTATCCAACCTGTCACTTTCAATCGATTGATTTCAAAAAACAATATCCAACTAATCATTGTCGCGTCCATGAAACTATATCCACTCTCATCAAGATAACCAACAACATATTTCAAACCATATCCTCAACATCACCAACACATGCCTCTACCAAGCATGTACCAACATCACTACATACCATCACAAAATATGTGTCTCAATCAGGTACCAACCTATACCATGCATCAACCATGCATCAACATGTACATGTAAAATCAACAAGTGCATCAATCCTTGCGTCAAACCCATATCACCACTTGTACCACAACAAGTGCATCAACCCTACAACAACACCTATACCATACCATGTTCCAACCATGTACATAAACACCATACCATATACCATAAGATATCATGACGCAAACCCCTGACCCTCGGGCCAAGATCCGCACAGGAATCTTCACTAAAACTACGCCAAGGGTTACTTAAACCCTTTGATTAAGCCACAAAGGAATTCGGGTTTTAGGAGTTGCATAGTCCCGATGTATTTCCAAAGTTCTTAGCAAATGTTGAAATGCCAATTTTCAGCGAAGGTTGACACCTTCAATGCACCGAACACATGCCACCTGTTACCCACTAGTTTTCGACTTTCGGGACTTTGAGTGGACAACCAATAGTCGTTCCTCTTCCCTTATGATTCCTCGAACTTTGAAATTCCGTAATGCCGAAATGGGCTCAACGTACCAAGGAATGCGAGAACGATAGCCTTTCGGGAATTTTGCCGAAGCTTGACCCCTCCTTTTACTTCCACCGCACATACCTTCTGATTAAGACTTGGGACTCACCTTTTTGGAATTTCACTTTTCATGATTTCAAGAATTGCATTGACCATGCAACTCTACCTCTTGAGTCCCGAAACCCCGAAACCCGATTGCTGCCCAATGCGATTGTCCCTCGAATTTTCAAGAATTTTTCTTTCCCTCTTCGGGGTTTTGCGAACCGAGAGTTTGAAAATATCGATTCCAAAACCAAAACCTCCTCTACGTCCCAAACTCTGGAAAGCCGAAATGCCGAAATCCCACACCCAAGGCACGCCATGTTTCACGACTTCGAGATTTTCAATGCAAAGGGTCCCGATTCCTTGTCATCAGAATTTTCAGTATGCCGAACCCCGAAATACCGAAATTCTAAAATTTCAGACCTGATAATCCCTTTCATGATTCGGAATCTTGGGTGACCAAGGATTTTGGCCTGCACTCCGAACTTGCGAATCCTGAATCCTCAAAATGATCTGACGGCTCAAACAGACCACGATAAATAGCCCATGTTGATTCTTGATATCAGGGTGGTGGGTTCATCCAACTCCTAACCACCTTACAGCTCCTATGGATCCTACGGTCCTCATGACTTCGCGAGTTCTCCACGAAGAATTCTGACCACTAGATGCACTCTTCAATGACCCCTGTCCAAACGAATCGGTGTTCTCCCTCCTGAACATAACTTCTACGAGATGATTCCAATCTTTGTCTCCCTTTGAGCACTTCTTAGATGTTATCCTTCCTGAGCTTTCACTTGTAAACTCAATCTCCCCAAAAGGATCCCTGCTCGCACTCCTTGCGACAAATCTTCAAATAACCTCTGGTTATTTGAGTCTCTGACCTTGTGCACTCTTTGCAACAGAAATGTCTCAATCTTATTTCTAGATTTATAAAATCCAAGGCTTCAATTGGCCTACGCACACCTTGCACGGCTCTGTGCTTCACCTACACTTCAGCTGGTATGAGAAAAACGATATCTCTCCTAAGCTTTCTGAGATAAAACTCATCCCTCGTCAACGCACACCTTGCAGACGTTCACTGCACTCCTTGCAGGAATTCTCAGGAAGAGAAACAATTGAAACTCATTCTTCTCCTCTCTCAGAATTCATTCATTCAACATGAAATCACACATAACACAACATTGAAACAAATGCATAATAAAGAAACAAATAAACTGTAAACATACCATTCAAAAAATGTAAACAGTAGGCATCGTAACACCAGAAAAATTGATTCAAAGCTTCATATATTAACTCAAGTGCTCCTGTACATGGGTTCTTCTCTACAGCTCTCTACTTCAGCTCTACAGCTTATGAATTCTGAATCATCATCCCAAAAAATTACAATGATATAAGGGTGAGGGTATCTATATCCGTTTTCCCTCCTACACTTCTAAACTGTCTAATCTATTAAATTAAATCTACCTACTTGCATTCATTACACATAAATGCCTTTACATACTATAGATGAGAGCAACACTCAAGATCTGTTTACAACATCTAGACATAAGTGTAAGTATACTTCCCTTAACTATTACATTAGTGTCCATTCATTAATCTCAAAACACTTCAAAATGTGCGTTGGTGCTTTTCCAACTGTCTCCCGCTTTTACATTGCTTGCTTGGTTGGCTGCTTACGATGCTCCTGCATCATATCATCAATGAAGTGCCTCAACCATATACCAAGAATATGTGCCAAATGTGTACCAAGCATGTATCAAGATCACCAAAAAGTGTCTCTATGAATGTACCAATACCAATAACATCACGAATCATACAACATGCCAACCATGTACCTCAAACAAGTGTCATATCACTCATTATATGCCTCAACCAACTACTATAATCCATGTGCCAATGTATCCAAGATATGTATCAGCAATGTATATCAATAAGTAGACCTCAATAAACATACACCATACATGCAATGATGTGCCTCAAATCATGTACCAAGGCCCTCAAATACATGCCTTAAGCATGATCCTCAACATCACCAATATGCAACCTCATAAAACAATATACCAAGCCTCAAATGTGCACCATAACATCTAACCAAACTAGAAACCAAAATATCTAGTAATGTCTCTAATCAATGTACCATCACATTAGCAATATGAACCAAATCACATGCTATCATCACCATGCATGTACCATAACACCAAAACCATAAGACTTAACCCTTACCTCTGATCATGTAGTTGTTATGTTACACTGTTAACTAACCTATAACTTCATCATACTTTTAGCAACCAGGTACCAACATGTTTTCCCAAATGTGGAAGAGACTTTCTAGAAAAACACTAGACGACCCATGAGGATTCCTTTCTTGACATATATAGTGAAACCTGTGAGGATCTTAGTAATTAGTGTTTTTCAAAAACCCTTCCCTTCTGTAGCTATGAAAATCTCTCTCTTTTCTCACACTTTCTTTGCTTCCTCACGCTTCCGATCATATTCACCAAAATACCAAAAAAGACCATAACAAAATCACTAGACCATAACAATTCACTTGATAGATATTTAATGTATGTGTGTGAGTGTGATTTTGAATGAATCCTTGAGGGACATTTATACTTTTTCTAGGCAAGTTCTTCTCTTAATTTAGGGCTTCTAGAGATCACTTCTTACAACCTATTTACTCCTTTGAATAATTGACTTGTAAACAACTAGGGATTCTTAACCCTTCCTTGGGGCTTCCAATTTCACAAGGCCATATCTCCCTAAGTGTGAGGAACCACGTGTCTGTCCACATATCATGGGAAACAACATGATGTGTAATATTAATATATGGTAGTATTACCTACAATTTCACTATCCTTCATGTTGTTATTCCTCAATCAACATTGGGTCCCATAACCAGAACTCGGGGGATGCATGCAGACTACATCAAATGTACCTAATTAACTCATCATCAATATCAATCATACAAATGATAACCAATTTTCCAATGATATCCACATCTATGGGGATTCTTGACTTCTCTAAGGGTTTAAATCAATCTTTAAGGCTTGAAATCAGTCTCCAATATCACTCTCAAAGGGTTGACACCAGTCTCCAATATCACTCTTGAAGGGTTGACATGAATGAAAACCAATTGTCCAACACTTCTTTTGTCGATCGACCTTTATTTTTTGTCTCCATTGATGTTTTACAGGGTCACACTCTTGTTGTATGAATCAAAAGTGTTCAAAAGTCATATCTAGGGTTTTAGTACATGTTGAGGAGTCTTAACTACACCATTTCAATCTCACATATCTTAGTTATACCATAATCCAAAGGGACACTGCAATTTTTTTTTTTCTAGAATGTGTTCCTTATCAAGTCGACATTAGTACTACTAAATGACTTGAATACACCTTGCAATGTATCACTATTAAAATGGACCGATTTCATCCCCTCATTCCACAAACTCAAACTATTTACCAATCCATTAATTTATCACTGCACTTTATTATTGTCATGATATATTTATTTAATAGTATTTTATTCCTTCTTGAGTTCAAGTACTGATCATTATAAAGTCCTCAGAAAATGTTCATAGACACTACTTCATTTTCTCCTTGTTTGAATATATAAGGGTTTGACTCTATTTCTCTAAAACAAAAAGGGGTCTATAGATTTTTCGAACCTTGGGTATCCATACTTTCTTTTAGAGAATTGTTGAATCTCATTTGACCTATAGATTACATGGGTCATAAAAGAATCTCATCAAACCCCTAATGATTTCATTACATCCCATATGTTGTGCATACTGCCACAAATTGTAGGTTGTACTCATATTATATCATTTATTTTTTTTAGGTTGTTATTGGTTATTTCATACTTGGGGTACTTTGGATGCGAGGATTGACTCAAAATGATCCAAATTTCATGGATTATTATCTCATCGGTGGAATTTTATATCATTATCCCAAACTTGAATACACATGGTGACAAAGCTATAGAATAAAAAATTTTGTTGGATCACCATCTCTAGGAAGTTCTTGTTATTTTGGTTATTGGTTATATTTTACATCTCCTCAAAACCATTCAAACAACCTAAGAATCCATCAAGGAATTACCACAATCACTTTGCATCCATCCACATTCTAGGACAGTCACAACTCTACAAAAATATTCAGTGAGTAACCTTGGTTTTCTTGGCAATCCAAACACTTTCTCTTTTCTTTGGTACTAAAGGAGTTTGTTTGAAAGTATTTTTTTTTTCCATTTTTGATCCATTTCATTACTTTTTTTTTTTATTATAATTGGATACATATATGAGTAATCCATTAGAACTATGATATCATTATTGATGTCGTATATATTTCTAGTTCTACTTAGAACTCTCCCCGTTGTCATAGATTAGATGGAATTTATTTACATTTGAACATCAACTCGTTTGATTTTGATATAACCTTATTTACATTAAACCAAAGGCATAACTTTAATTACATAACTTTGAAGAGAAGGTCATTTGTACGCTAGATTCTACGAGTATATCTAACACACAATTTAACAACTAAGGTGATCGTCATACACATATTTTTTCTTAGTTTAGTTTCACCGTGCTCTATCATTAGTATTTTCCTTATTTTTACGTGATACCACAAATCTAACCTAGATTAAAAAATATGCATTAATATTTGGTGGTTCTGAGAACTCCCTTCATCACTGTTTTGCAAGCATTCATTAATGTGTTACCATAGTGTTTGAATTTTAATGAAACATTTATGAGTCGACTAGATTTGCATGAGTATATAGAAAGGCATACTTTGAATGATTTGCTTGTTGATCAATTAATTATTGTTAATATTTTATTGAAAATAATTGAGAAAATAAAATGTCATTCTATATGCTTTATTGAACTTGCAAGAAAACCTTATATCAGAAAGTGACCAAGAAAAATTACCCCACACAAAGCACACCAAAGCCGAAAAACCTCTATGTAATCAACAACCCCTTAATACATTTAATATTAAAACCAATTACACAAGTTATTTTGTTTGATAGAAAACCAACATGTAGATTAAGATTTGGGGCCTTCGCGTAGGGTGGAGAGTGAATTCTCCAGGGATACAAAAAAAAAATAGAAGTTGGTAAGGAGTGTTAAATCCAATTGTGTAAGGAAGCACCATGAAATCTCGTCTAACACAATATTCAATCTCGAGGTAAAAATTAGAGTAGGTGGGGAATATATCCCTTCTCCACTTGTTCTGGTGTTTAGAATTGGTGTTTATAATATTACGTGCAACACTATGTGTATGATAATTCAAATGTGGGAGGCTTGTTGGGTAGGGTTTTATTCTGCACGGGGGTACATGCATCCTAGGTGAACACTGCAAGAATGTTACCATAACGTTTCCTCATATATTTGGTGACTTTATATTCCCCAGAGATTTGAATTTTAGACTTCCACCTCAAATTATAGTTTTTCCATTGATTGTATATTCTCAATAGGATTGTGCTCGATGAATTTGTCTCTAGTAATTTCTAAAGATACCTCTAAAAAAGATACAACTAATAGGAATTTATTTATTTATGTAGGATCCCCCTTTCGGTTTCTCATACCAGTCCTAAAGTGAGGCGTGAGTCATATAGGTGATAGTCGATGATCCACTTAATATATTCCTTAAGCCTTCCCTCACATTAGAGATTGGAATTTACCTTTAGGAAGTGTCTTAGAGATAACATTCTGGCATATTTTTCGGGGATAATGGCCGTTCCTTGGGTATTCAAAGTTTATCTTCAACATTCTTTGGTGAGTAGGATTTCACAAGTTTACTCACCTAGTGACTCCATTGAAGGGAACAAGGCCAATCTCCTTCAGTAATTTAGATCTTGGGATCTTGCATTGTGAAGCAAGTATTTTTGTTGGAATTAATTTGATTGTTCACCCTAGTGACTCCACTTTGGTTTATGTTATTTGAAAATGGCTCCATGAGAATTTCACGAGAAATTTTCTACTATTGATGTTAAACTAGTTCTTAAATACCCTAATCATTACTCTCTCGATTGGTTAGATGACCTCCCTATATATGATCATGATCCTTGATTAACTATTTATCACATTGAGAATTTCCTAAGATACATTTTAGAGATCAACCTGACACATGAGGATGTGATGATGAGACCTTTTGTATACATGTTTGGGATGAAACAAAAATATAGGGTTAGAAATTACAAGGGTCCAAAAGTTATAACTTTCATGGATCTTTTCTTTGATATTTTCGTAAAATGATGGGGTCCTCATCTTGAATATTGCAAGAGTTATCTTGACAACATTGTAGAGAACAAAGAGGATTAAGTTCTTGAGACTATTGAAATTGAGGAAACAATAATTTTATCTATTGCTCAAGATAGAGAATATCAAAGGAACATGGATGAAGTTTCTACTCATGATAATTTTGAAGAAGGTTTTTCCACACAAGAAAAAATTATAGGGTTCTTAGCTGAATTGATTAAACTATTTCATGAATGTAAAAGGGTGATATATATTATATTCAATAAATTTCAAAGGAATCCCTTATAGGAGTTATGGGTTGAAATTAAAATTAATATTAAAGAGAATAATTCCATCCTAGAGTTAATAAAGAAGCACATGTATTTGAACTTTCAAGAAAATGTTTCCACCTCAGTTGAAGATGAACCTCATGATGAAGGATATTATCTTCTTTTTGAAAGTCAATCACTTCGTGACCACATCGAAGAAGATTTACCTAATGAAGATATCCAAATTTATGAAGAATACATGGATGAAGGAGATTTTGTATCAGAGTTCTTAACACAACTTTGTGAAGAAGACTTGAATGGGAACTTGGAATGTGAAATTGACCAACTTTTTTTCTTATCCACACAAATTTGAGAAAATCCCATGTCAAAATATTGAATCTCATGATCCATTTTTTGATAATGTTGAAAAGTTGAGTTTTGAACAAATAGTTGACCTTCCCTCATCCCATGAAGAATAAGGGAAATTACTTCATGATTCGATCAAGTAAAACAAGTTGGAAGAAAGTAGGGAGGAAGTAAAAAAGGTCTTCTTTGGTCATGAAAACAACTTAGTTACTTGCACCCCTTTCTAAACTATAAGAATTTATGATACATTCTTTGAAAATATATAAAGGGAGGAGTTTTTACAAGTACCCTTAGAGAAATATCATCCTAGTGGGTCTATAGATGAGGATTACCAAAATCATTTGTCTTCTTATCCACATGAAGTTTATGGAAATCCTTTTTGACATACTAATATCATTAATCTAGCATTTGTGGAAAAGGTAAGTGTTTAAGGTTTAGTGGGTTCTCCCTTATTCTAAGTGTTGGACACACCGACCACACTGAGAGGGGGGTTGAATTAGTGTGAGGCTCCTTTTACAATTCTTACAAAAAATTATTTAACAATCACCATTTACTTATTAGTTCCATTCAAACTTAGTTTATTTCATGTAAGAATATATCAACAACATACATCGACAATAAAGAACTTTGAACCATCACAATAATAAATGCAAATAGCACCAAATAAAATTTTAATCCTTTTTCATTATATGTTACAGGAGACTACAATCTTAGGTTTTATCAACACCAACTGAAAAGATAACCAACTCAAAGAGAGAACCAACTCTCAATTGCAAGACACAACCTGCATATATCAACACCAACCGAGATGTGAGGAATCTAACCCTGAAGTACAAGACCCATCTTGTAGACAGAAAAAAATCTGTCAAAATGTACCAACAATCTACACCAAGACAAGTGCATCAATTATGCACAACAAAACCTGTCACAACAACCTATCACCTCAACCTGACTCATCAATCTCATCATCCAAATTTGGTCTACTCATAAAGATCCATCATCAATTCAACTCTCAACAATATGCACAATATCACGAAGTTAACCAACAAGATACTCTCTATAAACCAAATACCATAAAACCTTACACAAGATGATGTCCCAAAAACATACTTTTAATATTGTATAAATCATCAATACCTATACCCTACCGTGCAAAAATTGGAGCAATTCAAATCTGATGTAGTTATCGAACTGCCAAATTTCTGCAGCTACCAAATCTGTTGTCGCGGTTTTGCTGTCACGATTCTGTTGTTGCGGTTTTGTTGTCACGATTCTTTTTCCACGATTTTTCTTTCATGATTTTTTTGTTGTGTTTTGTATCTATCAGTAATACCTTCCCAAATAACCTTTCATAAATGGATAGTCAATATTCTCAAAGATCATACTCATAAGAGACCATGTCTCTCTTATTTATACTTCTCCAAGTTGCTTCATCTAGGGGATATATTCTAACCAACTTACCCAAATTCCTTCTTTTGGGGCTAACCCATTTCTAAGAACTTTTTCTACTTACAACCACTTTATCCAAAAATACTAAACTCTCTACTTTTAGTTGCAACTAAATTATTTTTAATTTTTTTCTTGATGCAACCACTTAACACATGACTAACCACTTTGACAGGTCAACTTATTCTAGGATCTTCTAGAATAATTTTACTTCTTTTACCTTTGAAGGAATTCCATATAACTCATGAGGGTTCTCCAACTTCACATGTACATAAATCTCTAACCGTGAGGAGTTATGTGGTGTTCCACATATCACCATAAATGGCATGAAATATACTATCCATCTGGAGTAGTTTCTCCTTCAAATTCATTGATCGTCATTACATTATTCTGCAATCAAACTCACGTTCCCTAACCACACTACTGGGAGACTCAACCACCTAACCATTTAGACTTCACAAAGCGTCTTCCCATGAGGTATTTCTCCATAAGGGGACCACTTTGAGAATTTTATCCAAGAGTGTCTCCTCGTCAACAATGACATGGAATCAAAGATACAACTCCCTTAATATTAACACATTATTATGACAAAACTTGACATCAACCCTTTCATAACAATTACATCAATAACCATATAACCAATAATCAATATATCAATATTACAAACACATCACTATGACAATACTTAACATCAACCCTTTTACATCAATCCTTTGAAATCAATGACAACATAGTACAAGACTAAGAAGATGATAACCTACATATTATAAAATTTCATGGCCTATCTTGCAAGGGAATATATTAGTCATATATGAGATGTGTCTATTTTGAAGGTTGTCCTATTTAGGATACAGACTATGAAAGTGAAGTTGAGGTGGAGGAGATTGAACATTAAGATGAGCCTCACTCAGGAAAATTTGATGAAAAATATGATTCTTAAATGGTTGGAATTGAAGAAATATCGATACTTATTCCCTTATTCCTCGACGTATTTATCCACTTTGAATGACTTAAAAAGGATCCAGGATGTTCTGAATCTATAGGTGATCCTATATATGACATTGACTATGGCTTTAAGGTTGTGGTAGATAAAATTGGGCATGATGAGGAGTTTAGCATGGAAATGTTTTAAGAAAAACCAACTAATCCAAGACTTGAAGAGTATGGAGTTATCTGTTCCCCTCTCCATGAAAGGGTTCTTATAAGTGTTGAGCAATCCTTAAATTATCCTTTAGTACATCAAACCTTAATTATTGATTATTTTGATTCTCCATGTTTATTTTTTACTCATGAATACTCTAATTATCTACCTTTGACCAATGAGTGCTTTTACCCTTTAGGCCTATCTTTGATTTGTTCTCCTCTTCTGATCAAGAGTACCATGGAGAATAAAAAATTTCTATTTAGATCTTAAATTAGATCTTCCTTGAAAACCTTTCCTCCATGATTTGTGAAGTATGAAAAATGAATTGACCCATTTCTTGGGTTACATTAATCTCGTTGAAATTTGGATGGAGGAAGTTGGCGGATGTATGAATAAAACTTGGAGAATTTTGGGTCTTGAACTTCATAGATATGAACTTACATGGTTTCCAGACAGATGCAAGAGAATCTCCAGCAAAGTAGAAGTGTGGAGGATAGCTGGGCGCACTAGTGCACATTTTGAAATATTTTGAATTTCAAACTGATCAATGTGTTAATGAGATATCTGACAAAACTTTTTGAGTTATGAATGTCTTTAAATGTTTGAAGGTTGAGCCATCATGGAAGATGATGGGAGAATTTATTTTGTTTATGGATCAGATCGCAGTACAGATTTGGAGCTTGTTCTTTTATCTGTCTGACACAATATTTATTGTAATAGGAGTTAAGTAGTTGATATCATTTAATTCCATTTAAGGTAGCGTAGAGTAGTTGGAGGGAATGCTCGAAGAGAGACTCTTTGTATAAAGCTTTGTAATATTTCTCAGTAAGGGTTGTTCATGGCTGGTAGTTGTCAATTGTTGTTGATAGTTTTTGTAGTGGTTGTATCTAGTATGTGTAGATTGCCATTGTAAGCTAAGAGTGGGGAGATGCATATAAACGTTGTCTAAATGTGTTTAAGTTTCATTTGGATAAATATAACATAGGCATATTGTCCCAAATACGCATGGATATGTGTCTATCTGAATAGATGGTATAATTTCTGTTATTTTTCTCAATTCCCTGTTATTTTTGTTCTTGAATCCATGACTGTATTTTCTTTGTTGAATGTATTAGTCATTGTGAGGAGTAGATAAGTTTCAATCATTTATTTTTGTTGAGCAAGTGCAAGGTGTGCATAGTGTCTGCAAGGAGTGTGTGACCGATTTTATTTCGACTTGAACACTCAGAAGGAGCAGTGAAACTTATATGTATGCAAGAAGTGCATTGACGTCTGCAAGGAGTGCAGAATATATTTTTCATACTCGAAATCTCAGGAAGGATAGCATGATTCAGTCACAAGAGATAGAAGCAGTTGGAGAACAGTCGCAAGGAGTGCAAACTCATTCACAGGGGAGTGAGTGTGGATGAAAGTCTGTTGAAAAGTGTTCACAGGCCGAGGACCCAATTAAGGGTCGAAGATATTTTCCAACAAAAAATCAAGAAGGAAAGCTCAAGAGGGAGAGCGGTGGAAATATTCAAGGAAAGGATTGCTTGAACTTCTTGTAGAAGCCAGTGAGCAATAATTGTTTTCAAAAGGGGAAGAATGGTCCCAGACCATTAGATTTGGTGAAGTTGTAAGGAGGGAAACTGTGAATTATTTTGGTACTTCAGAGGTTCATCAAGTGGAAAACTCGATGAAAGTCAAGTTGCAAAGTCCAAATTAGTTGCGATTCAATCCCAACCATTGGTCACAAAGGAGCACATAGAAATGAGATCCAAGGGTTTGGGAAGCGGTAGATTAGAGGTTATGTGTGAAAGGCCTAGAGTTTCTCAGGATCACAAAGTCTGATCCATTGTGGGGCCAACAAATCTAATGAGATGTGTGGCATAGATTCAGAGACTTGGAGCTGAGTGCTTCGGGAAGGAGTGAAGAGAGGATTCACGATATCCATGAAATCTGAATTACGAAGAAGGTAGACCCACAGTCACAGTCGTGGTCACTAGTGAAAGAGCATGTGTGTGGGTAAGTTAGTTTCGAGTGCCCATAGGGACCCAAGTAGTTGTTATAACTCAAAAATCCAAACGATCCAAGACCAGGAGGTCAAGAAGCCCTTTGGATGGAAGGGGGTTTGTGCCAAAGTGGTATCAAAGAAGAATACATAATTGAATTCTGTAGGGAGGAAAAATAAGCGTCAACACGATGCCGCCCAAGAGACGTGTTGATCCACCTGTAGCTAACAGAGCTATGGAAAGGGAGATGAGAGAACTATGTGCAAGGCTGGATACCATGGAGACAACACAAAAGAGGGTGTTGGATGCTGGATATGTCAGTGAGGCAAAAATGGAAGAAGTGGAAGTTGTAGAAGGTGTAGTTTAGGATGCTACAGAAGAACGCTTACTGAGAGAAGTTGTCAAATTGGGTTCCAGAGTGAATATTGACATCCCTATGTATGAAGGAAATTTAGACACTAAGGAATTTCCTGACTAGATTCGAGCAATGGATAATTATTTTGACTATGAGGATGTCAAAGAAGAGAAAAAGGTAATACATGTTGTCACTAGGCTGAAGGGACATGCAACACTTAGGTGGGATGAACTGCAGGCCGACAGAAGGAGTTAAGGAAAGAAAAATATCAAGAGTTGGGATCGAATGGTAGCAAAGATGAAGGCAAAATTCATGCCCAAGGATTACTAGATAAATCTATTCAGGAGGATGTAGAACCTGAGATAGAGAGGATTGATTGTGAAGGATTAAAAAAAGAAGTTCTATAAACTAAACATTAGAGCTGGACAAAGGGAAAGAAACGAAGAGAAATTTGTCAGATATGTTAATGTCCTGAGATATGATATCGAAGATGAAATCAACATGGTCATGGTTAAAATGGTTGAAGATGCGTATCAGATGGCACTGAAGGCAGAAAAGAAGTTGGCTAGAAATCAAAGTCAGTAGAACAGGGGCCGAAGCTCGAACAGAAGCAAAGGAGTTGCCCAAGATAGGGCACAGAATCCCAGAGACGAGGCGGAGAAACCAGATAGTCACTGTGAGAGGGGAGGAAGTTCTCACAAAAGACAGATTGGGGGTAGAAGTTATTTTCCCAGAGGTAGAGGAGGAGGTATAAGAGGAGAAGTAAGGTGTTATGCCAATGGAAAGACATGACATATGTTTTGGGATTGTCCTGAGAGAATGAAAGGAGGTGAATCTCACATCTCAGAAGCACAGAAGCGAGATGCTGAGACATAAGGTGCAGAGGACGGAAGGTCCTTGATAATGAAGAAGGTTATTTTGAAGCAAGAGCCAGAGGCTGAAAATCCAGTGCAAAGGAAAAATTTGTTCAAGACATCTTGCAAGATGAAGGACAAATTTTTCAAGGTGATAATTGACAGTGGGAGCACTGATAAATTAGTATCCACATAGATGGTGGAGAAGCTAGAGTTGGATATGACTGCACATCCGACACCGTATAAAGTCTCATGGTTGCAGAAAAGTCATCAGGTAACAATTACTCAACAATTCCTGGTTAATTTCAAGGTATGAGGGTATAGGGATGATATCCTATGCCACATAATTCCTATGGAAGTATGTCATGTTTTGTTGGGAAGACCCTGGAAATATGATAGGAATGTTATTCATGACAAGAGGAGGAATACATACACCTTAGAGAAGAATGGTAGGAAACACATGTTGTTGCCAATTGAAGAAAAGAAGGTGAAGGAGGAAGTCAATGCGAGCATACTTCTCATGAGTGGGAAGGAACTCTTGAATGAAGTGAAGAAGGAACAAGAAATGCAATTTATTGTAGTCAGGAAACCAAAGGTTATCCTTACTAGTACTTCAATGGAGGATTTGGCTGAGGAAGTTCAGGAGCTACTAGAGAAATTTGTTGGTCTGGTAGTTGATGAGTTGCCAAAGTCATTGCCACCTATCAGAAGCATCAGTAATCACATTGAATTGATACTAGGAGAAATCTTACCGAACAAAGCATCGTACAGGTTGATGCCTCAAGAGAATGAATAAGTGAAGACACAGGTTTAATATCTATTAGATGAAGAATTGGTTAGAGAAAGTTTAAGTCCATGTACAGTACCAACTATACTAAGTCCAAAGAAGGATGGAGGATGGAGAGTGTGTACGAACTCAAGAGACATAAATAAGATCACCATCAGATATAGATTCCCATTACCAAGGATGGACGACCTGATGGATTGCTTGAGTGGAGCCAACTATTTTTCAAAAATAGATTTGAAAAGTGGATATCACCAGATCAGGATGTGTTAAGCTCTAATATTGGCTCATTAACCCTTAATTTGGGGCATATTACATTAGTAATGTTATTTTATTTATGTATGATTTATTCCATTAGTTGTAATTATACCTCCTAGTTTCCTATATATACCAAGGAGACATTTTCATTTGGAATCATCTTGTACTTGAACATTTATGTGGGGTAAAAGGAGGTTGCCCCCTCGAAGAGTCTTATTATCTGAAATTATCTCTTTTTCAAGGCATTGATTACTTATTCTAAGGTTTTTCTATGCTATATTTATATTTGGTTCTTAACACATGGTATCATATCTCAAGGTCTTGGGGTTTCGCTACTACATCTGAGACACCGTGGAATTTTCACTATAAAATTTTTTCTATAACGATTTAGAAGGAACAGCTCGGAGGATACTTATTATATGGATCAAGGTACATTGGGTTAAAAATTTAGCATCTGAGGTCTTATACTTTCAGAGATACATCCTTTGTAAGATAGGGTTCTAGAATCATCCTGAATTGAGACATTGCGGAATTTTCACTATAATTTTTTTTATGTAATGTTTCAAACCCTGAAATCCAGAGGCTATTCTCATAAATTAGTAAGGTATCTTTGGTATCAACTTCAACTTCTGGTTCATCGTAAATATGTATATACACCCTGTGGAAGATAGGGTATCGAACTAGTCCTATTGACTAGTCTCAAGTAGGTGTTCCAGGTAAAACAATCATAAATTCTTCTTAGAGTATCCAAATTGAGTGAGACTAGTTGCATTGGATATCAGACAGACCATAGTAGTTCTAGTATGATTTTTAGAATTTTATATTATTTATTTTGTGTGGTGCATGCTATACAAGTGAGATCTCCTAGAAAGGCCAAAAATCAACAAGTTGTAGGGAAGTTACTGTAAATTCCACTTGGCACATCCCATTTTTATAAGACCTGTGGAATTGAAGAGAAGAAATATCAAAGACCTATAGAAAATAAAATTTCATACTTAGAAGGGCCTAAATTTTGGATATACAATAAAAGAAATATTGTCTAGCAGAACCACCTCAAAATCAAGGTTTGAAGTGATACTTGGCCAACATGCCACCAAAAAAGGGAACTACACAAAATAATCCTCCAGACAATCCTACTTGGACTCTTGATGAAGGTGAAGAAATGTGTAGGGACATAAATGATTTACAAAAGAAGACAGTCACAAAAGATGAACTACAAGAGATGATGGATTCAACTGAAGCTAAGTTTGAGGCAATAAATACTAAGATGGACGCTTTAAAAGCGGAGATCATGGAAGGATTGAAAAATTTCCTAATAGAGAGGACACCTGAAAGTGAAAATGTATCCCATGAAATTCATGATGAGGACACAAGGAAGGTGAATCAAGAATGGAG
>JASDQU010737796.1:127634-152668 GCA_032191745.1 Picea mariana | reverse complement strand
TTTCTCAATTATTTTCAATAAAATATTAACAATAATTAATTGATCAACAAGCAAATCATTCAAAGTATGCCTTTCTATATACTCATGCAAATCTAGTCGACTCATAAATGTTTCATTAAAATTCAAACACTATGGTAACACATTAATGAATGCTTGCAAAACAGTGATGAAGGGAGTTCTCAGAACCACCAAATATTAATGCATATTTTTTAATCTAGGTTAGATTTGTGGTATCACGTAAAAATAAGGAAAATACTAATGATAGAGCACGGTGAAACTAAACTAAGAAAAAATATGTGTATGACGATCACCTTAGTTGTTAAATTGTGTGTTAGATATACTCGTAGAATCTAGCGTACAAATGACCTTCTCTTCAAAGTTATGTAATTAAAGTTATGCCTTTGGTTTAATGTAAATAAGGTTATATCAAAATCAAACGAGTTGATGTTCAAATGTAAATAAATTCCATCTAATCTATGACAACGGGGAGAGTTCTAAGTAGAACTAGAAATATATACGACATCAATAATGATATCATAGTTCTAATGGATTACTCATATATGTATCCAATTATAATAAAAAAAAAAAGTAATGAAATGGATCAAAAATGGAAAAAAAAAATACTTTCAAACAAACTCCTTTAGTACCAAAGAAAAGAGAAAGTGTTTGGATTGCCAAGAAAACCAAGGTTACTCACTGAATATTTTTGTAGAGTTGTGACTGTCCTAGAATGTGGATGGATGCAAAGTGATTGTGGTAATTCCTTGATGGATTCTTAGGTTGTTTGAATGGTTTTGAGGAGATGTAAAATATAACCAATAACCAAAATAACAAGAACTTCCTAGAGATGGTGATCCAACAAAATTTTTTATTCTATAGCTTTGTCACCATGTGTATTCAAGTTTGGGATAATGATATAAAATTCCACCGATGAGATAATAATCCATGAAATTTGGATCATTTTGAGTCAATCCTCGCATCCAAAGTACCCCAAGTATGAAATAACCAATAACAACCTAAAAAAAATAAATGATATAATATGAGTACAACCTACAATTTGTGGCAGTATGCACAACATATGGGATGTAATGAAATCATTAGGGGTTTGATGAGATTCTTTTATGACCCATGTAATCTATAGGTCAAATGAGATTCAACAATTCTCTAAAAGAAAGTATGGATACCCAAGGTTCGAAAAATCTATAGACCCCTTTTTGTTTTAGAGAAATAGAGTCAAACCCTTATATATTCAAACAAGGAGAAAATGAAGTAGTGTCTATGAACATTTTCTGAGGACTTTATAATGATCAGTACTTGAACTCAAGAAGGAATAAAATACTATTAAATAAATATATCATGACAATAATAAAGTGCAGTGATAAATTAATGGATTGGTAAATAGTTTGAGTTTGTGGAATGAGGGGATGAAATCGGTCCATTTTAATAGTGATACATTGCAAGGTGTATTCAAGTCATTTAGTAGTACTAATGTCGACTTGATAAGGAACACATTCTAGAAAAAAAAAAATTGCAGTGTCCCTTTGGATTATGGTATAACTAAGATATGTGAGATTGAAATGGTGTAGTTAAGACTCCTCAACATGTACTAAAACCCTAGATATGACTTTTGAACACTTTTGATTCATACAACAAGAGTGTGACCCTGTAAAACATCAATGGAGACAAAAAATAAAGGTCGATCGACAAAAGAAGTGTTGGACAATTGGTTTTCATTCATGTCAACCCTTCAAGAGTGATATTGGAGACTGGTGTCAACCCTTTGAGAGTGATATTGGAGACTGATTTCAAGCCTTAAAGATTGATTTAAACCCTTAGAGAAGTCAAGAATCCCCATAGATGTGGATATCATTGGAAAATTGGTTATCATTTGTATGATTGATATTGATGATGAGTTAATTAGGTACATTTGATGTAGTCTGCATGCATCCCCCGAGTTCTGGTTATGGGACCCAATGTTGATTGAGGAATAACAACATGAAGGATAGTGAAATTGTAGGTAATACTACCATATATTAATATTACACATCATGTTGTTTCCCATGATATGTGGACAGACACGTGGTTCCTCACACTTAGGGAGATATGGCCTTGTGAAATTGGAAGCCCCAAGGAAGGGTTAAGAATCCCTAGTTGTTTACAAGTCAATTATTCAAAGGAGTAAATAGGTTGTAAGAAGTGATCTCTAGAAGCCCTAAATTAAGAGAAGAACTTGCCTAGAAAAAGTATAAATGTCCCTCAAGGATTCATTCAAAATCACACTCACACACATACATTAAATATCTATCAAGTGAATTGTTATGGTCTAGTGATTTTGTTATGGTCTTTTTTGGTATTTTGGTGAATATGATCGGAAGCGTGAGGAAGCAAAGAAAGTGTGAGAAAAGAGAGAGATTTTCATAGCTACAGAAGGGAAGGGTTTTTGAAAAACACTAATTACTAAGATCCTCACAGGTTTCACTATATATGTCAAGAAAGGAATCCTCATGGGTCGTCTAGTGTTTTTCTAGAAAGTCTCTTCCACATTTGGGAAAACATGTTGGTACCTGGTTGCTAAAAGTATGATGAAGTTATAGGTTAGTTAACAGTGTAACATAACAACTACATGATCAGAGGTAAGGGTTAAGTCTTATGGTTTTGGTGTTATGGTACATGCATGGTGATGATAGCATGTGATTTGGTTCATATTGCTAATGTGATGGTACATTGATTAGAGACATTACTAGATATTTTGGTTTCTAGTTTGGTTAGATGTTATGGTGCACATTTGAGGCTTGGTATATTGTTTTATGAGGTTGCATATTGGTGATGTTGAGGATCATGCTTAAGGCATGTATTTGAGGGCCTTGGTACATGATTTGAGGCACATCATTGCATGTATGGTGTATGTTTATTGAGGTCTACTTATTGATATACATTGCTGATACATATCTTGGATACATTGGCACATGGATTATAGTAGTTGGTTGAGGCATATAATGAGTGATATGACACTTGTTTGAGGTACATGGTTGGCATGTTGTATGATTCGTGATGTTATTGGTATTGGTACATTCATAGAGACACTTTTTGGTGATCTTGATACATGCTTGGTACACATTTGGCACATATTCTTGGTATATGGTTGAGGCACTTCATTGATGATATGATGCAGGAGCATCGTAAGCAGCCAACCAAGCAAGCAATGTAAAAGCGGGAGACAGTTGGAAAAGCACCAACGCACATTTTGAAGTGTTTTGAGATTAATGAATGGACACTAATGTAATAGTTAAGGGAAGTATACTTACACTTATGTCTAGATGTTGTAAACAGATCTTGAGTGTTGCTCTCATCTATAGTATGTAAAGGCATTTATGTGTAATGAATGCAAGTAGGTAGATTTAATTTAATAGATTAGACAGTTTAGAAGTGTAGGAGGGAAAACGGATATAGATACCCTCACCCTTATATCATTGTAATTTTTTGGGATGATGATTCAGAATTCATAAGCTGTAGAGCTGAAGTAGAGAGCTGTAGAGAAGAACCCATGTACAGGAGCACTTGAGTTAATATATGAAGCTTTGAATCAATTTTTCTGGTGTTACGATGCCTACTGTTTACATTTTTTGAATGGTATGTTTACAGTTTATTTGTTTCTTTATTATGCATTTGTTTCAATGTTGTGTTATGTGTGATTTCATGTTGAATGAATGAATTCTGAGAGAGGAGAAGAATGAGTTTCAATTGTTTCTCTTCCTGAGAATTCCTGCAAGGAGTGCAGTGAACGTCTGCAAGGTGTGCGTTGACGAGGGATGAGTTTTATCTCAGAAAGCTTAGGAGAGATATCGTTTTTCTCATACCAGCTGAAGTGTAGGTGAAGCACAGAGCCGTGCAAGGTGTGCGTAGGCCAATTGAAGCCTTGGATTTTATAAATCTAGAAATAAGATTGAGACATTTCTGTTGCAAAGAGTGCACAAGGTCAGAGACTCAAATAACCAGAGGTTATTTGAAGATTTGTCGCAAGGAGTGCGAGCAGGGATCCTTTTGGGGAGATTGAGTTTACAAGTGAAAGCTCAGGAAGGATAACATCTAAGAAGTGCTCAAAGGGAGACAAAGATTGGAATCATCTCGTAGAAGTTATGTTCAGGAGGGAGAACACCGATTCGTTTGGACAGGGGTCATTGAAGAGTGCATCTAGTGGTCAGAATTCTTCGTGGAGAACTCGCGAAGTCATGAGGACCGTAGGATCCATAGGAGCTGTAAGGTGGTTAGGAGTTGGATGAACCCACCACCCTGATATCAAGAATCAACATGGGCTATTTATCGTGGTCTGTTTGAGCCGTCAGATCATTTTGAGGATTCAGGATTCGCAAGTTCGGAGTGCAGGCCAAAATCCTTGGTCACCCAAGATTCCGAATCATGAAAGGGATTATCAGGTCTGAAATTTTAGAATTTCGGTATTTCGGGGTTCGGCATACTGAAAATTCTGATGACAAGGAATCGGGACCCTTTGCATTGAAAATCTCGAAGTCGTGAAACATGGCGTGCCTTGGGTGTGGGATTTCGGCATTTCGGCTTTCCAGAGTTTGGGACGTAGAGGAGGTTTTGGTTTTGGAATCGATATTTTCAAACTCTCGGTTCGCAAAACCCCGAAGAGGGAAAGAAAAATTCTTGAAAATTCGAGGGACAATCGCATTGGGCAGCAATCGGGTTTCGGGGTTTCGGGACTCAAGAGGTAGAGTTGCATGGTCAATGCAATTCTTGAAATCATGAAAAGTGAAATTCCAAAAAGGTGAGTCCCAAGTCTTAATCAGAAGGTATGTGCGGTGGAAGTAAAAGGAGGGGTCAAGCTTCGGCAAAATTCCCGAAAGGCTATCGTTCTCGCATTCCTTGGTACGTTGAGCCCATTTCGGCATTACGGAATTTCAAAGTTCGAGGAATCATAAGGGAAGAGGAACGACTATTGGTTGTCCACTCAAAGTCCCGAAAGTCGAAAACTAGTGGGTAACAGGTGGCATGTGTTCGGTGCATTGAAGGTGTCAACCTTCGCTGAAAATTGGCATTTCAACATTTGCTAAGAACTTTGGAAATACATCGGGACTATGCAACTCCTAAAACCCGAATTCCTTTGTGGCTTAATCAAAGGGTTTAAGTAACCCTTGGCGTAGTTTTAGTGAAGATTCCTGTGCGGATCTTGGCCCGAGGGTCAGGGGTTTGCGTCATGATATCTTATGGTATATGGTATGGTGTTTATGTACATGGTTGGAACATGGTATGGTATAGGTGTTGTTGTAGGGTTGATGCACTTGTTGTGGTACAAGTGGTGATATGGGTTTGACGCAAGGATTGATGCACTTGTTGATTTTACATGTACATGTTGATGCATGGTTGATGCATGGTATAGGTTGGTACCTGATTGAGACACATATTTTGTGATGGTATGTAGTGATGTTGGTACATGCTTGGTAGAGGCATGTGTTGGTGATGTTGAGGATATGGTTTGAAATATGTTGTTGGTTATCTTGATGAGAGTGGATATAGTTTCATGGACGCGACAATGATTAGTTGGATATTGTTTTTTGAAATCAATCGATTGAAAGTGACAGGTTGGATACATAGATAGATTGACAAGTTACAGGTAGTTGACAGTGGAAGTGACAGTGACAGTGGCAATGACAGTGACAGTGATAGTGATTGTGGTAGCCACAATTGGTATAGATTTATATTTCAGGGAAGCCGGATGGGGAAAGGAAAGGGGTTTTTATCCTCCTTCTAGTTGGAGCCATAGAATTAGGGAGTTGGATCTTCCTTTAGGTTGGATCCTGATAACTAGGTGGTTGTATCCATGTTTTGGTTGGAGCTGAAGAACCTAGAAGGTTGTAGCCTCCTTTTGGTTGGAGCTAGATAATTCAGGGTGTTGTAGATTTCTTCAGGTTGGTTCTTGTAAATAGGGGTTTGTATCCTCCTTACATTTTCATATAGATATCTTCAAATTTGGTGCTTCCTTTGAATGAATTATTGATATATATAAGAAATCATCCTATGGTTTTCTCCCATTTGGGTTTCCACGTAAATATCGGTGTACTTTGTTCTTGATGTGATGTTTCTTATGTTTACATGCATATGATATATATATATATATATATATATATATATATATATTGGATGCATTCATAGATGATACATTGATGATATACTTTTGAACATTGTTGTTAAAGTGAAAGAATATATATTGTGGTTAAAAGTGGTATAAAGTGGCCACACTGATTCACCCCCCCTCTCGATATTCCAAAAATTTGTATTAGAGCAAGTTCCTTCAAGGAAACAATTTAACCATTGGAAGGAGTTCATAAAGGATTTCATGGAATATAGTGAGAATGGATTACCAAAGTTTAATGGTCAGAGTGGTCTAGTGTATGAGATGTGGAGAAGAAGAACATATCTTTTTTTTGCTGGCACATGGATATGATATTTGATATTCAATTTTTATAGGATATAATGGTTCAAAGAAACCAAATACTGCAACTAAGAATCAATTCAAGAATAACAACAAAATAACAATATATTTCATGATGGAAGGATTACTTGATTCAATAAAGGACAAAGTGGGAAAAAGTTCACCAGCTAAAGAAATTTGGGATAAGATACATAATATATATTATTCTCTCATAATAGAGTTAGATATTGCTAAACAAGATACATGTATAGAATAGGAAGAAATATGCTCATTGTGTCAAACATATTGAGAAGAGGAAGAGTACGAAGAGAAAGAAGTTGATCACAAATAACAATTGATCAATGCAATTCAATATCTGAGGAGTGGATGAAATGAAAACAAGTCACTCCAGGAAGAACTAAAGAATATGGAGGAAGAGCCATATAAATCCAACACCAAAGAAGTCAAGTATATGATTATGATGCTAAAATGTCAACTAGAAGAAGCTAGAAGGATTCAAGAAACTATAGAGGATCAGAAGCATGATTTGGAAGCCAAAATAACAACATAAAGGGAGAAGAAAAAAAGAGACAGAAGATCTTGATCGATCACCTCAAGGAAATAACTAACGATTTAAATCAACTTGAAGAAAAGTTCAGTCAACAAGAAAAAAAACTTGAAGATGAAATAATCACATTTAAGATCCAACTTGAAGAAGAAAACGAATATAAGAAGTTAGGAGGAACTAGATGACAAAGAAATAAGAAGAGGTGGAGAGGCTTGAAGAAGAATTTTTCATGTTAAGATTAAAAGTCTTCAAGCTCAACATGAATGTTGGAGAGAAGGAAAAATCCACATCATCATTTAAAGAGAATCCCTCCAGAATTCTAGAAAGGAAGAATGAGGGGAATCCAAATACTTATGCTTAAGTAATTAAAAGTTCAATGAAGGAGGAAGAATGGAATTCCTTGAAGAAGAACATTCAATTAGTGCAAAAGTCTCAAGAAGAAGACTAAATAAGAAGATCCTCCATGTTCAATCCAAAAATAAACCTCAATCATGATCATGATCAACCAAGGCAAGAGTTTAGAAGGACTACACCACAAACAAGATCATTCACTCCTAGGTATGTAAATTTATTTTATGGTCATTGTTTTTATTGTACTAAATTTAGGTATAAGGTTTTATATTGTAGGGATTATGGAAGAAATGTTCAAGCAAGAAAATCTTATGTGGCCCCGCATGACATTGAATGTTACAAGTACCAAAAATATGGACACATAACTCGTGATTGTAGAAGCATGATGGATACTTTTATGAAAGAGAACATTGATATCATATATAAGAAAGTATGAAAAAAAAAAAAAAGAACAAGTGAACAAAGACCAGGTCCTAAAGATTGCAATATTGGAAATAATATGAGCTGAAGAAAAATCTACAGAGAAAAAGGAAGATGTTAGATACAAAAAAATTTGGAGAAGAAATGAAAGAAAAGAAGGAATTGTGAATAAATAACAAGTTCAAGAGATTGTACTTTTAGTTATTAGAGAGAAAGATCAATTCACAGGAAGAAAGGGAGAAGTCAAAGTTGAGAGAAATGATGACTCTACAAACGAAGAGGAATATGGCTCCACATCATGGCGAGTATTTTTCTGATCCATGTGGCTTGGAGACTCCTAGTAAATATGAATATTGACTAGGGAGAGTTGGTGCAGTAGCTACTACAGATAAGAGAAACATATTTAGAACAATATGAAGTGTTTACATAGACATATTAAGAGTAGTCAGATAGAAGAGGCAGGGATATCTTTAGTACATGTTGTTACAGACATACATATTTTGATGAGTACATAGATCATATTAGTAGAAAATTTTGATTCAGTCTGATACAAAGGAACATGTGATGATAAATTTTAGTATATTCAGATGAAGTCGTTAGAATAGCACAATGACAGATGGGTCAACATTGTCCATAGTTTAGTAGTAGAGTTATGGACAATTTGTGACAAATGGAAAGAGATGGATTCATGATATGCTTAGCAGGTATAGAAAGCATGGGTCGGAGATGATGCACAACAATGTATTTACAATGGGAATCAATGGAATTAGCTGGAATAAGTTGGTCATGGAAAGGAAATAACTGAAAGGTATATCCGAATAGCGAAAGAGAAATTCTTAGCAAAATCTATATCATCAAAATTAAATCATTTGACAGAATGGTCAAGTGACCATGACAAGTGATTGAAGAACTCAAATTTTGAATGATTTATATATATGTTAGTGAAATTAAAGAGGAATCGTGAATGAAAAATAAGTAGCACTAGAAGAGAGGAAAGGAAACATTTCACAAGTAGTTATAAAAATTGCAGAGAAGGAAAATCATCAGAGAGAGATATCCAGAAAGGAAGATCAGTAGCACATAAACATGGGGAGACATACCACTAGGGGGATCTATTATTTTTCCTATGATTGGTTTGAGAAGGTACATTTTCAAGAGGAGACATATGAATAAGGGAAGTTAACCTTTGGTCAAGAATGAAGAGAAAGAACAGATGCATGAAGACAAGGGGAGCATCCCCAAGGAGAGATACCCTTTTCCATTGATGTCAAAGGGGGAGAGTGAGAAACATTGATGAGAAGCAATGGTAATAGAGGGAGAATGAGCATGAGTATTTCCATGTGTAAGTGTTCCCATCAGTTCAAAAGGGGGATATTGTTGGATAATTGGTTTTTACATTTGGTTGTCATTGATGTCAACCCTTGGAGAGTGATCTTGGATATTGATGTCAACCCTTAGAGATTGGTGTCGTCCCTTGGATAAGTCCAGGATGCCCAGACATGTTGATGAGATCATTTTACATTTGTTTATCATCTGTATTATTGAGATTGATGATGAGTTAGTTGGGTACATTTGATGTAGTCTACATGCAACCCTAGAGGTGTGGTTATGGGACTCAAAGTTGATTGAGGAATAATGACATGAAGGACAATGAAATTGAAGGTAATACTATCATGGATGAATAGTACATCTCGTGATGTTTTTGGTGATCTGTGGAACGCCACATGGTTCCTCATGCTTAGGGAGATATGGCCTTGTGAATTTGGAAGCCCCAAGGAAGGGCCAAGAAGCCCTAGTTGGTTACAAGTCAATTAGTCAAAGGGGTAAAGTGGTTGTAACAAGTGATCTCTAGAATCCCTAAATTAAGGGAAGAAATTACGTAGCAAAAGTATAAATACCCCTCAATGCGTCATTCACAAGAACACTCACACACTTACATTGAATATCTATCTAGTGAATTGTTATGGTATAGTGATTTTTTTATGGTCTATTTTGGTTTTTTGGTGAATACAATGGGAATTCTAAGGAAGCGAAGAAAGTGCGAGAAAAGAGTGAGAGTTTCAGAGGTGCATCAGGAAAGGTTTTTTGAAAAACCATAATTATTGAGATCCTCGCAGGTTGCACTATATATGTCAAGCTAGGCATCCTTGCAAGTCATATAGTGTTTTTCGATCAAGGCACTTGCAGATTTGGGAAAGAATGTTGGTACCTGGTTGATGAAGGTCTGAAGAAGCTACATGTTAGTTAACAGTGTAACATAATAACTACAGGATCATAGGTAAGGGTTAAGGCTCATGTTTTTGGTATTACGGTACATGCATGGTGATGATAGCATGTAATTTTTTTCATCTTGGTAATGTGATGGTACATTTATTAGAGGCATTACTGGCTATTTTGGTTTTTGGTTTGGTTACATTTTATGTTGCATATTTGAGGCTTTATATATTGTTTTATGAGGTTGTATCTTGGTGATTTTCAGGAACATACTTGAGGCATGTATTTGAGGGCCTTGGTATATGACCTAAAGAACATCATTGGATGTATGGTGCAAGTTGATTGAGGTCTACTTGTTGAGATACATTATTGGTAAATATATTGGATACATTGGCACATCATTTATAGTAGTTGTTTGAGGCATATCATGAGTGATATGGCACTTGTTTGAGGTACATGGTTGGCATGTTGTATGGTTGATGATGTTATTGGTATTAGTACAATGATAGAGGTACTTGTTGGTGATATTGATATCTTATTGGTACACATTTGGAACATATTCTTGACATATGGTTGAGGCACTTCATCGATGATGTCTTAAGGTATATGGTATGGTTTTTATGTAAATGGTTGGCACATGGTATGGTACAGATGTTGGTACATGGTTGATGCACTAGTTGTGGTACATGCAGTGATATAGGTTTGGTGCATGGATTGATGCACTTATTGATGGTACAAGAATAGGGTGATTCATGGTTAATGCATGGTATAGGTTGGTACTTGGTTGAGACAAATATCTTGTTATGGTATATGGTGATTTTGGTGCATGCTTGGTAGAGGAATGTTTTGGTGATGTTGAGCATATGGTTTGAGATCTGCTCTTGGTGATCTTGATGAGAGTGGACCTGGTTTCATGGGCAAGAAAGTGATTGGTTGGATAGTTTGTTGTGACATTGATCGATTGAAAGTGAAAGGTTGGATATAGTGATAGATTGACAGGTATACGTTGTTGACAGTAGAAGTGATAGTGACAGTGGCAGTGATTGTGGTAGTGACAATTGGTCTACATTTATATTTCAGGATGGTAGGAAGAAGATAGGAAAGGGGGTTGTAGCCTCCTTCTCTTTGGAGCCCAAGAATAAGGGAGTTGGAGCTTCCTTCAGTCTGGAGCCCAAGAAATAGGTGGTAGTATCCACCTTCCAGTTGGATCTGGATAATATAGGGGGTTGTAGCCTCCTTTTGGTTGCAACCAGAGAATTCATGGAGTTGTAGCCTCCTTGAGGTTGGAGCCTATAAATAGAGAATTATATCTTCTTTCCAGTTGCAACTAGAGAACTGGGAATTTGGTGCTTCTTATGAATGCATTCTTGAAATATATAAGAAATCATTCTCTGGTTTTCTCCCATTTTGGTTTCCAAGTAAATATCGGTGTATTGCGTTCTTGATGTGATGTTTCTTATGTTTACATGATTATGATATATATATTGGATGCATTCATAGATGATACATTGATGATATACTACTATACATTGTTGTTAAATGGAAATAATATATAATGTGGTTAAAATTGGTATAAAGTGCCCATACTGATTCACCCTCCCCTCTTATTATTCCAACAAGAAAGTGATATAACTAAGGGTTTTGGGAAAGATTAGAAAAATGGATTGGCCAGCTGAATATCCTATGAAATATTTAGTAATAAGGAAAAAAATAAATAAAATTAATAAAGTGGATTTGAAAAATAAAATCTAATTAAAGAAATCAATGAAATATTTGTCTACCATCGGGTCTTAAACCTGGTTGAAGGTTTCTTACCTTTTAGAAATTTAATGAATTTTGTCACACTAACCAATGAGGATGGGGAAGTTTTATATTATGGAAAGGGTTTGAAGAGTTTCCCAAGGAGGGTGAAATCAAACATGAATTAAACCATGAAGAAATGCAAGGGAGATTAATTGATTTTGTGTGGAATGCCATGCTTTAAAAATTAAATCTTAAAACATAAGATAAACTAACCATATTAAGTAACAATATAGGTTATCGCCGTACCTTATTCAATTTTTTCTTATAACACATATTCAACTCATTAATATTCCTCTCACACTCTTGCCATCGATCTAGCTATTGAAAGAAAATCTACCCAAAATAAATGTACCACACCAACGTTGCTAAGAAAAATCTTTCCTTTATTCTCCAATAATGAAAAATGAAGAGTGCATCTTATTCTATAGGTGAAAAGTGTCGGGAAATGGAATTTTCATCCTTTTACATCATCTTTTTCCTACTTTCAATCCCTTCTTGTTTATCCATAACCTTGTATTAATGCTTATTAATCATTTTTAATTCTTATATGCAAGATTTAGAACCAAGTTGTTTTCCATTACATTTCTTTAGTATTTTATATTAATTATGGTTAAATATTAAAGAGGTAAAATACTATGCACTTATCTTTGAAAAGGTGGTTTAGTTTGTTTTTGCAGAAATAATTGCCACTTGTTGCTATTTCTGCTATTACTCATGTTGTTACACCAAGACTTTTGTTCCAATGCTTATAACTAAATATCCACAATGGGTACTTGATATTTTTCATATGAGGCCTTATTAAGTCAATATAACTCTATCCTCAAAATATCTCAAAACCAGATCATACTTTTTGATAAATCAACATTTTACTATTTGTTATTACTTCTGATGTCGCAGTTGTTGTTACTCCACGGGACAATTTTGTAATCCATGAAAATGTATCTTCAACCATCAAGATCTTCCATGGATTTGGATCAAAAATAATCATATTATATGATAATATAATCTTAGAACCATTTATGCGATTATTTTGATTAGTTTTGGATTATTAGCAAAGATCTTGTGATTATTTACTAGTTGGCTTTGAGTTTCTACTTATTAGTAAAATGTTGTAACCACAAGAGAAACTTGTGGATCTGCATTTATTGTTTTTTTGTAGTTTTTAGACAAACTCATGTATAAAAGAGAGTTCTTNATTCTTGGGGGGGGGGGGGCGAGGGTACCCTGGAGCAACTTTCCATACTATGATGGAATACATTAGATTTCTTCGACATCTTGTGTTAATGTAGATTGTATCTTTGAGATTTCATAGTATGTGTAACTGTTGCATTTTCAATTCTTCCATTTCCTTTGAGCATAGTATGAGATCAAATTAAATTTTTAGTGTTGTATATTAGTGGAAACATTTTTTTTTTATGACTACATGGCGATTGACAAATAAATATTTTAGTTAAATTTTTTTATTTATGCAAGTGTGTGAACGTTTCCTTTTCAAAAATTTCCTTTTTGTCAAATAGATAAAATTTACTTTCTTCATATATGTAAGATTTATTTAGATTAAATCTCCTTATGTTTTGTGTACTTCTTCTATCCAATCGCCACCGGTGGTTGAGAGAAGGGGACTGGAATAATCCACCACTTACTGATCCCCACAAGAGGTTGAGAGCAAGGAGTTGAGCAACCCACCACTTTATCGAGTGATTTACTTTCTTGTCAGTGTGATTTCATTTCTGCAAGAGTGGTGTGATTTATTTCATGCATGTTAAGATTTATATTTTTTTCAATCCATTTACAATAGATATATAGACCCTCCTGATAAGTCATGGACTGTGTAAAATAGAGTAGATTTCTTCATTGATCAACACTTGTTGTGTGATGTGATTTACTTTCTCGCAGTGTGTTATTCTATTCTTCATGTCGTGTGGATTTCCTTCCATGTTTAGAGTGGTTTGATTTACATTACTGCAATGCATGTTCGATAACCAATTTTAGAAGGGAATTTGTAGCCTACATAGACTTTACATCATAACTTTGAAAGAAAAAAACACACCCTAGATTGACAATTAATGGTTTGGAATTTGATTGTTCTCATAAGAAATTAATTTTCCCAACATTTTGACATTGTTTCTAGGGAGGTAATGGAAGGTGTGAAAGTACGTATAGCATTTTTTTAGCTTAATTTAATTTAGATCATGTAGTTTTCACTAGCAGTTTCTTTTGTGGTGCAATAAGAGCTAACGATGGTACTGATTTCTCTTTTGCAGGAGGTTTGGAAGGGAGGAAGGGAGCATTAGTGAAAGGATATTCTAATACAATAAAGAGTGAAGGGAATTTAAAATCCTTCAAGCTTGAGTCTGGATTAATTCTCAAGGTATGTGCTAAATTTTCATTATCTTTTATATGACATATTGGGTTGTTAAATATTTTTATTATCCATATAAATTTAGTCACCCCTCCTCTTCTTCTTTTTCATTTGCTTAATTTCTCTCCTTGCATAGATATTTCCAACATTCCATCCTCTTTCCCTATTGTTTCCATCTACTTCTCGTCTCTCATATTTTTATTTTTATCTTCTCTACCTTTTCTTTCTACCCCCTCACTCTGAAAATTCCTTTCTCCATTCTTGTGTCTTACATCCTGCCTTTACTTGCCTTCTTATTTCATACTCTTCATTCTTCCTTTCTTTTGGACATTTTCTTTACCTTCATTACCTACTACTCCTCCTTTACTCTTTTCAACATGCCTTTAGTCTTCTTTAATATTGTTTTCTCTTATTTATTAAAACCATGCTCCTTTTTCATTCCTTTACAACCCCCAATTCTTGATCATTGATTGTATATACCCACACCAAGTCCCTTTACTCTTATGCATATTGGTGAATTATTTTATGATGGTTTCCTTTATCATTCAAATTTTCAAAGCTCTCATCATATAAGAATCCCAATTTCATGAACAAAATATGGAATTATTTCATGGATAATGAGACACCATGTGGGCTCTCTTCAATTTTCATGGTGGTTATGTTAATCTCTTATTGTTTTATATTTTCAATAATGGGACACTTTGTGGCCTCTTTTGAGGTCCCTTGATGGTTATTTTAGGATTCCATTTCCACCTTTTTAGATTTCATGATTAATTCATCTTTTACTTCAGATTTTGGGTATCTTCTTTACATTTATTACAAATATTGCATAATGCACAATCTAGGATTTGGGAGATCAAATTGTTTTGTGTGGAGGTGTTCTTCATAAATAAATACATTTAGAAAAAAAATTACACATACTCATATCATCATTTGGGATAAATATTTTTTTTATTAAACTGTTTTGGCACTTTGTTACATTGGCTTCACACAAAAAAAACACAGTCGGGGCAGTTCTATTTTGGGGGCCCATATGGGAACATTTGTAGAACCTGTTTATATAAAAAGTATCATTTAAAATAAAGTTTTTATCCAAATTGGAATCAGTCAATTTGGATCCGAAACAATAAAATTATGACCAAAATATTAGTTGGATGTGGAGTAGGAAACTCAGGAACATAGTTGGGACAGTCAATTTTTAGATGCCTAAATAGATAGATATTTCAAATATGTTCCTAAGATATATTATATTTTGAATAGAGTTTATAATGAAATTGGAATAACTTCATTTAGACATAGTATGATAAAGTTATTCCTAAAATACTAATTGTGTGTCTTAAATATGCAGCCCTGAAACTATGCTTCATAAGTTGTTCATTGGAATATTTGACCCATCAATCCTTATTGTATTCAAAATATTTTTCTACTTGGGATAAAAACATGAGTATTATTTAATATAAAATTCGAATCACGTTGATCCTTCATCAAATGAAAAAGTTATATTCAAAATAGTAATCGTCTCCCTTAGTCTAGGCTAGAATTTGAAAACAACTCTACCTTGTAGGTTGTTCTTAAGCAAATTTGGCATAGCATCTTTGGAATTTTTAAAACCTATTTATAATGGATATATCCCTATTCATTTAATTTCATTTGTATTTTTAATCACTCTGATCAAGCATTGAACAAATATGTTATCAGAAAAATACTATTGGGTAGTCTAGCTAGCCAACACTCCTCGACAGGTAAAAAAGTTAATTTTGTTTCTCCAATTTGTTTTATGAGAAATATTTGTCATTTTTTTTGTATTTTATGGATGAAGAGATATCGATCACCTATCTTGCTCAAATATATCATGTTTTATTGTAGGTAAGTGCCAATTGTTTTGTAGGTCCCTGGAAGACTAAGGGAGACGATTCATGCACAAGTGATTCTTGAAGACAAAATTTTATACAAAAAGGCGTATACACTACAGACATCCTTCATATATATTTATAAGACTATTGATATTGTTACATTGTTGGTACATGTTTCTACATGATCTTCTTACAATTTTGCTACATGATTCTATTACAATGATGTTGCATGTTGTTGCATGTTGCTCTTACAATACTACTACATGATATTGCTACTCTCAGCTTATTGTTGCACTGCTTCCCCAATTTTTTCATAAAAGTTGCAAATGGATTGGAGAAAAATAAAAATAAAGAATGGATTTTAATATAAAGAGAAGGCTATAATCAATATCCATCAACACATTTCCCACATCCATGTTGCAAATGAAGCCTTTCACAATACCGAGTATTTATTGTGCTCATTCATCAGTATCATGGTATGCGTATGAATTTTCTCCTTCCCAGTTTATATACTAAGGATAATTTATGTGGTTTCCCTTGAATATTAAATGTTTCCATTACTATAAAGACACAAATTCAACATATCACTTCCTTCTTGTTGTTGCCCCCATCCCTAACCCATGCAATAAAGTGAATTGGCTCACTTACAATGTTGAGTCACCCTATTATCCCATTCTCTTCCTTAATAAATTTGATGGTGAAAACCTATCTCAAGAACCATCATACCATGGAATAATTGAAAAACAACTTGCTGGTGGGAATTCCTTGGGAACAAAAATTTTTGATTGGGAAAATCCTATGGGTGTAGTTAGACAGATCTTGTTTGAAAACCAACTTGTTGGAAAAGAAGGTTTGGAAATCAGTAATAAAGTTCATTTTCAAGTTCCAGTTTCTCTCTAAATAAAAATCCCCAAGTTTCATGCTCCATCGTAATGATATGATACATGTTTTTCTCTATGAATAATGATCTCCAATTGAAATAAATATTTTCAAGATTCATTATGACATCAAAAGTTTGCTCTCGATCTACACTATGTTATATGTTATAAGATCCACACTACTCTTCCTTACACAGATTCTACATCATTGTGGATCATATCAGATCAAGATGTTTCTAAAAATATTATGGACTTCATAGGTAGGTGTAGGTATTCTTATTTCTCTTTTCTTTAATCATGATTCATTGAATGTTATTGGTTTGTATTTTGAAAATCACTTAGGTCTCTATCCTACTTCCTCATATTTTTCCATTTCTTGGGGGTGGGATGTATCCTTTTTTTTTTTTTTTTNNAGGGGGACACCATCACCTTTACCTTCCATAACACTCCCTCACTATTCACGTTCAACTCCGCTCTAATATCTATGCATGAGAAGGATTCCTAGATGCCCTATTATTTCTCCACAAGAACCAACATTGGAAGGATTGTTTGCTTCCGCATAAGAACCAACATTAAAGGACCTTGTTGCTATCACATAAGAACCAACAACATGAGCTCAAGATGACACTTCTATTGCTCCACAAGAACCAACAACATGAGCTCAAAAATCGAATGTTATTGCTCCACAAGAACCAACAATAGATAAAATAATGGTTGACATGAACAAGCCCATGAAACTACTTGGAGAAAGGAATGTGCTTCCCCACAAGAACCTATAGAAAACGATGTTTTTATAGAATCGATTTAGATATAAGAATATGTTGTCATACAACAGGGTAAGGAAACCGAGTTATTGGGTTCATTTATATGGTTCACTAACATATATGTTGGTTCACATTTTCAAAAGTTGTTGTTGTTCATATTTATTGGAGGCCACATGGATCAACATTATCTTCATTAGTTTTTGGGTAGTAGGATAAGAAGTTTGATAGAAGAAATCTATTTACACATGGCCATTTATCATGATTTGTACATTTGGCATCACCTACATGGGCACTTTCTTCACATATAGGAAGGTTTTTTTTATTAACACATACAATTTTATTGAACATTTTCCCGTATATTTGATGACTACCTATTTTAGCATTGCTCGGTGTTTTGAGATTCTCATTGTTAGTTTGTTATGGGTTTTATGCTTGCTACAAATGGGTTGTTGGTGCATTGTATCATCAATGATCTTTTTAGATTATACTATGGCACTGAATGAGAGGGTGGTTTGAAACTATTATCAACTTTTGTTTGACATGATCTTCCATGGATTTTTCCATTTACATGCAAACCATTGATTGTCCATATTATAATATTGGTTTCCACATTGCCATTGTTTTTCAAAACATTCTTGGAACTCACCTACAACGAACCAATGTCTCATCAATCATAATTGTAGTCATTCTTAACAAAAAACCACTCATGATCAAGAAGGGTTCTACCATATGCATCCCATGATATGTCAAGATACAGCCCTATGAACAACTCTTGTTTTACCTAAGGTTAGGTAAATCTCCAGTTTTGGGGAGTGGTTGTTGTCATTCTTTGTGGAGTCTATAGCCAACCATCCTCTGTTAATTTTTTGTGGTCGAATGTGCTTCCTTTGGAATATTTACTTTGTCAATTTTTTCTCGTTGGTTTGAGCCATGTCTCACACAACTTAGTATCCCTCAAAATGAATATGCAAAGTGTATGTTGATTGTGAAGAGAGCAATGAAATATGAACTCATCTTTTGGAAGCCTTGGATAGATTTGAGATGCTTATGATATGAGGTGTCATAAGTATCCTTGTCAAAACTATTGTTTTACATAATTTTAAACCATGGATACAAATTATGGATGGCTTGTTCATATGATTCAAAATGGATTTATTCTATGAAATTTTAAACACACAACTTTGAGCATTCATAACAAGTGTTCACTCAAGCTTATAATTGTTTTACTCATTCATGATTCTTTTTACAAGTGTATAAAATTGAACTGAGGTATTTTGAAAACCATGAACTAGGTATTCGTGAAATTTGGAGGAGATGAGAATTATGGTAGGATGAAAAAACCCCCCCAAAAACCAACAAACCAAATTAACAAAATTCCAAAAATCAAGTACCGTCACCTTCAGCCATTTTTTGCATATCTCAATATCTATGATGTGGGTATCTCCATTTTTTGGTGAGGAGAAGCAATGGGATGGTAAAAATATGATTGCTAAATCTCACAGAAAAATTGTTTGTGGTTTATGGAAAAATGGTTAAAAAAAATTGTTACTCCTACAACTCATTTGTTGAAACTAATTTGTTGTAACTTGTTTGCTGCAACTTGTCATTTGTTGAAACTCATCTATTGTAACTCATATGCTACAACTCCATCAAAATTTCTAAGGATTACTTGACGAATACTTTTGAAAAATGCACTATAGAAGAAGAAACAAATCCCCAAGACAACATAAGCACTGCCACACAATAACTAGCATTGGATATGGAAGGGAATGACACCAACATTGCTACACAAGAAATAATGTTGGCTCTCAGAAAAAGAAAAACAAATCACGTCATTACAAAAGAACCAACAATGAATTAAAAATATGCACCATAAGAACCTATTGCGGACATGGGGGAAATGATCAAGAAAAAAAAGTAAAATCCATTAACATTGTTCGAGTAAAATCATTTATGGAAGCTTGTAGGAGGGTTCATGGAAGTGGAAAACTAGCAAGCAAACATTTCAAGGTAATTGACAAGTGCACTGAAAAAATGGAAGTCCTTACAACTTGGTTGTGGGTTACATGAGGGAATGCAACATATTCAGTTTGGGGGAGATGTTGGGCCATTAAATTGTCATTCTTTTACATCATTGTTTTCCTACTTTCAATCCCTTTTTGTTTACCCATAGCCTTGTATTAATTCTTATTAATCATTTTTATGCTTATACGCGAGATTTAGAACCAAGGTGTTTTCCATTACATTTATTTAGTATTTCATATAAATTATGGTTAAATATTAGAGAGGTAACATATTAATCACTCATATTTGAAACGATGGTTTATTTTGTTGTGACATAATCAATTGCCACTTGATCTTACTTTTGTTGTTACTCATGTTGTTACTCTTGTTGTTACTCCTAGCTACTTGGTGCAATAGTTGTAACTAAATTTACATGAAGTGGGTACTTTCAAGTTTTCACATGGCACATTATTCATTCAATATACGCATAGCCTCAAAATATCTCAAAAACCCATATCATAGTTTTCAAGAAATTGGCATTTTACTATTTGTTGTTACTTCTGATGTCACAGTTGTTGTTACTTCACGAGACAGTTTTGTAATCCACGGAAATCCATATTCAACAATAAATATATTCCATGTATTTGTATCAACATCAATCATCGTAGATGAGAATAGAATATTGGAACCATTGATGATATTAGTTTGATTAGTTTTGGATTATTAACAAAGATCTTGTAATTATTTACTAGTTTATTTTTAGTTTCTACTTATTAGTAAATTTTTGTAACCACAAGAGAAACTTGTGGATCTTCATTTGTTGTTTCTTATTTTGGTTTTTAGACAAACTCATGTATAAAAGAGAGTGCCTTATTCATTCTTGGGGGGATCTCTTAGAGTAATTGTCCAGACTATGATGAAATAAATCATATTTCTTTCAAATCTTGTGTTAATGTAGATTATAGCTTTGAGATTTCATAGTATGTGTGATTCCTATATTTTCAATTCTGTCATTTACTTTGAGAATAGTGTGATATTTAATTATTTGTTTATGTTGTATATAAGTGGAAATTCATTTTTTTATGACTTCATGGAGATCGGGAAATACATATTTAGTTCAATTTATTTATTTATGAAAGTGTGTGAACGTTTCCTTTTCATCAATTTACTTTCTATCAAATAGAAAAAATTCAATTTATTCAATCCTACAAGATTGAATTAGATGGTTGAGAGTAAGGGACTGGCATAATCCACCACTTACCAAACCCCACAGGTGGTTGAGAGTAGGGATTTGAGTAGCCATTAGATGTTTCTTATGTTGAATCGAGTTATATTTTAGGTTTTTAACAAAACCATGAAAACCATCATCCCTTCTGGAGAATAGAAGGAAACACTACGCACAGAGTGCACAATGCAGTCTCACCCAAGATGGCTTATGGGTGACTATAGGACCCATATGTTTGCAGTCTTGGAAGGGAGGATGTTGTGAGGATGTTAGACATTTTTTACACCCAAAAATATATCACATCTATCATTCTAACACATCATTATATCCACATATACCATTTTGTAACTATTTGCAATCATTTAACATTCATTTTGAAACAATAGTTTTGGAATTCTACTCTGCAGTGTATGTTACTACTACCAGATTCATTCATTCATCATAACTAACGGTAGGAAGAAATAATATAAACATTTCACACAGATACACAAATTTTATCGTGGTTCACCCCCTGGGCTAAGTCCACAAAGATCTCGCATTATTCTCTCTTTTATTATGCTCCATCAAATTTCATAGCGTTGTGTGCATTAGAGTTGAGTACAACTGAGGTTATTGAGGATGAAAAGATCGTACCAAGATCCACAAATTGTGACCTTACCCTTAATTACAAGTCATATATCTTTCTAAAAAATGGACACTAATATCATCTCAATATTAGCTCCATATCTCTCAACAAAACTCACAAATCAAGCATTTACTAACTAAGTTACTAGATATTCTCAGATCTCATAATACCTATTTATACTACAAAAGGGTAAAATAATCGTCATAAAAATGACCAAAATCCTAACCCACTAACCCTAGGTGGATTAAGTGTTTCCAATTTCTAACTCTTATACGCATGGCAAGTCCAAGATCCCTGTCCTCCTTCCTTCCTTTAAATTTCTTACTTTCTCACGCTGCTTTTCCTTGTTTTCTAGTCTATTTTCTAATTGTCTTCATTAATTGTTGTGTTTTTCCCCAAAATGGCCTACACCAACATGCCCCCAACACTCACTTATGGCTCTTCCCAAGCCACTTAAGTAGTGTGTACCTCCTACATTGACTTCTCTAGCTCCTGGAACCTGCCTAAAATTTATTCAACTTCAGATTTTACTTGCATTGTCTTATCTACTACAGTCTCCACGGTCTGTGTAGTGATATGCTATTTCAACAGTTCTCCACTTTCCATGTGAACTTGTTCAACTTGATCCTTAGTTGTTTCAATCTCTATCATCGTTTTCTCTTCTCCTTCTTGAAATGGTTCCGACTGTGCCTTCCTTGACTACTTTTCTACTTGTATACTCTTCATCTCTACCTGTAAGTTCTTCATTTCTTGCAGACTCCTCAATATATATGGTATTGCCATCTTCTTCTACTTTTTCTTCAGTTCTTCCAGTGTTGTGTTTACAACTTCGTCTTTCTTTTCTAACTCCTACAGTATGTCATAGTCCTATAGATCTATCCATAATTGTGCACTTTTATTGTATAACACTATGATTTCCTAAATAATCATCTCAATTCTATATGTATGACCTCTAATCTCATGCTCTATTTGTGTCCTTACTTCAGGTGGAGTAGTCGGTACTAGGAGATCCAATAATTTTGCAATGTGGGCTCTATAACCCTCCATAGTTCGCACTATTTTTCCAATCTTACCCTCTGTGGGTATATTTTCCCTTTGTGCACTCTCATAAATAGTTTTGAACACTCCCTCCACTTTCTACTCTAATATTTCAATGTGTTGATTCGCTTCTTACCTCTCAACTTGCACTTGGTTAAGTTTCATATCCAATGTCTTCTTTACATCATTGGTCAATTGTAAACCTGTCACATATGTGTGGGCCCTTGACTGAATATCCTATGCGACATTGATTTCAAGTTTATACAATGCCTTTGTTGGGACCTTGGGTAGTGCCAATTCCAAATGGTCTGTGTATTTCAATGGTTTATGTGTTGTATCCTCATTCACCTCCACCATCCCTTGGGTTATACAAACAATTTTGTTCCCTATGGATATTATCTGCACAATTTCCTATTCAAGAACTATCCTTTCCTCAGAAGTTTTCTTTTGTTTCACCTGTTATTTCTATTGTGTTGTAGTGAGTTACAAATGCTCCAGTGCATCCTTAACCTCTATCAATGTCTTTACTATCTCCTCCCTTTGCTTCTCTACATCATACCACACCTCTGTCATGCATTTTTGTACTTTATCTGCAATTGACTTTGCATCATCCTCTATCAATGTGAGTTAAGGAACCTCCTTGTGCACCTTCATCCTCTTGTGCTAGCCTGCTGCCTGGAAAACTGTTCTTTTTAATGGAAGATTCTTTGTGTGCACGGTTGACAATGGTACATCCATCTCTTGGAGACTTCCACCTCCATTTTCCTCTAGGATAAGCGTATTAATATATTTTTGCAATCCTCAATTTAGTTCTAATGTGTTTTCCTTTTCCTTAGTTGGAGCCTTAGGGATAATACTTTTCTTCCTTGGTTTCCTAATGGTTGAACTACCCCCTATTTCTTTCGCATGCTCTATTGCTTTCCTTGTATTCATTGTTGGACTAGTTCACTTCTTTGAAGGGCCAGCCTATGTTTGTTGCTTAGTTTTTGATACCTTCTTTGGGATCACTATGTTAAGCCCTAAATAGTGGCTCATTACCCCTTAATTGGGGCATATTACATTAGTAATGCTATTTTATTTATGTCATCTTTATTCCATTAGTTGTAATTATACCTCCTATTCTCCTATATATACCAAGGAGACATTTTCATTTTGAATCATCTTGTAATTGAACATTTATGTGGGCATAATGAGGTTTCCCCCTCGAATAGGCTTATTATCTGAATTTCTCTCTTTTTCAAGGCATTGATTACTTATTTTGAGGTTTTTCTATGCTATATTGATATTTGGTTCCTAACATATGGTATCAGAGCTCAAGGTCTTAGGGTTGCGCTAATACATCTAAGACACCTTAGCATTTTCGCTATAACATTTTTTGTACAATGTTGCATAAGGAATGACTTGGAGGATATTTATCATATGGATCAAGGTACATTGGGTAAAAATTTCATCTCCTGAGGCCTTACACTTTCAGAGATAGATCTTGCTCACGATAGGGTTTTGGAATCATCCTAAACTAAGTCATTTCGTACTTTTCTCTATAAAAACGTTTCTGTAACATTTCATACCCTGAAATATGGAGGCTATTCGAATAAAGTAGTAAGGTATCTGTGGTAAAAATTTCATCTTCTGGGTCATCTTTCATTTGTAGATACATCCTATGGAAGATAGGGTATCTGACTAGTCCTATTGACTAGTCTCAAGAAGGTGTTCCAGGTAAAACAATCATAACTTATTCCTAGAGTATCCAAATTGAATGAGACTGGTTGCATTGGCTAGTGGATTGTCTGTAGTATTTTTGGTACAATTTTCAGAGTTTTATATCAGTTATTTTGTGTGGGGAACGCTATATAAGTGATATCTCTGGGAAAGGACAAAAATCAGCAAGTTGTGGGGAAGTTACCATAAATTCCACTTGGCACATCCAATTTTGATCAGACCTGTGGCATTGTAGAGAATAAATATTAGAGACCTATGAAAAATAAAATTTCATACTCAGAAGGGCCAAAATTTTGAGATACAATAAAATGAATATTGTCTAGCAGAACCACCTCAAAATCAAGGTTTAAAGTGATACTTGGCCAACATGCCACCAAAAAAGGGAATGCAAGATACCAGATATAATAAATATGCAGAACAGAAATAAAATGCTAGAAATGGTAGAATAACAATATGATAACTAGCATAATCTCCACAATAACACATAAATAATATGGGAACAACAACTGAAATAGCACTTTGATTCAGAAAGCAATGTTCACAGGCCTCTTCGAGGGGGCAACCTCCAGTCCAGCAACACTCTATTACAATAATCTCCAAGCTAGGGTTTTCATACCCTTGACCCTTATTTATATTAAATATGTCTATTAAGAGAAGCATCTAGAGGAAGATCCTTCTAGAAGCAGAAGCTTCTATTAGGTCTTCTTACATCCGGCTTATTCTATTTTATTGAAAGGCCTTATTAATATTGACCTTTATTACATCCAAATACATTGA
>JASDQU010737796.1:95367-120892 GCA_032191745.1 Picea mariana | reverse complement strand
ACTATGGGGGAATATGTAATGAATAGTCCAATTATTTCTATACCCATGGGTGGTGGTCATGTTGTACTAGGAATCCAATGGTCACAATCATTAGGAACAATGGCTTTTAATTTTCAAGAACTTTTCATGAAATTTTCATTGGAAGGAAAAGAAATTGAGTTAAGAGGTATCACAGGGAAACCTGGTAAGGTGATAAGCTCTAATGGCATGACAAAATTATTGAAAAATGGGCATCAAGGTGTTACTGCACAACTATGCTCACTAGATGTTCAAACATCTAAGCCGTCTATTCCTCTAGATCTCCAAGAGATCATTGATAAGCATTCCAAAGTATTTAAAGATATTCCCAAAGGTCTTCCACCCACTTGAAATCATGGTCATGATATTCACCTAATTCCTGGGAGTGTTCCTCCTAACATCAGGCCATACAAACACCCTTATGCCCAGAAGAGTAAAATTGAGTGCATGGTTGAAGAAATGTTAGAGGCTGGCATTATTATACCTAGCCAAAGTTCTTACTCTGCACTAGTGGTAATGGTATTTAAGAAAGATGGATCATAGCGTATGTGTCCAGATTATAGCGAGCTCAACAAGTCACTATTAAAGATAAGTTTCCCATTCCCGTCATTAATGAATTGTTAGATGAAATACATGGAGCAATCTATTTCACAAAGTTGGATGTTTGTTCAGGGTATCATCAGATTAGAATGAAGGAAGAAGATATCCCAAAAAAAACATTTCGAACTCATGAAGGCCATTATGAATTTTTAGTCATGCCTTTTGTCCTTACACATGCACCTTCCACATTCCAAGGGTTGATTAATTTCATTTTCAAGCCCTTCCTTCAAAAATTTGTGTTAGTATTTTTTGATGATATACTAATCTATAGCATGTCTTGGGAAGATCATGTGAGACATGTTGACAAGGTGCTACAACTACTAAAGGAGCAAGAACTATATGCCAAACCATCCAAATGTTTCTTTGGAGTGAAAGAGGTAGAGTGTTTGAGTCATATTGTATCTCATGAAGGTTTCAACGTAGACCCTAACAAGATTAAGGCCATGATGGACTGGCCAATTCCCAAAACATTGAAGAATATTAGAGGATTTTTGGGTTTGACAGGTTACTACCGCAAGTTTGTTCAGCACTATGGAAGAATAGCAACACCTTTAATGACACTAACTAAAAAGGATGCATTTTCATGGTCTCTAGAGGCAACTAAATCTTTTGAACAACTTAAAGAGGTGATGTGCAAGGCTCCTATATTGACCACTCCAGACTTCACAAAAACCTTTATTGTGGAATGTGATGCCTCGAGAAATGGAATTGGTGTTGTTCTAATCCAAGAAGGAAGGCCCCTGTATTTTGAAAGTCGACCACTGAAGGAAAAGAACTTACACAAACCCATTTATGAGAATGAAATGGCGACAATACTACATGCATTGAAGAAATGGTGTCCTTACCTAATAGGTAGGCACTTCAAGGTCAAAACAGATCATGATAGTCTTAAATACTTCTTGGAACAAAGATTATCTTCAAAAGAACAAAAAAATTGGGTAACCAAGATATTGGGTTATGATTTTGAAATCGTTTATAAAAAAGGTAAGCAAAATGTTGTGGCAGATGCACTCTCAAGGAAAGATGAAGATGTTGAGGCCTTTCTCTGTGCGATCTCGATCATTCAACCTGATTGGATAATTGAATCAACGGATGAATGGAAGAATGATGAAAAAATGTGGACTCTCATTCAAAGATTACAGCGGTATTCCAGTACATCAGTTACATTTACATGGAAAAATGATTCACTATGGTACAAATATCGCTTATATTTATGTAAGAACTCCCAAATCAAACAAAAGGTACTATTGGAATTGCACACCTCTCCAGTGGGAGGGCACTCGGGATTTTTAAAAACCTACCATAGGGTCAAGAAGGAATATTTTTGGGATGGCCTTAAAACTGATGTTCAAAGGTTTGTGGAAGAATGTTTGGTTTGCTAACAAAATAAGGTGGAAACAATTAAGACCTCGGGTCTTTTACAACCATTAGCCATTCCAAGTCAGCGCTAGGAAGAGGTTTCCATGGATTTCATCACAGGTTTACCGAAGTCTGAAGGAAAGAGTGTCATCATGGTGATTGTTGATAGAATGACCAAGTGCACACACTTTTGTGCACTCTCTCATCCCTTCAAAGCTAGTATAGTTGCCACTGCATTCATGAAGACAGTTCAAAAGCTACATAGCAGCCCAAATATTATTGTAAGTGACAGAGATACCATCTTCATTGGACATTTTTGGACAAAATTGTTTTCTTTTTTGGGTACTCAATTGGCTCATAGCTCATCCTATCATCTTCAATCTGATGGACAAACCGAGATAGTGAACAAATGTCTGGAATGATACCTTCATTTCTTTGTCTCTGATAAACAAACACAATGGTTCAAATGGTTACCCTTGGCAGAATGGTGGTATAACACTTCCTTTCATACTGCAACAAAAATGATACCATTTATGGAACTCTATGGATACCACCCTCCTTCCATCACTTCTTATCTAAAAGAAAAATCTAAGGTTCAACCACTGGAATATCACATCGAGCATCAACAACAAGTTCTCCAAATATTAAAGGACAACCTGACCATGGCACAAAATCACATGAAACAACAAGAAGATAAACATCATAGTGAAATAAGTTTTGAAGTAGGGGAATTGGTGTTTTTAAGACTACAAACATACAAACAGATGTCCCTCAAGCAAGCCAAGAAGAAGAATAAATTATCACCAAAGTACTATGGCCCTTATAAGGTGTTGCAAAAGATTGGTACTATGGCATACAAGTTGGAGTTGCTTGCATCTTCATGAGTACACCCAGTTTTCCATGTTTCATGCTTAAAGAAGGTTATAGGGGACAAGATCCCAGTTCAAACTATATTGCCAGAACTTGACAAGGAAGGAAAAATCATATTAGAGCCTGAAGACATCATTGACACAAGAATTCGCCAGCTGAGGAATAGATCCATTTTAGAGTCTCTCATTAAATGGAGGAAACTACTGGCCGAAGATTCCGCTTGGGAAGATGAGTTTTTTATACAAAAGCATCCATATTTACTCAAGCGTTGCGGACAACACCTCTCTCAAGGGGAGAGGAATGTTAAGCCCTAAATAGTGGTTCATTACCCCTTAATTGGGGAATATTACATTAGTAATGTTATTTTATTTATGTCGTCTTGATTCCATTAGTTGTAATTATAACTCCTAGTCTCCTATATATACCAAGGATACATTTTCATTTTGAATCATATTGTAATTGAACATTTATGTGGGCATAAGGAGGTTGCCCCCTCGAAGAGGCTTATTATCTAAATTTCTCTCTTTTTCAAGGCGTTGATTACCTTTTCTAAGGTTTTTCTATGCTATATTGATATTTGGTTCCTAACACACTAGATCCTTCCATTCCTTAGGCCAGTCCTTCATGTCCCACTGCACTTGCTCTCCAGTGACACAATATCTCAATTGTAGCCACTCCTTTTTAGGATCCCTTTTGGCTTGTATCCACATGTTATGTCTAGAATCCTTAAAATATGTTATTCCCTCATTATCTATCACCAATTTTGGTGGTATTCTCCATGTATTATCTATATTTTCCTACATCTCATTTTCCCTCCTTTTCTTTGGATCCAAAGTGTGCCATAATGTTGTATATTTCATTTTGTGACTCTTTCCTAGCCTCTAGTAAAATATGCTATATTTTGGTTCTCCCCAACCAATAATTTCTATTAATATAATCAACCAGGAATCATGGAAATTTGTACCTAAATCGTACGCATCCTTATAGCCCTCAAGAAACAAATTTAGTGGGTAAGGAGCCCAGTTGAGTAAAATCCCCTTTCTGCACTGTGTTGTTGATACTATTACTCATGCAGGGGATTCCTCCTCGCAACATTTCCTCAAAAATTTAAATTACATCAACTTAGTCACCAAATTCATTAAAATATCATTTATATGTTTAATCACCATTCCCCTGGAACCTTTGTCAATCCCATATTTCGTCTTTATATCATATTCCAAAGCTTTCTCTTTGGTTTTATAATCCATGTATTATTATGGTTTTACGTCATTTCTTGTTAAACCTTTTATTTATGCAATCAATTATACATCTATAGATACCAGCCTGTCCATACATAAGATGCCTCCATGTACTAGTGTGAATAGTTGTTTGACACAAGAATTTACATCTTTTCCTCTCCCAAAATGAGGAATATCTAGCAGGTTCATGACCACTGTATTATAAAGTCCTGCAGTCCACTCTTTCAGATCCAAAATGGGATCCCCTAATGGACCCTCTCCTCTACTCTCCATGTAAAATTGTTGTGAAAACTTAGGGAACTTCCCTGTGTCTACCACATCATGATCAATATAATTCATTTTATTAACAGACCATAAGATGTGACCAACTACTTTTACTTCGTCAGGTATTTTTGACAGTGACAATGTTAACTCCTTTTGTTTGCTTGGTGTTATCGGTGAAATAGGTATTTCCCTAGTCTTCTTCTTTCCTATTGATTCCCTTCCACTTCTACCTGGTTCCCTTCCTCATCTTATCTAGTGTTTGAATCTTGTTGGTTCGTGATAACCTCCACCTATACTTATTCCTATGACTCCTACGTTGGCTATACTACGCAATGTTATACTTCATCAGACTTCATTCTTTCATCATCTTACTCAATTGGTTCTACCTGCAATTTTACTATGCCTAATCCAATTTTCTACGTAGGGTTATACTCTGTTCTAGGGTTTTGTATTTCTCCCCACATATCGACATCCATTTCCTATGTTGTTGGAACCTGTTGTTCTTCTACAATCATGGGACTAATTGGCTTGATGAATGGTGAAGGAATGGCATCCACATCCACCACACCCTTCTGCTGAATATTTACCCCATCATTTTTGTATCTTGTGGCGACCTCGTGGAACTGTGTGTTTTCCTTGCAATCTGACTAGAAGCTCCAACCTTTGGTTGCACCATTCTGCTAAATTTCGAAAGGGTTTCTTTGAATATTCAATGAACACCTTGGAGTCACCTTATCACACTGAATTTTATTCCTTAGCTCTAATTTTAACAAATTCACAATGAGTATTTTTGTTCATGTTTTCCTATTTTATAAGTCGTGCCATAAATTCTGTGTCACACTATACTTTTCTGACCACCATTTTTTTCCATTTTTTAGCTTCTTTCTATATCAACGTGCTACTTTTTCTGTCTGGTCACCTTTCTCTGGTGTGCAGTGTATGCCTATACTTTCATACCACTTATTGTATTCTACGCATTGTAACATATAACTACATGCGTAAAACTTATCCATCTACTCCATTTTTTTGTATTATTCTCCTTTTTCATTTTTTTTGTTTTTCAATTTTTACTATATACACTATGTATAATTGAATTCTCCTGCACTACAACTGCTAAGGGTTACAGGTTCGATTGTCCCTATACAGTTTCATGTGACTTCCATTAACCATTCCTTGCATCTCTTTGCTTCTTAAATCCTACAATTGCACAACACCTCCACTTGCGATAGATTTTATCTGGTATGGCCCTAGCCAATGCATCCTCAATTTCCCTGGGTGTTGTAAGTACCTGTTGTCATAGAGGAGAGCCATAGCTCCTTCCTTAAAGTTTTTCTTCTTAATTTTTTTTTCATGCCAAGATTTATATTTGGCTTTCTATACTTCTTGATGGAAACCACCCATAATCATGTCTTCTTCTAATTCCATGAGTTGTGACAATCTTTCTTGAGCTACACCTCTATCTTTCATGTTTGTAATGACTACAATGTGAAAACTAGGTATGAAATATTCCAAAAGGACTATGTCTTCCTAACCATATACCAATTTGAAAGGTGTCTTCCCTATGAGTTTATTACATCTGGTTCTATAATCCCATAATACTATTGGTATCTTCAAATCCCAATCATCCTTGTTCACATTATAAATTTTAGCTAGGGCATTCTCCAAAAAATTTATTGAATGCTTCCACTATTCCATTAGCTTGAGGATGGTATGGAGTGCTCTTGTGATGGTGTATCTCAAATTCTATATCCATTGTATGAATGGTGTTGTTGTTCAAATGAGTTCCCTGATCACTCATCAGAATCCTAGGGCATCCAAATCTTGTAATTACTTGTTCAAATAGGAAGTGCGTTGCAGATTCTACAATGCAATATTTTACTGTTGCTGCTTCAACCCATCTAGTTAAATATTATGTCATTGTAATGATATAACTTGCTCTCGATCTTCTAGCTGGTGGATTGATTGGTCCTACAATGTCAATTTATCATTTTTCAAACACTTTAATATTTACCTAAGGTTTTAAGGGAATCTCAACCCTCCTAGATGAGTTTCCTACCCTGAAATAACAATAAACATATACATGCAGCATATACAAGAAATACCCATAAAAATAAACACAGTTATAACTCCACATATGATAACCCATAAAATAAGCACGTAAATAACAATGTAACATGTAATTTTATCACACAATTGACACTTATCTTGGTAATAATGTCACCAACTGCGTGTAGAAATTCCATGAACCTCCCAGCCTTAGACCACACTATTCATCACTCTCAAAAGTGAGTCACCCCCGAGATGGGACTAAGCTCCACCTAGGTAAAGTAATTCCTAACCATGCTAAAGGCTCATAGACAATAGGAAAGACTTTGTCTCAGGTGCCAACTCAACTAATAGCCTATAGTACCTTATTCACCACATACCTGTCCCACCCAGGAAGTGTGCCCCTTCTTTGCTCAAGATTCCTTCAGCTGCCCCACTTCCTTTCCGGGCTTCAACAACAGGTCGAACAGGAAGTCCCAAGAGCACTGTAGCTGCAGTTCAGCACCTTCAGGAAATAAATTCCCTAGCAATTCTCTCACCCCAAGAATTTATCATGGGCTTCACAGCCCGCCTCTTTAATATCCTATGGGCCTGACAACCCACTTCTTCAGTCCAACTCCCAAGCTAACCAGATACATTCACACAAAAATGGCTATGGATATGGGTTCAGGTACGGTCATGAAGATACGAAGGTTAGCTCAATGGATGTGTCCATGCTCATGGATGATTGACTGGATGACTGAATGATCAAAGGAATGATGGAAAATATAGGAAAATGATCTAAATCCCAACAATATGTATGCATGTCCCCAACTTGACACTTGTCATGTTGGGAGCTACTTTGGCCCACTTGTCCCCAACTTTAGAACTTAGGATAAAATAATTATCCATACTTTATGATTTAAGAAATATTAATATAATATTCCATTTTGTCTTAAAATCCCTATCTTAGCCCTTTTCCTTAACTTTTAGGCCCCTCCCTTTCCCTAAGCAGTGGAGTTTAGTCCCCCATCTCTTTTATCATGGTCGGTCTATGCGCAACGATGTATTTTATATTAATCATGAGACATATACAAAAACAAGCGCACTAGCCTTTAACATCTAGGCTCTCCGGCCTAATAAAAACATAAACATCTTAGATTATAATAAATGTCTCACCAGCCTATAAAACATAGCATATACACAAAGGCTCATTGGCCTAACAATCATGCGCACTTAATATGTTGCGCGCGGTATCCTGTAATGTGCATACTTCATCATTTCACTATGCAGTACATGCACGCACTATGCCATGAAATATGCATACAAAATGATATTAATAAGCTCACCAACTTAAGTACATTTTCATTTACATTTAAAATTGATTCGACCTAGGGATATTACAATCCCCTCCCCTTGTTTATGCACTGTCCTCAGTTCATCATGTACCCATATACAACAAAATTTCAAAAATCTTCAAAAAGATGCGGGTATTATGCCCGCATTGCATCCTCATGCTCCCGGGTAGTGTCCTTAGGATCGTACCAGGTCCATTGGACCTTTACAATACCTATGGCTCGATTCCATAGTTGTTTGATTTTTCGGTCCATAATGTGTACCAGATGCACTTGAAAAGCACCTTCTTGCTCCACCTAAATCACATTCCAATCAATAACATGATTAGCATTAGGTATATATTTCTTGAGTAATGATACATGGAATACAATATGAACAGACATATATGCAAGCAATGCAATCATATAAGCTACTGGACCAATCCTCTCTAGTATTTCAAATGGTCAACAATAGAGAGCTTCCAACTTTGAACAATTTCCCAACTTCAAGGAACTTCTGTTGGCTTTTGCTTTCAAGAATACATGATCACCCGCTTTAAATTCCCTATGAGTTCTACCCTTATCAGCATGAATTTTCTTCCTGTCTTGGTCAACCTTTGAATTTTTCTTCATTTTTGTCATTGTCTCCTCCATTTCCCTGAGAAAATCTAGCCCAACCACTACTCTTTCTGCTGGGTCATCCCAACTTACTGGTGTGCTGCACTTTCTTCCATAAAGTGCCTCAAATGGGCTCATCTTTAGAGATGCTTGGTACACATTTTTATAAGAAAACTCTCACAAGTGTAAGTAGTCTTCCCATTTTGACGGTTTATCCATCACATACATCCTCAACATATCTTCAATCACTTGATTCGCCCTCTCTGTTTGTCCATCTAATTCTGGATGATAAGCTGTACTAAAATTCAAATTTGTTCCAAATCCATTAAATAATACCTTCCAAAATTTTGAGTTAAATTTTGGATCTCTGTCGGACACAATTGTTTTGGGTATGCCATGTAATCTAGTAATTTCTTTCATATAAACATCAGTGATGTTGGATTCCTTGCGAGTGATCTTAATTGGTACAAAATGGTAATCTTTAGTAAGCTTATCCACCACTACCATGATTGAATCATGTTTCTTGTTTGTTTTGGGAAGTTTGGTGATGAAATCCATTGTTACAACTTCCCATTTCCACTCAGGAATGGGTAATGGTTGTAGCAAACTAGCTGGGTGTCTATGCCCAGCCCTTACTTTTTGACATTCCAAACATCTGGCAATAAAATCAGCAACCTCTTTCTTCATGCTTGGACAATAATATTGGCTCTTGACAGCTGCAATAGTTTTCTGATATCTTGGGTGCCCAACATAAGGTACATTATGCATTTCTCTCAATATCATATTTTTCAATTCCTGAGAATTTGGTACATAAATTCTTCCCCTATACATGAGAATTTCATTATTATCAAGGTTGTATTCTTCAATTTTCTGTTGCAAATTACTTTGCTGTAATTTTGCCTCTGATTCGTTGTAATGAAAATCTAATTTGGCATCCTCTGAAATTTTTTCTTTCAAATCTGATTGGTACATGCTAATGGTTGTAGCATGCATTTCATGCACTCTTCTACTGAGTGCATCAACTACTTTGTCCTCCTTTCCCTTGATATTATTTATATCAAGGTCATATTCACTTAGAAATTCTAACCATCTGGTTTGCCTAGCATTTAGAGTTGTCTGATCAAATAAATATTTCAGACCTTTATGGTTTGTTCTTAGCTCAAACCTTTTCCCCATGAGGTAGTGTCTCCATTTCCTCAAAGCATGCACTATGGCTTCCAAAAACAAATCATGAGTGGCATAGTGTCTTTCATGCTCCTTCAACTTCCTTGATTCATAACATATAACAAGCCCATTTTGACTAAGGATTCCGCCAAGTCCCTCTTTACGTGAATCTGTGCATACAATAAAGTCTTCATTTGGGTCTGCAATCCTTAGTATTGGAGAACTTGTTAATAATTGTTTCAAGTGTTGGAAAATCTTTTCACAATCCAATGTCCACTGAAACTTCACACCCTTCTTTTGCAAGGAAGTGATCGGGTGTGCAATATTTGAAAATCCTTCAATAAATCCCCTACAGTAGCTTGCAAGGCCAATGAATGATCTAACTTGTGTCACATTGTTTGGCACTGACCATTCTCTAATGGCTTCTATCTTCTCAGGATCCACTGCTATCCCATCCTTTGAAATGATATGCCCCAAATAATGAATTTGCCTCTGATAAAATGAGCACTTGCTCAATTTGGCATACAAATTATGCTCCCTTAATACTTGTAACACCATCCTCAAATGATGTTCATTCTCTTCCTCTGACTTAGAATATATAAGAATGTCATCCAAAAAGACAATGACAAACTTGTCTAAATATTCTCGAAAAACGCCATTCATTAAGCACATGAAAACATTTGGTGCATTTGACAACCCAAATGGCACCACTATGAACTCATAATGACCATACCTTATCCTGAAGACGGTCTTCCTGATATCTTCCTCTTTAATCCTTACCTGATGGTATCCGACCTGAGATCTATCTTTGAAAATATCTTTCCATCCTTCAATTGATCAAAAAGATCATCAATCCTCGGCAGAGGATACTTGTTCTTTACAGTCACTTTATTCATATGTCTGAAATCAATGCAAAGTCTTAATGTTCCATCATTTTTCTTTACAAACAAGACTGGGTCACCCCAAGGTGACACACTTGGGCGTATATACCCCTTCTTAAGAAGCTCTTCAAGATTCATTTGCAACTCCCTCAGCTCTGGTGTACTCATTCTGTAAGGAGTCTTTACCACTGGAGCTACTCCAGGCATTAGATTTATAGAGAAATCAATATCTCTCTTTGGGGGTAGTCCTAGCACCTCCTTGAAGACATCTTCAAAATCTTCCAGGACTGCATAATATTCCAAATTTGACACCTTATCTTTAGGTGTCTCTTCCATATGAGCTGCAAATATTTGACACCCTTTTCTGTAACATTTCTTCAGCTGCAATCCTGAAATTTCTCTGATGGTTACAACCCTGGGAATTCCCTTTACTTTCCTTAGGTTCCCTTCCTCACCCAAGCAAGTAAATTCCTTGTTATGACAGTGTATCACAACATGATGTTGGTCCAACCAATCCATCCCAATTAGATWGTCATAGGAACCTAAAGACAATATGTTCAAATATTCCCTAATGTTCATTCCATTCATGTCCATGAGACATGACTTAATCATCTCATTAAATTTTCTTTTGGCTCATGTAGCCAACTGCACCAACCAAGATTTTCCATGCTTGCTTCTTGGAAAATGMAAACTTTCCACCATCATAGGATCTATATAACTATGACTAGCTCCTGAATCAATTAAAATAGAAATGGTTTGGTTGTTGATCATACCTTCCACTTCAATCACATGTGACTAATACTCTACTTGCTTGTTGTCCAGGGCTGCATAGATCCTTGGCACAGTTATGCCCATGTCCTCCACTATTTCATCTTTACGTACATTGTGAACAATTCTCACTTTTTCACCTCTGTGAGGACAATCTCTGAAGATATGATCCCCTTTACAACCCCAACATTGAATAGGTGGTTGCCTTGGCCTTTGACCCCTTGTCTCAATCGTTCTGGGCTCTCTAAGAGTTTCTTTTCCCTGAGGATTATTTATTAAGAATGGTGGCTTAGACCCCTTCTTCCTTTGATCCATCTTGAATTTATTTTTGTCTTCCCAAGATTTTTGGAAAGTTTGCCTTGATTTTTGCTAATCATAAAGGCATTTAGCTCACCTTATGGTCTCCTCCAATGTCTTGGGATCATCATACTATATTTTGTCACTGATGAATGATGAAAATCCACTCAAATACCTCTGAATCTTAACTGTCTCATCCTTGATGAAAGAGACATACTTCAATAGTTCTATAAACCTTCTTTCATATTCATCTATTGTCATAATCCCAAGATTGAGTTCAAAGAATTCTTTCATTTTCTTGTCATAGTATCTCTTAGTCAAGTATTTCTTCTCAAAATACTTCTTGAATTCCCTCCAAGTAACACTTTTCTCTTTAATGTGTTGCACCTGCACAAGATGATCCCACCACACAGATGATTTTCCCTTGAGTTGATAGATAGAAATTCTACCTTCTACGTGAGAAGAATAATTATGCAATTGGAAATGCTTTCTCATTCCCAACAACCATGTCTTTGCATCTTCATCCTTCTTGTGCTCACCATCAAATGTAGGAGGTTTGATTTTGTTCATTTCTCCTCATAGCTCATCCACCCCAGACCTCTTTTTCTTCCTGACAGAGGATGGACTTGATTTGTTGTGTTCTCTCTTATTGGAATTCCTCGGGGAGTGATGGTGATGTATGCTAACACTTATGGTTATTCGTTTCTCATCAAGAGGCCCGTGACTTCTAGATTTTCTTGAGCCACTCTCCTTATCCAATTTATTTTCTATTTTGTCCAAGATATACAATAAGTTCATTTTGAAGTCATCCTACTTTTTCTTGGCCTTCATAACCTTTTCGTTATCATCTTTATGGCTTTGTATATCCTTCTGCAAATTTTTAAATGTTTCTGACATATTCATGTTTTCATCCCTTCCTCCTCCATGTCCATTGGAGTTTGCTCCTTCAATGTCCAAATGGAAATCCATCCCTTTGATCTCATCCTCCTAACTGGAAGTCCCCTATGCTTGTTCCATTCCTATGGAATCTAGGTTGATCTTGATCTGATCTAGTTTTTGTTAGATCTGCAAAATGTGTAGCCAACAAAACTCTATCAGGCTAATTGTTTCAATAATTTTTATGAAAAATATGAACCATTTTGGTTCAATAATATATCAGGATTATTTCTTCTGATTTCCTGAAAGATTGAGTTCCCAGATCAATTTTCTGGGTGGATACTTAGATTCTACTATCCAAGACCTTTCCAACACCTTCTCCCATGCTCAATTATGAGTCTTGAGCAGAAAGTTATGCCTAATTAAAAATTGTCCATTAATTTTTCTATTCAATTTTCAACTTGGCGCAACTTTGCACTGTAAATATGAATTTTTGCACCTACGCCTTTGGATTTTTCATAGGATCTCAATTGGGTTTCCTCATATACATATTATGGACACTCTATTGAAGTTTCAACTCATTCTGGGTTCTGGGCTGCTAGTTACAGCCTGCTGAAATTCCAGACCAAAATACCATATTGTAACTGGTATGCTACAAGTACCTTCTTTGCCATATTAAACACTTTTAATATGCCCAGAAATTTAATTCATCTCTTGGAATGTCTTCTATGTTTCAATAGCTTTCCATTAACTTCTCCTGTGCCTCAATCTGATTCCAAAGAAAAAGGTTATGACTCTTTGAAGTTAGTGGGGTCTGAAAATTTACCCTTCACTGTTTGTGTTGTAACTTTCTCATAAAAGCTCCATTTGACAAATAGTTTACACCATTAGAAATCTCTTTTTGATTTATTTTATTTGATTTGAGGATATAATGTGCACCTTTGGTACACCTCTATCTTGTGGTTTTTGAGTTGCTCAAAACTCTCTGAAGGGCCTCAAAAATGCGCTGCAAAAAGATGACGTTCAGATGATATAAAACACCACAGAAAATCACTGGTTTTCTGTTGTTGTTCACCCTTCAAATGACTTCACGCGCATGAATTTCAGTCTGTTCACCTATATTTACCTTGTGCATCCACAACAAAAGGTAAATCGTGCTTCGCGCACTTATAACCACTATTCATCACTTTTATGCTGCGCCAATAACTTGTGCGCACTACTTTTATGTCGCGTGCCAATACCCACCGTGCACAGTTTTAGTTATGCATGTTGATATTCCATGCGCATTGCACTCAGTGCGCTACACCATGCCAAAGTTTAGTACACCCCACCACACACCTATAGTTTGCACGTATCATTTACTAAACTATCGCGCGACAACATATACCCACATTGCGCGTGCAACAACAAAACTCCTTTGCACTCTATCAACACTGCGCACACCACGAGCGTCATTATTATGTATGTGCACACCACGCAATGATAAATTTAGTGTGTGCTCCTGTACACCAATATTTTTCCACGCGGTGTCGCTATTTAGTGTGCACACCCGCACACCAAAAGTTTTCCACGCGACACTGAAATTTAGCGCGCACACCTGCACACTAACATTTTTCCGCGCGGCACCAAAATTTAGCGCATGCACCAGCATGCCAATATCTTGTCGCGGGGTGCCAAATTTTGCCTATCACAAGATTTTCACTGCGCATCGTGTATTTTTAGTGCACCCTCTGTCACACACTCATTTGTATGCGCAACAATTCCTTGTGAATTCCGCTGCAGAAATTGGGGCTTTTGCTTAACTTTTTCCCCAATTTACCATAGACATTCTACAAGTATGAAATTTGTTCAATTTCACCCCGAGAACACCTGTTCAACTTATCCAACAACAAATCGATGTGGGTTGACATTTCTGGAACGAATTTACCCAAAATCAATTCACGAATTGAGAATTTTAATTATAAAACTTGCTCCAACTATTATGGCTTCTCTGTAACTTCAAATTTGACAAATTCTAGGTCCGAATTTGCTAGAATAGATATTAAAACAATAGTATCTCACCACTTGGACGAATTTCCCCATTTTCTCATGAATTTAAAAATAGAAATTGGGGATTTTCCCTAATTCTGCCCAATTGTTGTTACTTTTTACCATGGACGCTCTACAAACTGAAATTTGGCCACTTCAAAATAAATCTCTTGTGACATTTCTCTTCAACTCAATTTGTTCGACCCATCCAGGCTCAACATTGAAAACTTAAGATTTGATGCCATGTTGTAACGTCCCCGGCCATCTCTGTCGGGCCATGCTACACCAGAGAACTCTTATTGTTCTCTCTAGGAAACATACTGTAACATACCCACCATCTAACTGAGATATGCCACATACAATTTTCAAACTGCATGCAATTAAAATATATGCACACAGAACTCTTGCGGAAGAATTATATATAAAACGTAAACATACAAATACTTTTGTAAATATATGGATTTACACTGAAATAACAGTAAACATATACATGTAGCATATACAGGAAATACCCATAAAAATAAACATAGTTATAACCGCGCATATGATAACCCATAAAATAAGCACGTAAATAACAATGCAACATATAATTTTATCACACAATTTGCACTTATCTTGGTAATAATGTCACCAACTGCATGCAAACCTTCCACAAACCTCCCAACCTTGGACCACACTATTCATCACTCTCAACAGTGAGTCACCCCCAAGATGGGATTAAACTCCACCTGGGTAAAAGAATTCCTAACCAGGCTAAAGGCTCATAGACAATAGGAAAGTCTCTGTCTCATGTGCCAACTCAACTAACAGCCTATAGTCCCTCATTCTCCACATGCTTGTCCCACCCAGGAAGTGTGTCCCTTCTCTGCTCACCAGTACTTCAGCTGCCCCACTTCCTTTCCGGTCTTCAGCAACAGGTCGGAAAGGAAGTCTCAGAGCACTATAGCTACAGTTCAACATCTTCAGGAAATCAATTCCCCAACAATTCTCTCACCCCGAGAATTGCTCACAAGCCTGACAACCCGCCTCTTCAATATCCCACGGGCCTAACAACCCACTTCTTCAGTCTAACTCCCAATCTAACTATATACACCGACACAAAAATGGCTATGGATACGGGTTCATGTACAGTCATGAAGATACAAAGGCTAGCTTAATGGATGTGTGCATGCTCATGGACGATTGAATGGATGACTGAATGATGGAAGGAATGATGGAAAATATGGGAAAATGAACTAAATCCCAACAATATGTATGCATGTCCCCAACTTGACACTTGTCATGTTGGGAGCTACTTTGGCCTACTTGTCCCCAACTTTAGAACTTAGGATAAAATAATTATCCATACTTTATGATTTAAGAAATATTAATATAATATTATTTTTTGGCTTAAGATCCCTAGCTTAGCCCTTTTCCTTAACTTTTAGGCCCCTGCCTTTCCCTAACCAGTGGAGTTTAGTCCCCCATCTCTTTTATCATGGTCGGTCTACGTGAAACGATGTATTTTATATTAATCATGAGACATTTACAAAAATAGGCCCACTGACCTTTAACATCTAGGCTCTCTGACCTAATCAAAACATAAACATCCTAGCTTATAATAACTGGCTCACCAGCCTATAAAACATATCATATACACAAAGGCTCATTGGCCTCACAATCACACACACTTAATATGTTGTGCATAGTGTCCTGGAATGTGAATACTTCATCATTTCACTGCGCATTACATGCACTCACTCTGCCATGAAATGTGCATACTAAATGATATTAATCAACTCACCAGCTTAAGTACATTTTCATTTACATTACAATTGGGTTCGTGTAAAGACTACCTATTTAAGGATTCAAAATAAATAAATATTTTCAACAATATCCTATTGAAATGACTGAAATTTAGTTTAGAATTTCTTTCATTCATTTTCTCATGCTTGGAATAAACCAGTAATAAAAGGTAACAACATAATAAGAAGAATAATGATAACAACACCATAATACATACCTCCACCTTTAGGTTGGTTATCTAGTCCCTTTTCCATCTGACCATGTTCTTGTTCTTGCTCGGCCTAAATATTAACCTCCCAAACAACTAGGAACAACCTCTCCAGCTCCCTAGCTCCAGGAATCCTTGCAGTTTCCTAGCCCGTGAGCCCAAAATTCCTAGCAACAGGAATGCCATGTGAGAGTTCCCCAAAACAATTCTTCCAATTTCCTCCTCTTCCTCCCCCTCCATCTTTCAGAAATTATCAAACCATAATAAAATGAGATCCTCTTCCAAGTCCTCCCCTCCTCTCTTATCCTCCTCTCTCAAGTCCCCCTCATTAATTCCCCAACAACCTTATCCCCCCATTAATTACTTCACCCACTTTCAATAATAAAATAATAAAAGACTCATTTACTATATTTTAATAATTAATTAAATTCAAATTTAAAAGTTATGATACAAATTAATCAATTTGGGTTGTTACATACACCCACCCTTCAAGAAACATCGTCCCGAAGTTAGAGTAATTTACAATACGAGGGTAACAACACATGATTCATACATCCACATCAAATAAGCAACATCATCAATTTATAACACTTACACATACTAGTGTACATGTGAAAGGCATACATGTGTAGCTAGCACATACAGGACTTGTACATGTACTAATGGAAAATAATCATCACACCTAAAGTAATTTATGTATGTGTTTAATCCAATCAACAAGACCATTCATTTCATAAAAGATAGTAAATTATTTAAAATGTTCGCAAAATTCCTCAATTACAATAATTTAGCATAAGCAACATTCACTAAGATAATTGTAGTTTAGTTAATTAAATATAAATACACACACACACACACACACACATATATATATAGATATAGATATAGATATAGATAGATATATTAAAAAGAGGAAGTCAAGAAATTCTTCTATAAGGTGAAATCTCGACACACTCTCAACTACTTCTATTCATCCTTCCTCCCTAACTTACTTCCATATTCCATCCCTATCCTTCCTCTTTTAGACTATCTTGGAGCGTCAACTATATTGAACTAAATCCAAATAGAACCCATAATAAGAAGTGTCACTCTCTTGACCAAGCTTCCCCAGCAGGAAACTGACAGTCATCATCACACATCTCGGGGAGCGTGAGCTAAAACCGTCCTCCCATGACTCCAGGTTTTAGAGGATACATGGTGGGAAATGCCTCCACCCCTCTTAATAGGACTAGGGTCCACACCCTACCATGGAATATATAGTGGCACTGTGTTGCTAGGAATTTTGTCATCATATATTTAGTTTTAAGTAGTCTCCTCACCTGAAAAACCTACACTTGTCCACCTATCATAGCAATCAATTTGAACCTATATAATTTCACATACAAAATTTATACCATATTGTTTCCTGGTCAGTGCTCACGACATCAACCTTTTGTCATCATTTTTCCTTGGCTATTTCATAGCCTCTCGACCTGCATATTAGTCTATAACACAACTCATACATATCCATGGATTATCATCATGTGAATGCATCTAATCATAATATCAACCCAGTAACCACGTACCAACAACTTTAAATGTCAATTTTTCAAGTTATAAATAGATTGCATAATATCCATCATAATTCAAATAGCATTAAACATTCATAGAATTGACATTCACATAGGTTAATATGTCTTAAAAGTTCAAGTCTATCATTAATAGTTTCACAGTGAATAAAAAATAAAAGGTGATTAGGCCTTAAGTAATTCTCTCTATCTAAGTCAAAAGGTGGCATTACATCCACCCACCCTTTTAAACAAAACTTCTTCCCGAAGTTACGGTCATTATCAATATAAGGAAAAATTCATGACACAACGTATATGTTTCTTCTATGATAGTAAACCCTATTCTATACTGGTCCCATTGGACCTTCACTTCATTAAAACATGTTGAATTCTATTAATATATTGATTGCACTACCCCTATTTAACAGGTGCCTTACTCTGTCCCAAATATATTTTATTACCACTCATAACTAAATTAATGAAAAGACACAGTTCTCTTATAGATATATTCTTCATAAGCTCTATATTAAAGTATAGTATACTAGTTTGACTGCTAGTTAGAACCTTAGCGCATCATTGGTTCTCTAGTTAAGTGTGTCTTGTATTGAGTTCAATATAATTTGCATTAAGTTATACATACAATTCCACTTGAGATATCTTTGATAATTATAGACAAGCATTTGTCGACTTTGATCATCACTCTAGCTTGACAATACATATTCCATCACTCATGAGATTGACACACCAAACTTTTCCATGCTTACAAGCATTGATTAAGATATTGCTAATTTATTTTCCTATGATGTTACTTCACGGTTTTTTTTTGGTTTTTTTTTTCCTTCAATATCTCTCTTTTCTTAAGTTATATAAATTATATCTCGAACAAGTTAATTGTCTAGTATAGGATTCTCTTCATCACGGTCGAGGAAAATCCTGCTTTCTATCAACAATTCACTATTACAAACAAGCCTATACATAAAGAGCACCATGTTGACACGTGAGTTAGTGAACATTTTATATCAATAATAAATTTACTACCAAAGTTCATTCCAAAATATTTATTCATTTGTCCTAGAGGTCTTCTCTTCTTAGCATTGTACTTCTTATGTCTCAAAATTATCTCCTCTATACCTACATAATACTTACCAACTTTGTTATCTAGCTCTTTTCTTGTCCATTTCTATCACTTTCAAGTTCTTTCCCTTACCATGAAAAACATTTTTAACAATGGGAAACATGTGTTCATCATTTGTCATATAGATTTATTTATTTACTTATTTATTTTCAAACCGTGTTTCTTCATAGGGAAAAATCCTTGTTAGTGAACAAGTAGTTGCTAGACCAATTAATGCATTTCCAGGTGTGCCCTCCCATTTAGATAACTCACCCCTCTTACAACAAACTCATGCATAGTGACTAATAGAACTTGGTTGATACACCATGCCACATCTTATGACATAATAAAACACATTGTCATGATACTACACTTATCATTCTAACTCAAGTTTTAAATTCACAACATAAGCTCACTTACAATATCCATTTGAATGTTCATTAGAATGTGGAACTAAACATAAGCACCTACTATAGTGTTATGTTGTCAGTATCACCATGCTAACCTACATAATGATTAAGTACAACCCACAACTTCCTCCTTCGCACTACACTCTCTCTAGGGTCAAGACCCTTTCCTACTCACACTTAAGTAAAAAAAACCCAAGTGCATAAGCTATGCTCATAACCTAGAAAAACTTTCAATGACACACCACACCAAATTATCCATTAACTATGTAATCTTTTCTAGCCAACGATAAATTGTTACATGACCCTCCCTCTATGGAGAATAAGTATCACTAGAAAAGTCATAGATATTCTCATACAATAAACATATAATACACAAGAATTAAGAGTAGAACACATCATTAGTTGTTTATGATAATCATAAATATTATGGAGACCTTAAAGTTCGTTGACCTCCCCATGAAACCAACCTCTTGCTAGCTTGTAAGTGGTAAATGTCTTTCTTGTAACATCGATGTGTCCTTCACTCTTAGCATTACTAAGGTTATATTCTCCTTTACAACCACTAGAAACCATGCTTATGACTATGTTTTCATTCGAAATCAAATTTACTAAAGGCCTTCCACTTACTTACAAAGTGAAGAATGACCCCTAAGTCATACACCACGTAATGTTTCCCCTTCAATCAATTATTTTCTAAGTTACAAGATTTGGTTCAACAAGATCACCCTTAACCTTAAAACATATCAAGTTGCACTTTAATTATCATAATTATCATCTACACTTCGACGTCTCTATTCCACACTCTAATAATTAGATTCCACATTCTAACTTGAAATGGTTACATAAAACCGCGCTTATTGTCTTAGCCACAACGTCATGTACTTTTGTAATGCTTTGAATGCATTAAAATTCCTCATGATACCCACCCTTATGATGACTTAGGTTGAATGTCATTATTATTATTTTATCTTCATAGCTCAATAAAGTAAAAGTTTGAAACACTAATGTGTTTTTCTGTAAATTCTTGTAAAAATTATTATAGTGAAATTATATATATATATAACCTTTGATTAATCATTTTAACTTTCACATCCAAAAAACCATTTAAGAGACAACTTAAATTTATAAAATCCTTTACCGACATAACTTTGAATTTTAACAATTAGAATGTTCGATAGGGCACACAATCCATTGATCATAGAAATATCATAGCAAAGGAACAATACTTCATCCATATTCTACTTACTGAATTCGGATAAAAAAAAATTAATATATGAAGGTTTAATATTAATTATTATACTTCCTCTCGAGTATATAATATTGAAAATTCCTTAATTTATATAATATTGAAATTTTTTTAATTTTCACATTCTTAAGTTTTGTTTAATTTTAAATGTTAAAGATAACAAATTAATATTAGATATATTTTAATATAAAAAATAAAAATAATATATATATATATATATATATATAAAGTTCCGACTTCTCAATAAATTTACACGTGATTCCAGATTCAAATTGATTGTAAACTACGAAATTCTTTGACTTTCAAGTCATAGAAAGTTTCAAATAAATTGTAAACTTGAAAGAAGTGGGTGTTCCATATGTATTTGATTTCTATTTCTAGTGAATAGTATAGTGATGGTTTTTGTTTTTAAGGCACTCGTTGTTATGTATAATTATAACGCCTAAATCTCACACTTGCAAAATTGAACTCCTTCTCAGCAATTTAATGTGGGAAATGAAGGTTGCTACTGATGCCTCCCTTCCATCTAATTCCCTATATACATTTTGTTCATTTTTCAATATTTGTGTTTTAACAATTTCATTAAAGAAAAACCAAACATAATATATCTAATTATTATTATTATTATTATTTTTATTTATTGTTTATCATTTATACACATTTCAGTTTAAGAAAAACTAAATAAAAACAATAATAATAAAAAATGATATATATTACATTTACTTATCGATTATATTCAAACAATGAATACCTTATTTAAAACATAGTCTTATCTTTTTAGTATACCTTATTTAAAACATAGTCTTATCTTTTTAGTATACTTTTTATATGCTATATAATTATTAAATAAATACATTAACATCAAATCTGAAGAAACAATATAAATAGCCTTGTTACACTTGTTTATATTATATATAAAATAATAATAATATTATTTTTTTTAAATCTATTTTATTTAATTTAATAAAATTTATCATTCTAAATGATTGGCTTCTTTTATCTTAAAAATATAATTTTAGACATGTATTTCATTACATAATTCAAATACGATTATTATAAAATAAATTTTTAATAATTTAAATATCGTCATTAGATAATAATTTTTAGTGCTGGGTTGAGTATGTAATTCAAGGAGTAAGGTGCACACATTTTGAAAGATTTTTTTGGTGGTTATTTTTGTAAAGACTTAATTCTAAGAGTTATGTGTACAGATTTTGAAACATTTTGCAGTGATTTATCTTCCATAGTTCAATAAATTTTGGATGAGAGAGTCATGGATTGAAAGCTTGTTTAAAAAAAAGCATTATGTATTATTAAAGTAATGAGAAGCCTCAAGGTAAATAGGCAAACCACCCTTTACCATGTCATGTCTATCCACAGGCTACTTCCCATGTCATTAAACTCCAATGATCTTGCATTCACAACTGAGTGGGTGGGGAGGTGTCGAGGAAGCAGTTGGCAACGAAGCAATAGTTGGTCGGGTTGAGTAAAGTTGCACATTAAGTGGCCTTTCTGGCAACTGAGAGCAGGCAGTGAAGAGGGCATTTAACCATTAGGTGTAATTGGGCAAAGTAGGTTAACTTTTTAAAGAGCATAGGAGGGATTCATTTATTAGTTGCACTGCACTAGGGTGGGCAACATTTACAAGGAGGTTACTGTAGATGTGAATTCAACCAAGTTGAATGCTACTCTGGTGGCTCTAGACTCCAATCCATTCCAGAGTTTTTAACATGTCCAGGGAGGACAACGAAAGTCGTTATGTTACCAATTGCCTTTGCTATTGATAAGATAAATCTTGCTACTTTGTCCTTTCATCTTTCCACACCGCATTCATAGTATGCACGGGGTTGTCATCCATTAAAAGAACCATTTGTCTGTTTTCGTTGGTTCTGTATAGCAGAATTTTTGTCGATATGAGGCGGTGAGATTTCATATTTCTGGGGGGTGTAATCAACACCGTCCCGACAGAGGCCACGTATCAGAAAATGGCCATTGTCTGTTTGTTTTCAGTGAAGTTATTGCAGATTCAATAACACACGATACCATATGTAGAGCTTTTGTCTCTTGCACCTCAAACATTCATTAACACCGTCTCACTCTTCTCCAACATTCATTCCTCTATTTCTCACTTGTTCTCCCTCCAAAATTTCTCTACTTCGGTAAGTGTGGCCTAAACTTCCAAGATCGGCCCAATTCCGGTCATTCTACAATACACAAATTTATCAAAAATGCGAGAGGAGAAGCCAAGTCTCTAGATGTGAATAGCGTTAATGCACCCTAATTCATCAATTGCAGAGAATTGCGTATTTGATCAAATGATATCACAAACCAGGGACGCCATAACGATTAGTTGTGAGAGATATGTTTTATTCCCAAATATGCTTCGAACCCATATCAATTTTCAACTTGGGAAAGAAAAGAAGACTTTGTTAAGTAGTGAAGAGGAGCCTGCTGGAAAAAGAACTTATGAGAGGAATAGTAGTTGCCTTACACCAATTACAAGAATAGGTAAGGATAACTCTTCTTTAAGATCTCTATAGAGCACATGTATTCCCCAACTTGATGATAATATCAGTATGGCTCATTATTCTCCAACAATGGATGATGTTTCTAGTAAGTTCCCAAATTATTTAAGGGCCTATTTGGGAGACCAAGATTCTTCTCCTCCACAAAATTCTAAGTGCCAAGAAAATATGAAGCTACAAATGAATATCAGGGTAAAAAAAGAATCCATTCCATATCTACATCCCACTCCCAGCGTTCAGTATTCTATCGATGTCAAGGCATCATCAAAGTCCCTTAAGATGGGCTCCCATAAATCTCTACAATCTGTTATGAATACTCAGAATTATAATAGAAATACTCGTATATCTCGTATTGAAGATAAAGATCATGGGAATTCAAGCATAAGAAGCCTTGGTTTATCCAATCAAAAGATTGCAAGCTAGGAGAACAGTATGGGTGGATCTATCTATTTGTTGGTATATGTTATTGAGATATTAGAAGATCAACAACATCACAGAACTATCGGCATCTGAATTCAGGAAGAGGTTTCAGTCCAGGTTTTACCCAAAACATGGTCAAGCGAACAAAATCTGTACCGAAAAACATGGTCAAGCGAATAAAAAATGCTTTGAGAAAACCTAGTTTGCAAAACCATCAATGCTTGGTTGAAGATCCTCATTTGGAGTCTGTAAAAATATTTCTTCAATAAGGTTAGCGAACCCAGGGATGTGAAACCTAGCTTCAACAACATTTCAAAAGTGTGTGAGATAGGGAAAGGGACCACGTCCAGGACTCGTTCAAGGCAAGGAAGATTACAAGCCTTCCACTCCAAGTATTCAGACTTTGTATTGCAGCCAGGGAAGAAAGTTTCAAGAAATGTGCCTACTTGTCATTGTTCTTGATTTCAGAGGTAATCTAATGAAGCTCAAGGCTCAAACATAACTTGATGCTTATCATTCTCACTATGGTTTGGGAGGGTCCAAATGTAGCGTCCGATAATCATTTAGAGTGTCAGGATGTAATAACCCAAATTGGATTGCAGATGAAAATGACAAAATCCTAGTGTTGTGGGTGGTCAAGCCTAGGTTTCAGTTTTGAAACTAGGCTCTGATACCATATGTAAAGCCTACCTATTTTAGGATTCAAAATAAATAAATATTTTCATCAATCTCCTATTGAAATCACTGAAATTTAGTTTAGAACTTCTTTCATTCATTTTCTCATACTTGGAATAAACCAACAATAAAAAGTAACAACATAATAATAAGAATAAGGATAACAACATCATAATACATACCTCCACCTTCAGGTTGGTTATCTAATCCCTTTTCTATCTGATCTCATTCTTGTTCTTTCCCAGGCTGAATATTAACCTCCCAGCCAACTAGGAACAACCTCTCCATCTCCCTAGCTCTAGGAATCCTTGCAGTTTCCTGGTCCCCGAGCCTAGAATTCCTAGCAACAATAGTGCCATCTGAGAGTTCCCCAAAACAATTCTTCCAATTTTCTTCTCCTCCTCCCCCTCCATCTTTCAAAAATTCTCAAACCAAAATAAAATGAGATCCTCTTCCAAGTCCTCCCCTCCTCTCTTATCTTCCTCTCTCAAGTCCCCCTCATTAATCCACCAATAACCTTACCCCCCCATTAATTACTTCACCCACTTTTAATAATAAAATAATAAAATACTCATTTACTATATTTTAAAAATTAATCAAATTCAAATTTAAAAATTATGATAAAAATTAATCAATTTGGGTTGTTACAGTTCAACTTAGGGATATTACAGATAAAGTTAAGGAAAAGGGCTAAGCTAGGGAGCTTAAGCCAAAATAGTAATATAATATTAATATTCCTTAAAGTATAAAGTATGGATAAGTATTTTATCCTAAGTTCTAAGGATGGGGATAAGTGAGCCAAAGTATCTCCCAACATGACAAGTGTCAAGTTGGGGACATGCATACATACAGTTGGATATAGTTCATTTTCCATCCATCATTCATTAGTTCCATGATCATTCGCTCACTCATTGAGATATCCTTCGTACCTTTCTAATACTATATTTGTACATGTACCCGTACCTAGTACCCGTACCTGTACCTAGTTAGTTTGGGATATGGACTGAAGAAGGGAGTTGTCAGGCCCATTGGAGACTAAAGAGGAGGGTTGTTAGGACTGTGCAAAATTTATCTCTAGGTGAGAGAATTGCTGAGAATTAATTTCGAAGGTGCTAAACTGCAGCTATAGGGCTTTGTGACTTCCTGTCTGGCCTATTTCTAAAGCCCTGGAAGGGAAGTGGGGCATCTGAGGGACTGTTAAGAAGAGAAGGGGCACACTTCTTGGGGTGGGACAGGCATGTGGGGAATGAGGGAC
>JASDQU010737796.1:77937-88698 GCA_032191745.1 Picea mariana | reverse complement strand
ACCATTCTTCTCCAATGTGTTGTATTCTTCCTTCCATCATGAATGACATTTCTGTCAAACTGCCATAGTCTTCCCAACAAAATTTGGCATATGTCCATGGGAATTACATAACATAGGATTTCATCTTTATATCCTCCTATTTTAATTTTAACCAGGAATTGTTTAGCAATCGTTACTTGGTGTCCTTTTTCCAACCATGAGACTTTGTATGGCCTTAGATGTGCAGTTGTCTTCAGCTCCAATTTCTCCACCATATCTGTGGATACTACGTTGTCAGTACTCCCACTGTCAATGATCACTTTGCATACTTTGTCCTTAGTCTTGCAAGCTTTCCTGAAGAGACTGTTTCTCTGCACTGGTTTCTCAATTTCTACCTCTGGTTTCAGGAGAAATTTTCTCAACATCAGGGATGCTCCATCCTCTGCTCCCTCTACTTCAACATCTCTTTGTTGTGTTTCTGAGATATGATCTTCTCCTCCTTCCTTCTTTTTCTCGGGACATTCCCAAGACATGTGCCCTATCTTTCCATAGTTATAGCACCTTACTCCTCCTCTGCCTCTTCCTCTAGAAAAGTTTCTTCCACCATTCTATCTTCTTTGTGAGCTTGCTCCTCGTTCCGAGTGATTGTGTGGTTTCTCATCCTTGTCCTTAGACTGATGTGCTCTATCACGGTTAAATCACTTACTTTTTCTTGGGACCGAGCTTTTACCTCTTCCTCACTGGTTCTGTTTTCTGGCCAGCTTTTCCTCTGCCTTCAATGCAAACTGATACGCATCTTCCACAGTCCTCACTGACATCATGCTTAGCTCCTCCTGGACTTCATATCTCAAGCCATTTATGTATCTAGTGACTTTTTCTTCATCTCTATCCCTTTGTCTAGTTCTGATGTTTAGCCTGTAGAACTCCTCGGTGTACTCCTTGACTGTCATTCCCTTTTGTCTCAGGTTCTGTAGCTTCCTGAATAGATTGATCTAGTAGTCTTTAGGTATGAACTTAGCCTTTAGTTTGGCTACCATCCTATCCCAACTCTTTATCCTTTGTTTGCCTTTACTTCTTCTCTTAGCTTGCATTTCATCCCACCACAACGCTGCATGCCCTTTTAGCCTGGTGATTGCCTGCTTCACCTTCTTTTCCTCGTCGACATCTTCATATTCAAAGTGTTTGTCCATGGACCTTATCTAGTCCAACAATTCTTTAGCATCTATATTTCCCTCATACATGGGGACCTCTATCTTAGCTTTGCCTCCCAATTTGGAAACTTCTCTCAACAAACGATCTTCTGCAACATCCTCTCCTATAGCTTCTTCAACCTCAACCTCTTCACTTTCCACATCATTAACATCCCCAACATCAGGTGCTCTTCTCTATGCTGCTTCCATTGCTTCCATCCGGGCGCGAAACTCTCACATCTCCCTTTCTACAACATGGTTGGCTAAAGGCGGCTCTCATCTTCTTGGCAGCATTATGTTGACTATCTGTCACACACAAAGTACAACTTCGATTTTTCTGTCTCCTTCTTTTTCTCCTTCTCCTGAAATCTACAGATGAAAAATGCACTCTGATACCACCTGATGTAGACTGCCTACCTCAGCAGGGTCCACTGACCTCCCGGTCTCTGGATCATTCTTCTTCGGAGCCAAATTATCTCTTTGGGCTCTTGCTAGAACCCTTCAAACAAATTCATAGGTCCCCCTTTTTTCTCTAGCAAAGGCCTTCAACAAAATCTGTGTGCGTGCCCTTTTTCCTTGGCGCTCTTCTCTCTGTTCTGACCCGACACACCTTTCGGGTTTTTCGGGGTTTCGGGACTCCTGTGAGTGAATTCTCCCCGGCTCCTTGTCCTCTTGGACTTTCGGTTTCTAAAACGCCGAAAAGGCACAACGCCTCAACTGGCTCCTCCCTTAGCCTTTTGGGTCTTCACGTTTCATGGTTTCACGAGTCGGGACTTCCAAGCTCCAGTCTCCTGGCCTCTCGAGTACCTGGTACCCAGAATGCTGAAATGATGGCCCTTGATAATATGCCACCGAATTTTCGCGATTCAGAGAATCACGAAGCGAGTGTTCTCCCTTCTGTACTCTGTATTTCGAAATCCCGGTTCACAAAATGCCGAACTATCCAAATGTCAAAACGTCGAAATGCCTTGGCATTCAATCAACAGCTCGAAATAATCCCTGTGATCGACAACTCACGTCGAATTGTGATTTCACTGTTTCACGATTCAGGGTTCTGAAGGACAAGATTCTCTGTCCTTCCACTTCTCGGTACCCGAAGTCCTGAAATTCACATCGAGAAACTCTCACCGCTAACCTCCTCGTAGCTCTACCTGATCTGACAACCTGTGGGATTTCGGTGTTCCCCCTTGAGGATTATCCGCCATCCATTCAGATTTCTAAACTCTCCTCCTGGATCTATGTAGGGTTAAAGCCGGTGCTCCTTCCTTCAATCGGACAGCCTGCGGGGATTTCCACCTCGATCCAATGCTCAAAAACGTTCTTCTTCTTGAGCCTTTACTCGATTTCGACTTAGGATATGTCTAAGTCTTCCAAGACTCAATCTTTGCTCCTTTTAGGAAATGGGTTCCTAGATCTTGATAACACCTTCCGAAGTGTTATTCCTCCTGAGCTTTGTCTGGTTCAGATTTCGACTCCCGCGCACTCCTTGCATCTGAGGGAGTTCAATAGCTCATAATCCACAATGTTTTTTCTTTGGCTCGATGCACACCTTGTAGAGCTCCTAGTGAAGAGAAAACAATCCCATAGCATTCCTCCCTGGCTCGATGCACACCTTGCAGGGCTCTAAATGAAGAGAAAAAATTGAAACTGCCAAAACTTCACAGTTCCATTTACTTGTCTATAAAACAAAAAACAACAGGAAAATACACACAGTCCAAGCTCAACACATTTGGATCAATTTTCCATTTTGTTATATTCACAATTTCCCACTGGCTACAGATTACATTCAAAATTAATGTAACTCAATTTTATTTTATTTTTCTCCTGCTACTCGCAATTCTCTCTTACAGCTAATTTTTCTCTGTATCCCAGCTCTCCTTCTAACTGGGTGTGTCAAATTCTACATAACTCAAAGATGCTTCTAGGGTTTCCCCTGGCTACTTGCCTACTCTAAAATTCATCCTACACTATCTAAGTCTAGTCGCATTCCAGATCCGAAGTGGAAACTCTTGCTCTGTTTACAATTTCAAAAACTTGCTTCACAGGGTAAAATTTGGCATCGATTCAAGCATGCCTCAAAAAGTGAATTCTAGTGCTGAGTGGAAGCGGATCCCAAAATCTGTTGTAGCTGCCCACGTCGAAGTTATGGAAGAACTCACATGTGTTGAATTTTCTCACCTCTATGCACTTGACATGATGCTCCTGCATCAAAAATCCCAAGACAAAAGTGTACCAAGGTAGACTCTGTATTTGCATCTCAAATGAAAGAGCCCGAAGAGAGATTTCTAATGGTGTAAACCATTCATCAAACAGATATTTTATGAGGAAGTTACAGAACAAACTATGGAGGGTAAGTTTTAAGACCCAACTAACTTCGAAGGGCCATAACTTTCTGCTCCAGAATCATATTGAGGCATAGGAGAAGTATATGGAAATACATTGAACCAAAGAAGGAATCCCTATAGATGAATTAAATTTTTGAGCATGTTAAAAAAATTTAAGATGGAAAATAAGGTACCTGTAGCATTCCAAATCAAAAACACTAATTGGCCTAGAACTTCATCATGTTSTAACTAGCAACCTGAAAACCGGAAAGAGGTGAAACTTGGACATAATGTCCAAAATATGTATATTAATAATCCCAACTGATATCCTACTAAAAATCCAATGAAGTAGGTGAAAAAATGCATGTTGGCCCTTGAACAAGTTTTGGGAKATCCTTGGTCAAGTTTGACCTATTTTGGGACTTCAACAACTTGTCAAAGATGGAGCGCAGGAGGAAGCAGAGATCGCGGGATCTCGGCCCCTTTTTGGGTCMTTTTTGGGTTTTGGGATTGTGTAATGGGAATTGGATGTCGGCCCATACCCATGTTTAGGCCTATTTTGTAAAKTATAAATAATTAGCTAGGTGACATAAGTAAAAAGGTCGATAAACTAAGTGCTAAGTGGAAGAATGGATTGTAAATACTTTGTGCATAATGTGAGAGACTTGCAGGGCTAAGTGCAAGTGATTGTGATAGACCGTGGAAGGCTTTGTGTTGTAGCACAAGGAAGGAGGATCTAGCAAGGTGCACAGATCTCATGTCTTATGCAGAGTAAGGGTTTTGAGGCTCTGTGCATGTAACTGATTGAAGAAGCTAATAAATAACAAGATTTGGTGGACGTAGCCCCAGGGTAGGGGTGAACCACATAAATACTGTGTCATTCTTCTCTGTGCGATGCTGACGTATTTATGTGTTATCTGCTAAGTGATTGATATAGATAGATAGATAGATCTGTTTATTCTTTGTGCTTATGATGACCTTGGATGAATCCGGATGTTAGATCTGACCTCCGTGAATGTGCTTAGTGCTTGAATATGCTAGATCTAATCTATTTCTTTATGCTAAGTGCTTAGATACATTATATCTGGGTGAATGTTGCGATGTTTTGTTTTATATTTGAAGTTGATATTGGTTAAATAATGATGAACTGATGGTGCTAAGTGCTCTATTAAGTATTATAATCATAGATCTGTGTCCTAGCAAAGGTTGCAGACACCTGAGTCCTGCAACCACCCCTACCTCTACCTCGAGTGAGACTTCATCTCTTTGCAGGTGTTGCCGAAAGGGCCAATAGTTAGGGCTTTGTTGGTGCGTTGTCTAGCATTGAAACCTGGGTCTTCCCCTGTGCCAACAAATGGTTGCATGGCTGGGACCTGAAACTATGATTGTTGGGAACTGAGAAAGAAGGAGCTTTGTGAAAAGATTCATCCTGAAATTGTAAAAACTCTGTGCATAGATTAGTTACTCTAGTGAGCAGTACTCTACTTAGTTTGACAAACTATGTGCTAAGGAAAAGGAGTCTAATGTGAAGAAAATAGGTAAGATCTGAAAGGTTTGTGCTCTCAAAAAGGTAAAAGTGTGAATTTTTTTTTGAAAGAGGTAAGATCTGCAAGATCTGTGCTCTGATAAAGGTAAGAATAGTGAAAATTTTTAGATCTGAAAGGTGTGTACTCTGTAGGAGTAAGACAAGTAGAAATCTTTGTTTCAATAGTATGGATCTAGGTATGTTTGATAGAGTCTATCCTAGTTTGAAACCTAGGGTACTGGTAGATGAAAGAAGGTTTGATATGAGTAGATCTAATAAGAATAGTGAAACATATGTTATACCTATGCATAGAAATAATGTTTGGACTAACAAATGGATGTAGGATCCTATAAAGAAATGTTTGCAGGTTAGCCCCTATGATCCTAACGTGCAGTACAGGAAAGGTTGGGGATCATTTAAAAGAACGAGAGGAGTAACCCTCTATTACAGTTGCAGAAAACCAGGACATATTGCTAAGGAATGCCCTGGACGAAGACCTAGTTGTCTTTGTTGCAAATCTGTGGACCACAAAGTATTGGATTTCCCTAGAATGATTGCTAAGATTGGAGAAATGATTCATGAACATAAGACAAGAAAACCCTAAGGAAGATCCAGAAAATAATATTATGGCAGAACCCGAGAAAGAATCAGAAAAAGTATTGCTACATATCAAACATACCCTAAATGATCATTGACATGTCAGATTATCAGATATCTTCAAAGAAAAAGAATGCATTGAATCAAGAATAGGAGACTTCGACATTGACTGTGTTCTGGATGAGGAAACACAGGTGAATATTATGACAGAAAGAACTTGGGAAGTTTTAGGAAAGAATGCTATGATTCATTCACTGGGAGGAATGGGATTATTCATAGGAAAATTGATAACCGTCTGTGGAAGACTTACCAAGATACCTATCACTGTCAATAGAAATTCTACATAAGAATATTTTGATATTATTAAATTTATTAAGGACAATGCACCATTTACCATGTTACTAGGAAGACCTTGGATTGAAGGAGATCAAGCCAGAAGGAAGGAAGAAGAAGACGTCTTAGAGTAGAGGCAGGAAGAGTTAAAAGATTTTATAACTAGAAGGATCATACAGTTGAGAGGAACATGAGAAGAGATCGCATCTATTTAACAACAATGACATTGATGTCGAATTTGCAAGAACACTAGACGACCCACAAAAGAGTGAAATACCTATTCCAGATAAAGAAGAAGTATCACACTCGAATCTCAGGAAAAAATCTCAACAGCGCGAAGTCACCATGTCAAGAGAAGATAAGAATCATAATGGGAAAAGGAATACCGAGACGAATCTCACTGGAAAGAAGGCTAGAAAACTAAGTAAGAAGAGGGATAACATCGAAAAGTTGTAGAAAGATCTAGAAAGAACGTCGCAGAAGGAAACTTTGCAAAAATGGAGCTTCGTCAGGATATCAGAACAACATGGCATGGTACTTCTCCATGGCGAAGAAATATAGCCGTTGGAGACATTATAACCATTCGGTCAGCCCTCTAAATGGACAGAAAGGCATTTCCAAGTTACCCGTTGCGAGCGACCTGTTTCCGAGTTACCTATTTATCCCGTCGCACCATGCACCGACNGAAGCTCACTGGAAAGAAGGCTAGAAAACTAAGTAAGAAGAGGGATAACATCGAAAAGTTGTAGAAAGATCTAGAAAGAACGTCGCAGAAGGAAACTTTGAAAAAATGGATCTTCGTCAGGATATCAGAACAACATGGCATGGTACTTCTCCATGGCGAAGAAATATAGCCGTTGGAGACATTATAACCATTCGGTTAGCCCTCTAAATGGACAGAAAGGCATTTCCAAGTTACCCATTGCGAGCGACCTGTTTCCGAGTTACCTATTTATCCCGTCGCACCATGCACCGAGAAAACTTTCGCTAAACGTGAATTTGAGCTCGCAGACTTGTTGATTTTACACAGTGGTCATTGTGCTCTTGCCCTCTAACCTATTGCAGTGTCTAAGTTACGCTCCAAACCCAAATATTTCCAAACCCGAGTGTGTATGTCAGACGAGTTGAGCGTTGCAGAGAAAGTTGTTGAAGAAGTTCTCATCGACATGATGATTGAAAGAGTCATGTCGATGTCTACAGGTGTACAAGAATCACTAATGAAAGGACTACAAGCCTCTCCATCGACTTCTCATGAATCCAAACCATCTCGGCCATTAGATGAAAAGAGAACCAAGCACAGGGATGATCTAGCGAATGCCAAATTGATCCCGACTATATTACCTACCTATATTCCACCTCTGAGTAGCGTAGTAAATTGAGACAATGTACCTACAGATTTTGAGTACGCAATGGTCACTGCGTACCTCCCGAAGGGGATCCGCACAGTTTGAGTAGACCAAGATAAGATTGCAGCGTTGAAGTTCAATGACTTCAACCTTGGAGATCGCAAAGTCTATAACATGCTCGCCCCAAATAAGTACCTAACTAGAACTAAAGGGAAAAACTTGAAGATTGTTCCTCAGCAGTAGACTGTGGACCTCGTGTAGTCTACCTTGCCGAATGTCATAAATATTTCCCACTTCAGAAGACCCCAGGAGGTGAATAAATGTGTCAAGATGATATTGTCCTGTTACCATGGTGGTTATTTGTGGCTAAACCTCCATATAACAGTTGATCTGACACTGATCAATTGGATCACAGGGTTGAGTATGCAAGGACCTGATCCACAAGAGTTTTACCCCGAAAAATCCATGGATCATGCTCTAGCATAGAGGATCAAGGATACCTATGGTGATGTCGAGAAGAGAATGCGAGGCTACAAGGTAGATTCTATCCAGATTGGCATAGTGAACCTCACCTATCAGTTGATTGCAGGTAAGTTAGTAAGAAAGAATTGACCTACCAAAGTCACTGGTTTTGTAGTCGACCTCGCAGGGAAGTGCACGAAAGGCCTTCAGATGAACTGGGTGAAGTACTTGGTGAACCAGTTGGAACTCGACTGCAGAGAAGGATAGGATCAAAGATACAAATTTCATTTCAACTGGCTCTTGATCCTTATACCTTTTATTTCTTGGGAGATGTCGGAAGGTGCGACATTCCCGGACATCGAGCGTTTTGAACCACTAGCCATGAAGTTTGCTACCCTTTGGTATTCAAACGATATGAATAAACAGTGGCTCAGTCAAATGTTTTTTTCCATACCTACTACAACTAGTTGAAGGTATCCATCTAGTCTGAGCCTTGCATGACTCCGAACACTCTAAACCAGTTCCGGCCTTTGATGAAGTTCGATGGAGATCGACATTTTATTTACATCACAGCGTGTGCCAAAAAACACAAGAAACAACTTCAATCCTACCATAAGATGATGGAGGACTAATTGGAGGAGATCACTAAGGACTGGTCAGTGAACCTCCTTATTCCAGTAGACCCTGTGGAGATATCCAACATCGACAACCAAGAAACTACATAGGATACACCTAGAACTAGCAGAACAAAGAAGACTGAAGAGGTCCATGAAATAGACAGCGCATCCATGAAAAATTACTCCATATCACTAGAGAAAGGAGGTGATGGTGAATATTTGAATGAAAAAGAATTTGAACAGAAGAAAGGAGACGAGGTTGATCCCCTGAAGAAGAAGAAAGGTTTGCCTCCAAAACATTCTTCCCTGAAGAAATCGAAGGCTTCTATGATCAATATGCAGACTGTCCTTACCTCTGATGACTTTGAATTCCTCATAGCAACCCTACAAGATGATTCCCTAGAAATAGTAGAGAAACAAGAATCAAAGAAAGAGGATATGTATGATCAAATTGATACTGAACTTTGAGGGGTAAAACAGGCCCTATAGTCCAGCCGTATAGTGTCCACTGTGTCAAGAGAACCAGAATTGGGAGATAAGCCAACTCAACTCCACTACCTAGCCGATATAGTTGAAGCTCGCCTTCAATGAGCACAAGAGGAAATAGATAAATCCACCTAGGCTTTGAAGCAAGTATAAGGAGTACTCGTAGAGAAATGCAGTGCTCTAGAATAGGAAAATCTTTCTCTCCAAGCGAATTTTGATGAAGAAAAGAAGAGATAAAGCAAGGAAAAGAATAGTTTCTCGCCAAACAACTTGAAGGGAAAGAAGCGGTAAGCAGAGAACTTCTCTCTGTGATAGTCATATAAATAAAGACAGAGGATAGAGTCTCGCACCAAGTAGAACAACTCACAGAAGTCATCCAATAGTTATAGCAACACATAGCAGACTCAGAGCTCCGTGTAGTGCCCGAGACCCCATAAGATGTAAGGGATCAAAGAGAAGCAACTACTCGAAGAGCAGTTGAGTGAATAAAATACCTTGCTATGGAATGCAATCAACTTAGTGATCGCAGTTCCCAGAACTATGAACAGATCATGGAGAATCTAGAACTGAAGGCACTGGAGTCGTAGTTCCAAGAAGCGAAGTATCAAGCCAAAAAGATACAGGCGTAGTTGAAGCCCTTGTCATCTGTGGAAAGAATGAAGCGATCCCAAGAGCAGTGGACCACTCAGCAATAGATCAACACTATCTAGAGAAGAGTTATGGAGGTAACTCAGAAACCCCAATCTGTACAAGAAAAGGCTTACCAATTGTTTACGGAAGTTGAAGGCCGAGGAGCAGAGCTAGAGAAAGTTGTCACTACAGCTGAAAAACACCTAGAAGGACCTTTCAATGATGTAGTCATCCAAGAGTTTGTTGAACAAGAGGTCATGGCCCAACAACAAGTTGAAGCAACTCAATCCAAGCTCGAGGCTTTCGAAGCAGAACTACCCATATCAGAGTGACTCGAGATGAGTCACAAGTTAGTGTTGGGGGCCTGTTGGCCCTTGACCAAGTTTTAGGAGATCCTTGGTCAAGTTTGACCTATTTTGGGACTTCAAAATCATGTCAAAAATGAAGCATAAGATGAAGCAGAGATCATGGGATCTCGGCCATGTTCTAGGTATTTTTGGGGTTTTGGGATTATGTAATGGGAATGGGATGTTGGCCCATGGGTTTACCCATGTTTAGGCCTATTTTGTAAAGTATAAATAAGTATCTAGGTGACATAATTAAAAAGGCCGATAAGTTAAGTACTAAGTGCAAGAATGGATTGTAAATACTTTGTGCATACTATGAGAGACTTGTAGGGCTAAGTGCAAGTGATTGTGATAGACTATGGAAGGCTTTGTGCTGTAGTGCAAGGTAGGAGGATCTAGAGAGGTGTGCAGATCTCCTGTCCTATGCGGAGTAAGGTTTTTGAGGCTCTGTGCATGTAATTGATTAAAGAAGCTAATAAAGAAGAAGAGTTGGTGTACATAGCCCCAGGGTGGTGGTGAACCATGTAAATACTGTGTTATTCTTCTCTGTGCGATGTTTTGATGTCTTTATGTGTTATCTTCTAAGTACTTGATATAGATATATAGATAGATCTGTTTATGCTATGTTCTTATGATGACCCTGAATGAATCTAGATGTTATATTTGACCTTTGTGAAAGTGCTTAGTGCTTGAATCTGCTAGATATAATCTATTTCTTTATGCTAAGTGCTTAGATACATTAGATCTAGGTGAATGTTGTGATGTTCTGTTTTATCTGCGAAGTATATATTGGTTAGATAATGATGAATTGACGATGCTAAGTTCTCTATTAAGTATTATAATCACATATCTGTGTCCCAACTAAGGTTGCACACACCTGAGTCCTGCAACCACCCCTGCCTCTACCTCGGGTGAGACTTCATCT
>JASDQU010737796.1:18053-30402 GCA_032191745.1 Picea mariana | reverse complement strand
CTCTCAACAAAACTCACAACTCAAGCATTCACTAACTAGAACTTACTATATCTCCTCTGATCTCACAATACATATTTATACTAGAAAAAGGTAAAATACCCATTACAACAATGACCAAAACCCCAATCCACTAACCCAAGGTGGATTAGGTTTATCCCCTTTCTAAATCCTCTACGTGGGACTGGTCCAAGATTTGTATCGTTCTTCATTCCTTTAACTTTCCTTATTTCCCGCACTATTTTTCCCTGCTTTCCAACGCACACTCCTTTTCTGGTCTATTTTCTAATTGTCATCATTAATTGTTGTGTTGTTTCTCAAAATGGCTTGTGTCAAAAGTAATTCGCCACTTTCTTGGGTGATTTAATTTCTTCTAAGTGTGGTTTTATTTTTGCAAGAGTGGTGTTCTTTCTTTCCTACGATTTAAGATTTACCTTTTTTCCAGTCTATTTACAATGGATATATAGACCCTCCTGATATGTCATGGAGTGTGTAAAATATAGTAGATTGCTTCATTGATCAACACTTGTTGTGTGGTGTGATTTACTTTCCCGAAGTGTGTTATTCTTTTCCGCATGTTGTGTGGATTTCCTTCCATATTTAGAGTAGTTTTATTTAAATTACTACAATGCATATTATATAACCAAGGTTAGAAGGGAAACTGTAGCATGTATAGTCTTTGCTTCATAACTTTGAAATAAGAAGACCCACACTGGATTAAGAATTAATGGTCTAAAATTTGATTGTTTTCATAAGAAATTAATTTACACAGCAAAGATGACCATCAAAACAACTTTACGATACCATGTGCAATTTCAATACCATGAGACAAAAACCAATTGTTATAATAAAAACATGAGCAAGTAAGATAATAAATAATACATAAACATGTTCTCATATAATATAATATTTCATTTGTAAAGGGTCAAATATTAGTCAATGTCCACCTCCTCAATGAGATATCCACTATACAACTGGCATCATGGATGACTTGTACCATCAAAATTGGTGATAAACGACATGTATAGGCTCAAAAGGTAATGCTCCATGAGAAAATTTCCAATAATGTTCCAATTTACAATGTCCACTTGTAATAATGAGTCTAAAATCCTTCTGGGTCATTGATTCGTATCACCTCGTTATAATTTCTTATCAAAAAATAAAAAAAATTATTAATTTTAATACTTTCCTTACCTTTACTTAGGGAAACATTATTAACCATTATAGATGGATGAAGTCTTAAGAAAAACCCATATTTAGTAAGTTTTGGGGAGAAATACATGTTAGAAAAAAAATTATCACGGAGCAAAAAAATAAAACAAATGCAGAAATAAAACACAAAATATACACAATACAATAGATACAAAGATATGCGTGGTTCACCCAATGTGGGATATGTCCACCAGAGAAATTCCTAGGTCCTTCCTTTTTATTATCCAACAAAATGAAGGGATACAACCTACAACACACCCACTATAAATTCCTCTTCCCTCTTCTTTCTCTCACAATTTCCTCTCTCAGAATACAAAAATCACATACATACATAGCCGGAATACAATTCCCTCATAAAAGAGGGTTTCCTTCTAGGGAACAAATCCCTAAAAATAACTTCTACGATCAGATTTGTGACCTTATAATGAACGGTCCATATTGACTATGAATTTAAAATATTTTACAAGGACCCCCCTGGCAATATTTGTGGGGGGAGAAACCCCACCACACCGCTCATTAGGGAATGGGGTCCAAGCACGATTGAAACAAAACTCTGAATCAAGAAGATAATCAGGCTCCACAACCAACAATCTCCCACTTGGATACTGATCATAATAACTCCATTATTGTTGTACCTGCTGGACTATACTCCATCTTGGACCTGGAAAATTTATCATCTTGACCTTTATGCTTGAAAGATAACTAAAACTGACTAGGAACTCAATTTCTCCCTCGTTACTTCCTTTGCTAACATGGCCATGGGATTCTATCTAGTATGTATATTTTCCAACTTCAAATGTCAATCTTCCAAGACGGATCGTATGAAATGGTACCTGAGTTGTATATGCTTAGTCTTTGAATCGAAGGTTAAGTTCTTTGAAAGATGAATGGCACTCTCACTACCATGAGACAAAAACCAATTGTTCTAATAAAACCATGAGTAAGGTAAGCTAATAAATAATACATAAACATGTTCTCATGTAATATAATATTCCATTTAGAAAGGGTCAAATATAAGTCAATGTCTTTAACATCCCACTCTTGCAAGAACATGTTATTGACTTATTATTTGAGGACACTTATGCGCAAGTGATCCGGTTTCAATATATGGATGTTTGTTCGCTTATGGATTCTTGTGATGATGTTGATGATTATGATGTTATGTTATTTGATATCTTTGTATCGACAGATGCTATTGATGAGTTTCCCCTGAGTGTGTAGGACATTTGAGATATTGAGGATGCCACTAGCATCAATGGACCTCGCTGGACTCTGAATCAATTCCAAGAGTGGACTGTATTTGTTGGGGTATTTTTATTTATGCATATGTGGCATAGGATTGGGTATATGATGATGTTGTTTATGGATCATTGAAAACATTTCATTGATTGTTGCAGGATGGCAATTTCTTGCTAATAAGACTCACATAAGGAGTAAAGGGGCCATGCAAAGCAACCAAATATTGAGGGAGAGGTGTGGAAGCATCCTTTTCACAGACTAATAGCACTCTCGTCGTGGCTTGAATTGTAGTTTAACGATTACCTAGTTCAAGATATCCAAAATGTCGTGAGGGTAGACTAAGACAATCGCTCATGAAGATTCTAAGGGGTACGCAATAAGGCAGGGTCCTTATTCCTTAGAGGCCCTTAGTCTCTCACAAGGTCTCCTAATGGAGTATTGACTCCAATGGTTGGAAAAATACCAAATCTAGTCAAAAGTGAGTGGCACCCTTGGAGCACGTAGTGTGTCATGAAGGGAACGATGCGTAATTAAAATTTGAATCAAGGGTGAGTGGCATCCTTGGAGAACATAGTGTGTCTTGAAGGGCACATCGCGTAATTAAAATTTGAATCAAGGGAGAGTGGGACCCTTGGAGCTCATAGTGTGTATTAAAGGGAACGTCGTGTAATTAAAATTTGAATCAAAGGCAAGTGGCACCCTTGGAGCATGAAGTGTGTCTTGAAGGGCACGTCGCGGTATAAAAAAAGTATTAAGTTAATGAATCTATGTGGCCTAGAAAACTTGAGCAACTGTTAAACCTAATAAGATCTTGAGTGCCTACTGAACTAATGAATTGATTAACTAATTAACTAAAGAATGAATTTAATTAATCATAATCCCTAAGGGTCCAAGCGTTTGCAAATAAATATTTAACTAAAGCCTAAGTCTAAGGAGTGAGAAGACTAAAAACTAAATTAATTAAATTAATTAATGAGGGGATGAATTAAATAAAATTAAGAATCAATGAAAATAAAAATAAACCCTAAGGAGTGATTAATACACTTGTCTAAGTAAATACTAAATTAGAATTTAATTGATAATGGAATAAAGCATAAAGATGTGTAAGCATAGAAAGGTATCTAGTCTAGTCTAACTAAAGAACCTTCCTAATTTAAACACAACTTAGTTTTAGAAATTCGTCACTCATTAAAAGGGAAATAAAGGGAATAAAGGGACAACTAAGAGTGATTTTAGGAGCACTTTAAGAATGGGTGAGGGAAATTGAATTTTCATTAAATTAAATGGTGGATTTATTGGTGCAAATAAGGGAACGAGTGACAAGTGTACGGGGCGAATAGTGCCTAATAAATTTCAATAAAATGAATTAAATGTGAAAATGCAAAGTGGTCACTAAGGAAATGATATAAAACAAATGGCTGAGAGAAGGAATGAAAGAGACAGATTATTGGTAAAGTTATGATGCTGGAATTTCTTTGACTGGTTTACTTGTGAGATTTGGGATACCCAGCTTGAGCGAGAGTGGTAGCTTGACCTTGCGAGGCAAGTTGGGAGCTAAATTATTTTATGGTTTTGGGTGCGTGGCCCATTTGTGGCTCGAGGGGTTAAGGGGGAAGAAGAGAACACCTAGCGTTGGCTCGGAGGTACCGGTGAGGTATCAACGATTATCAAGCAAGAGCAAGGAGGAAACACCAATTGCCGAAGAAAATCATCAAGCCCATCTCCGTCGACGGCTATGGTATTTTATTTATATTTGTAATTCAATTTGGATTAACTTTTATAATCAAGTTTTTGTTTTTACCTTGCATAACTGTGTGAGATCTTAAGATTAAGAAACAAGCTCCTAGATGCTTTTATAACTACTAGAAGCGGATTCCTAATAAATTCACCGTCATTGATTTTCTCAACTAAACAAATCAAAATTTTGTGTTGATTTGTGTCTCTTCTCCCAAATCCATATTCAATTTCTACATGTGCATTTAAGTGTAGGCTACACACATATAAATGTTGATCACTGCCATTTTTAATTTCAATCTAAGCTTGTATGTATATACAAGGAGGTTGATCACCACCATTTTTTAAGTTCAATCTGAGTTGAATGTATACATACAGGAAAGTTTGCTCACGACCATTTTTAATTCCATTTCGGTTTGAAAGTTTCCATTCAGTGTATGGAAAACAAATTCACTATGTGTGCAATTTATTTCCGTTTGGAAGTTTCCAGTTGGTGTATGGAAAACGAATTCACTGTGTGTGCAATTTAATTCCATTGAAAGTTCCCATTTGGTGTATGGAAAACAAATTCACTGCGTGTGAAATTTAATTCCGTTGAAATTTTCCAGTAGGTGTATGGAAAATGAATTCATTGTTTGTGCAATTTAATTCCGTTTGAAATTTTCCAGTCGGTGTATGGAAAACAAATTCACTCTGTGTGCAATTTAATTCAGTTTGAAAGTTTTCGTTAAGTGTATGGAAAATGAATTCACCATGTGTGCAATTTTATTCTTTTTGAAAGTTTCCATTCGGTGTATGGAAAACAAATTCACTGTGTGTGAAATTTAATTCCGTTTGAAATTTTCCATTCGGTGTATGGAAAACGAATTCATTGTGTGTGGAATTTAATTCCGGTTTAAAGTTTCCATTCGATGTGTGGAAAACGAATGCATTCCGTGTGCAATTTAATGCCGTTTGAAATTTTCCATTCGGTGTATGGAAAACGAATTCACTGTGTGCGCAATTTAATTTTGTTTGGAAGTTTCCAGTCGGTGTATGGAAAACGAATTCACTGTGTGTGCAATTTAATTATGTTTGAAAGTTTCCATTTGGTGTATGGAAAATGAATTCACTGTGTGTGTAATTTAATTCCATTTGAAAGTTTCCATTCGTTGTATGGAAAATGAATTCACTGTGTGTCCAATTTAATTCAGGTTGAAAGTTTCCATTCGGTATAAGGAAAACAAATTCACTATGTGTGCAATTTAATTATGTTTGAAAATTTCCATTCGATGTATGGAAAACAAATTTACTCTGTATGCAATCAATCTGGAGCTTGAAGTTTCCACTTCTCTGTATGAATACGAATTCAGTGAGTATGAAAACCAATTCCGCAACAAATTCCTTTGTTATCCTACCATATTTGACCTTCGTCGAATTTGGTTCGTCGAAAATGCTAACATTCACAAGTTTTATATTGGCAGGGGTGTTCATAGCTGTAATGCAACAAGTGGGATATGAAATATAAATATCACTATCAATAGTTCCCTAGCCTATGTATGCCATGGTGAATAATGGCGGATGGTGTTTTGATTGTTATAGAAATATTTGCATCACCCTACGCAATCTTGCACAAAGGGCCTTTTCCCATTTCTCTATGTAGACGTCTCATCCATTTTTACAAATCTCAAAGCTAAAAATACATTTTTTTTCACATGTACGCACCTTGCCTACTATACAACATGTGTATATGGACGTTGCACCAATACAACCCGCGTACATTGGCATTTGTGACCAAAAATGAAAAATGGTGTCAGGTTTCCATGTCACGATAGGAGATCTATTATCCTTGGCCTCCCATATACTGCAAACATTCCAACTCATCCCTTCAGTTCCATTTGAAGGCTATAAATGGGCCAATCCGAGCTATGAAAAAGAGGAGAAAGAATTCAACTTTGAGAGCAAAGTTACTATGGAGAAATTATTTACTTCATTTTGAGTCTGCATCCCTTTGTCCTTTAACTCTGAACACAGTGTTCAACCCCCAAGCTCTTTCCTTATTGATTGAGAACACAGATGATTTTAAGGATGGAAATTTATTTTAAAATGTAGAAACCTTGGCGAATCCTACTAATCCTTCATATGCCAACTATAAATGATTGGGGATATTTTTGTAAAAATATTCAAATTTCTAAAGATTTTATATAGTTTTTATAAAATTTTGTTGATTTTTAAGGTGAAATAATTTTATCCTATAGAATTTGGGCGAATCATTTTTAAAATAGTGAATCTCATTTTTGGAAAAACCATGGAAAATTAGCCCATGAACGAAATTTAGCCCCTAAAATCATCCCTGATTGAGAACTTCATTGTTTCTCTTTTATGATCTTTCCTTTGGTGGAGGATTGAACTAGTGGAGGCCCAACTGGAAGGAACTTAGTTTCTCGGTTCCGAACCATGCCGACACGAAAGTCTGTAACATTTTTAGTTATGTTGATCATATATTAATAGAAATACTCGTTTCCCGTCCAATTGATATCTTGCGAATATTTGAATTATTATTCGATGGGCATATTTTTTTATGTATATTAATGGATTATGCTATTGAATGTGCTAACATCATATATTATCACCATATGCTTTCTTTTCTTGGTTGTTGATGACTAGTTGCAGGTATATTGCTTTGGGTCAAGTGCTCAACAATGGAATTCATCGGACGTCTGGACGAGGTAGGGATTTTATCTTGTCTTGTTAGTATATTTGTTTATATAGCATACTTGAGAATATAGTTGATTTCTACAGTTATTTCCATCTGTTGTGGTTTACCCCTAGCCATAGAGAAATTTTCCTCGTAACAGAGTTGGCGACCATACTGGGGATTGAATCTTCTTTCATATGGTTTGGAGTGTTTTTATCCTTAGGTTTTTCTCGTTCATACTGCCTTTATTATCATATCATTGCTTGACAACCTCTATTCACTCTAGGTCTAAGTTTTTCAACCTTCTCCCTTGCCTAGCTTTTTTTTTCAAACATATACGTGGGTTTTTTCTTGACAATCGCGTATATACACATATTGTCCTTTCGCAAACTATGTACATACACGTCGTTTCCCTGAACAGTCACGTACATCATCCTTATTTTCTTGTTTTCTATGTTTGGTGGTTACTGGGTAGGTTTTGTTTTGAGTCTTCTTGGGTCTCTGTAGTGACAGTTAAGTGTCTGTGGAATGATAGGAAACTTGTCTTTGGTTGAATTTTTGGGCGGAGTCTTTCTCATCGTCTTTTCATTTTGATTTTCCTTGTACATTGGGCTGGGTGTCTTGCTTCTTGGTATTCTACTTGAGTTGTCTTTTTATATACACAGTAGAGGTTTTATATATCAAGCTATTGTTCAGTCCATGCATTTTCATTTTTTCTTATATTGAAAATCCAAAAATATTAGGCATTTTTCATTTCTTGGCATTTTGATCTTTTGAATCTTTGTCATTACCTTAGTTCATGTAAASAAAGATTGCATTTTTAATTCAGAATTGCAGAGTTTAAATTGAAAATTGCATTTGTTTTAAGAAGCATATCATTCATTGAAAATTGAAGTTAGGACTTTGCTTTGCATTCATATTTACTTTACTTCCTGAGTCATAACATCATGAGTTTCACTACCATACAGTTTTTAGTAAGCGCATCCATTAAAATTAATGCTATAATTTAAAATTGATTAGTCACGATTTTATTTTCTATGGTGCATAAACTAGCTTAGGATTTAGGTCCTTGTAATATGATTTTGTGAGTAAACTTATCCAAGGCTATTAAATAAACATATGTGTCTGACAAAGGGAGTGTATAAATCCATTGTATAATCGGTAATATCAGGAGGGTTCACTTACACCRAAGTTAATCATGGGTTCGCGTGAGGTTGGTTGAAGGGATATCCCCCAGATACCTTCTTAGCGTCAGAGATATTTTTGGGGTTCTATTCATATATGGGGATATTGCTAGTTCCTTTACCTCCGTGAGAGGTGGTACTTTCAAGGTTTCAGGCTTTTCTACCCTGCCCATATGGTGGACCTGATTTACGACTGCTCATGTGTGCATTGGTTATACATTAGTTGATTAGTTTCTTGACTTAGGTACCACATAGGTTACTTTTAGGGGTTATTATGTAGGTACCCTAGGTTAGATAAGGGTCAGACAACACACAACCTTTATGGAGGATTACCTCTCCGGGGGGATCTGACCGACTGGTTGCTAATCCCACTAGGGCCCTTATAACTGATTTGGTTACCTCCAATCTTTAGCAAGGGGTCTCAGGCCCCTCTTCAGTGAGACATACCTTCTTTAGGGAGGGAGGCCCCTTTCAGCCACTTTACCCCGTTTGTGTGCATTTAGGCCGTTTGATTTTTGGTGTGCTCTTTGATTACTAGTTGGCCTTAGGATTTTGTACCAATTTTTCGTTATCATGGCTAGTGGAGTTCCAATAACTCCCTCTTTTACCGCTACCACCCCCATGATGTTCACTCATTTCATGGGATGAATCCGTCCACTTTTCATAATGGTATGCAAAATTATGACACTCAAGCAATGCCTTGGGTCTCTAATTATTTTCTGTTGATATTCCAACAATGCCTTCACCCTTTCCATCCTCTCCCTGGCCCACTTATAAGAATACTAGCATTGGATCCGGGAGCACCATGGCCCCATTGCCTACATCCTTGTTTGATATGAGTCATGTCCCTCAACCAACTCTCACTGTGGGAGGTTGGAACCTCCCCTCTTACCGATCTAGTGCTAGTTATGCTCTTTCAAGAGCCAATACTCAAATGGGTGGTTATTCTACTTATTTCACCCCATTCGTATATCCTTTGTCCTCCAAGCTGGTTCCTTCAAACACTTTTCCCATGGTGGGTCCTCCTATATCCCCGAGTCTTTCATACGGGGAGAATCAGTTTTATAGTTCGGGATACCCTCTTCACGTATTCCCTTCACATGGGGGCAACATATATCCTCACTCAAATAATTATTATCATACGTTTGTCTCTTCACAGGCATCTTCTTCAGTGATGATGCCCGCAGAAACCTCTATATATCATTTAGGCAGAGGATACTACCCTTTCAGATAGGGATAGGGTGTAAACCAGGATTCTTCCTGGCTTGCAATTTTTCAAAGCCAATCTTTCCCTAGACCTTGTTATCAAATGTCACAACCCACCATTGGTCTAGTCACCACCAATCATACTAGAGCTCTGTCACCAAACTCTGTCGATAATGTTGGAGATGGGTCGATGAAATATGCAAGTCATGTTGATGACCCGCACCCAACCACTATTGATCATGATGGGGGCATCACTCTAGTTGCCACGAGTCATATCAATGTCACATATCTAACCTTTGTATATCATGTAGGAGATGACTCTCTCACCTCTGCTAGTCACATTGAGAGCATGTCACTAGCCATTGTGAAAGACATTGGGGGAATCGAGAAGACTAGACGTCTCAGACGTAAGCCTAAATTCCTTTGTAGGACTTGTGAAGGAAATCACCTTACTTATTTGTTTGATGTTACTGTTGGGATACCTGAAGTGTGGGGCTCACCTAAGGGTCCTTCAAATTCTAAGGCATCTGTGGTTTCCCCACATCATGTTTCTTCATTGGTTAACATGGAAGCCATGCCGTTGCAACCCTCTCCTGAGCATACCCCTATTTTCGAGGGTGGTGTGTCCCCTATCCCTGTTATCATGCATCCTCTTGAACCTATAATTGAAGAAGTGGTCATACCAGTGCAATATTTGGTCAATTGAACTCTCCTTTTGAAGGTTTATGTGTCTTTCAACCATGTCGTTAGCATTCCTAATAGCACTCCTTTTGAACAAGAGAGAATTCTACCCTCCTCGAGTGCTCTCCCTTAGATTCCTAGAGAAGTTCCCTTCGATTGGGATGGTCTTGTGGGGTATCCAATTCCCTCACCTATGTACTTTTCAATAAGAGACATTATCTGATATATCACATAGACAATAACCCCTGCTAGCACTTTATCCTCCTCTACTTGGAGATCTTTTTGTTTTCCCAATATTATGTTGGTTATTTGTAAGATACTGACATTCCATAGAAGTCTAGTACAGGAGCCTTGGCCTCCCCCATGACTTGCCTCCTAGAAACTCCCAAGCATGTTTGATTTAAGCTCTTTTCCGACTCATCTAAAAAGAGGAAATATTTTCGATTGATTTGTCTCTTTCAAACTCGTTAAATTGGACTTGAAAGGTTGTGAGACTTAGTTAAGATATTTCCTGAATCATTTTCAAAAAGAGAAAATATTGCCGAGTGAACTTGTCTCTTTCACACTCGTAAATTGCATTTGAAAGGATGCCTATTTGGTACAAGGTTATCCTTTTTTCACACCAATTAGACTAAAGATCATGAAAAAGACATTTTTTGCATTAAGTTGTGATTGCATCTCATGCCCTTGCTTGTAGTATTGAGCCTATAGTTGGTTTTCTCTTTGCGTTATAAATTGTTTTCCTCAGCAGTTTTGCATCCTCAACCAAGCAGAGCCTTTTTTATATCCTTCGCAATTTGACACCCTATACCCAGGAGGGAACATTCCCCCGAGTTTCCATCGCCTTCATGCATCTCGTTGCATTGAGCATAGGTATATTCCACTGTTGGAACTAGTTTTGTTTACTTGCGACACTCGTTTGCTCCTATGTATCATAGCATTCATTTGTCTATGAAAAAACAAAAAAGTATGGGCGGGAAGGGAGTATTATATTATATTGGCAACAATGGTGTCACCTTTGAACAAAGCACAAAGTTATTGAGTCAATTTGTCATCATAATTTTGGGTTTAGCATGGCCTTAGGAAGTTGAGTTCATTACAGATAGTTTTATCTACYGACTAGTTACTCTTCCAATCCMTATAAAGAACTTCATTGATGCCTCCTGCATCTAATTGTTTCATCATTGAGTCTATGCTGCAAGAATCTTCCATATGTCTCATGCTCTTATTCAAAGGAAGTCTATCAACCTCTGTCAGCCATTCCTCATAACTCTTGACTTTTCATGTCAGCCATACTCTTAGTTTGTTTCAAAGTCACATGATACTGTAGTCCTATCATGCACCCTAGTCCTACTTTCATCATTGGTAGGTAACCTTGAACCTAGTAGTTGACATTTCATCATTGGTCGTTGACTGGGTGGTTTCCCTTGTGTTCGACGACAAGCCATCTATTCACACATTGGGATTCCTGCAATCCCTTGGATTCCATTAGCCTTATTGGTGGTTTCCTTGCCTTTTTCAGTAGTTTTCCTCATTGGCTGCTATTAAGAGGGTATTTTTCATGTACTTATTGCACTTGGAACACGTGAAATATGCACAGGGTCATTGTTTCATGAACATGTTCTTCATCCTATTTCCTCCAAATAATGAAGCTCCCACTTTGTACCTCATGTTGAATGACGAGATATGCCTTAATGCTCTCCTTTCAACGAGTCTCCTTCCATCAAATTCAGCTCATCTATTTTGGAAACGAGACCTAGAGTCTTATGAGTACATTGAAGCTTGCAGTCATTAGTGGCGGGTTCTCTCGCCATCCACAGTTGGGAATACATCAGTGTCTCCTGATCGATGGATTCTTCAAGTGTTCGACTTTGAATCCTTTATTCACACTTGTAAGAATGTACTTGGTGCCTTTATACCTACTTTCATTATCGGTAGGCTATCTCACATTTGTTAATGGTATACCTCAATGACCGTTAATCAAACAATGTTTGATAGTGTTCGACCTCAACTCCTTTATTCACATGATGTAGACTTACACCTTTGTCGGATTGTGTAGAAGAATTGAAGATCTCAGTATGTGACTGCAACTTTCTTAATTTGTTGCTTCCTTTTTCATTGGACCAATATCTATATGACTTCAATGATCATGGGAGATCATATTGTACTCCATTGTATATAGTTAGATTTAGATTGATTTTGAGACTGGTTCTACTGGGCCTTTTTCCTGACTATGACAACCTTTGGCATGTAACCGCATTTGTATTTGCCTATTTATGGCCACAGATATTTTTTTGGTTTTTTCACATGGATCTACAGTATAATTCAAATTGGCATCCATGCATGCAAAGTCAATGCATAATGTAATGAGCAACTAGTTCTTCCAGTTGGTTCCCCATCACTCCACTTCTGGTTTTTT
>JASDQU010737795.1:209282-224022 GCA_032191745.1 Picea mariana | reverse complement strand
CTCCTCCCCCTTCCCTCTCCCTCCTTTCCTCCCTCTCCCTCCCTCTCTCTCCCTTTCCCTTCTCTCTCTCTCTCTCACTCGCTCACCCATGTTCTTCCTCGCTCTCTCTCCATATCTATTTACCTATCTCTCCCTCTGAATTCCTCTCTCTCTATCTCCCTCCCACTTCCTCTCTTTCTCTCTCTCTAATTCTACCCCTCCCTCCTCCCTCTCTCTATCCCCCCCTCTGTCTTAATATCGATACCTAATTCTCCAAATCCCCTAATGGTGGCGATATTCCCACTAAGAGGTACATTATACACTTGGTATGTCATGGTTGTGGGTTCAAGGTGTTTTTTATGGATTTATATGCATGAGTTCAAGGTGTTATTCATTGTCTTTGCCTAAGGTTGGGGATGTCAGTGCAAATAGGTGGTTTTAAATAGTTGGTATTGTTAGAAATAATAGGTGTTCTTGTTTAACCATAAACAATATAACAATATTGTCACCCAACCATAGGCCGAAGCCACCCTCAATCACACTAACCTTGACAGAGAGAATAATTTTGGAAGCAAACCCTAGGTCCAAAAGCCAATCAAGGTAGCATACCACTTTCTAGAGCTAGTGTACCAAGCAAAATTCCAAACCATAACCAAGAGAAAGTCCAATCCTAAAATCGAAAATATTAGTTACAGTAGCTACAACTGCAACTACTATCCAGATTTGTGCACTTACGGAATTTCTATAGTTGCGAGTTGTGTGTGTCAAAATGAGCTCTGACATCCTGTATTTATACTGCTCTTCCATAGCTATCTGGGCCGACTTCTCTTTCTGGAGGCTAAAAACTCAATATTAAGTATTTTCTTTAGTCGACTTGTCTTCTAAGATTATGTTCAATGCTTTAGGGTTTGTTATTGCTAACTAGAATATTCTATTCTTGTTAGGGTTACACATGGAGGTTTAATACCTCCCACAGCTACCATAATATCAACACTCCCTCCTAACTAGGGAGGTATTGAAGGCAATGGTCTTGAGCACAAACATACCATTCGACCTGTAGCATCATCATAACCACATAGGCTATCTCATGATTAAATCACAAGCACCATCATCACTATCAATATCATCTGATAGCATCAACTACATCATCTCTCAAGGCCATAATCCATCTGAGTAATCAGGCATGATGTTGAATAAGTCACTCACTCCATAGAGTGATACAACAACTATTCTTCTAATCCGGACATATGTCCTAGAAAAATAATTGTTCCAACAGATGCTGGAAGCCACACCATGGGCTATAAGGACTCTTCTTCTAATCCAGACATACGTCCTAGAAGAATATCTGTCCTGGACCATTTTCCGCCTAGAGAATATCTGTCCACCAACACACTGACTATCCATCTAGATGGTAATCATTTCCAACACTACTGATAGTCTTCATGGAAATCAAAACAATTACATTCAATATAAAAAAATTGTGTCTATCCATAATAGTACATGTTGGCATAGGGGCATACCCAGGGTTCAATGCTTCAACAACACACCAACAAAACCCTAACTACCAACCCTTTTGATAACACCTACGAAGTAGATGAAGTCTCACCCGAGGTAGAGGAAAGGGTGGTTGCAGGACTCCAGTGTATGCAACCTTAGCTGGGACACATATATGTGACTGTAACACCTTAACAGAGCACTTGACAATTATAGTTCATTAGTATTCAACCTTTGTTTACAACACAGATAAACCCTAATAACATAGCATTGAAGTATTCATTCAGATCTAATATATTCAATCACTAATCATATCAACATAGATCAGATCTAGCATCTTATTCACATCACTGGGCACTAATCTATCATATTCATCTAAGAATTCATCATTACACTAAGCATGAATCATATAAACAATATAAAAACCATAATTCACAAAGAAACCACAACATAAGATATACGTGGTTCACCCCCAGCCTGGGGCTATGTCCACCAACTCTTCTCTTATTTATTATCTTCGGTCATGCTTATTACAGGAACATAGCATCAAAATCCTACTCTGAAGAAGATAGGAGAACTGCGTGCACCTCACTAGATCCTCCTTCCTTGAGCTAGCGTACAACACAAAGCCTTTACACAGTCTCTTACAGTCACTTGCACTTAGCCTTGCAAACCTCACACAGTATGCACAAAGCATTTACAACTATCACTTGCACTTAGCACAACTTACAAATTGTCTCTTCTAGGCCTCGATCTCTTTCTTACATCACCTAGACATCTATTTATACATTAGAAAAGGGACAAAAAATGGGTAAACCCATGGGATGAAATCCCCATACCCATTACATAATCCCAAAACCCAAAAGTGCCCTAAAAGGGGGTCGATATCCTGTGAACTCTGCTTCGACTTGCACTCCACCTTCGACAACCTGTCGAAGTCCCAAAATAGGTCAAACCTGACCAAGGATCCTAAAAACTTGGTCAAGGGCCAACAATACACAACTACTATATAATGGTACACAACCACACCAAGTAGCACACAACTATTTAACCAATGACACATAGTTACAACCAATGGAACACATCCACCATAATGGAATATAGATACTTTCCAGAGACATGCAATCTCCACAGTAATCATATCATTTGATATCAACCTGCATAACAATATCATGATACAAACTGAGTCATCCGATCCATTCTTCCACTCACATCTGTGAGATCTAGAAGAGAATCTTCCCTCAGGAGATAAAACATCAGCCATGGGATATCTGGACTATTCTTCTCAATCATAGACAAATAACTGTCCCTGATTTCTGATCCTGGACCATTCCTCCAACACTAATCATAGTGCAACCTAGAGAGAATGAGTCTGCCCTAGGGAATGTATGTCCCTGATTGCTGAAACTGGACCATTCACCTAATTGGGCCATTATTCTGACACTAATCATAGTGCAACTTGGTGAGAATGATTCTTCCCTAGGGAATGACTATCCAGACCATTTCCTGAGGAAATGACTGTCATGCACCAACCTCCAAAATGGACCATTCTTCGAAACTGCTCACAATTGTGAACTTCGAAAGAATGACTTCCCGACAAGGAAAACCATTCTACTTGACCACTACTTAGAGTGACTTCCAAGAAGAATGATTGTCTTAGACCATTCCCACACATTGGACATAAGGGGAATCGTTGTCTATGGTACATCAACAATATTTCGAACCATTTTCATTACGAAAATGATTGTCCAATATGGACCATTTTTCGAATTGGAAAATTCATGTTCGTCAGAAATATCAAACCACTTTCCAAACTGGAAAGGAACTGCTCATCCCAGACCATTTTTTGAACTGAAAAATGATTGTCAATAAATCAATAACACATCAGTGATCCCTCCCAACCTGGGACCGATCTCTTCCTTTTTCAATAAGGAAGTCGTCTCCATGATCCCCAACTTGTTTCTTAAGTACGCAAACTTTTCATCTTGGACAGAGGCTTTACCAAAATATCTGCTATCTTCTCATCTGTGGAGATATATTGGAGAACCACTTCTCCTTTCTAGACTTCATCATAAACAATATAATGCTTGATCTCAATGTATTTCGGTCTGTCATGGAACACTAGTTTTCTATGAAGGCTTCATATAGCTCTGATAATTACAATGGTCGGCTTCAACACTTTTGTTTCCTTCTATCTCATGATATCATGGCAAGGATCAAATTGGAACATATCCAAGTAACACTTCTTCTGTCATCAAGAGAGTTTTCCATGGATTAGAAATCCATTATCCCAGAATTCTGAGTAGCTATTATGATACACTATCTCTATCATAGATTTTTTTTCACCACGCTTCTATTGTATTTGAGATACTTTGCATCAAGTTGTTTGAATCCATACAAGGTCTTCTTATATCTAGTTTACTAGAACAAGATTTTGTCATAGTCTTCTCCCTCCTTCTGGAAAAAACCTTTGAATCTTGATATGCTTCCATTCATAACTCTTTTTCACATTTTCTTACATGCACTGTTCTTTATCATAACCTCCATTTCTTCTACTCGATTGCTTCTAGTGGGTTCAAACCAAGCTGGTAGTCTTTTTGATTCTCGGTATAATAACTGGTTGGTATGGATTTTCTTTTTTTCTTGGAATCTTCATGTTCCTCCTCATGTTTCTCTTTAGCTCTTGGGTCCATGGAGTCTTCTATAGATTCTATGCCCTGAAAATTCCAACTTCTTCCTTTCATCATGGGATCATGGATGTAGATGGGAAACCAAGGATACTTTAAGGCTTCTTTTCCAAGAAGACTTCTTTTGAACACGTGTTGTTTTATCATGGTTGCTACTTTCAATGGGAACATGGACATATACTTCATAATCCTTAATGGATCATATCATTTAGGATTAACTCCCTTCTAATCCTTTCTTCATGCATGAATGCATGCTCTTCTTTTGGAATTTTGTAATCGAATCCCTCCATCTAAGAGAGTCCACGCTTCTGTCTGCATCCTTATTGCCTTCTACAAAGTGTCATGCATATTTTTTTAATTTCTTTTTGATTGCTGACTTCTTTTTGTTTTGAATTCTTTTGGGTTTCTTCAAGTTTGATTCTAATTTTGGCTTATTTGTTAGTTGTTACTTATATAATAGATTCTACAGGAATTGTTACCAAGGGTTGTCAATGTAGTTCATATTTTCATTTGCATTGCTTGACTTGTAGTCATTGTGATAACAATCCTTATCTTGTTATTCTTCCATAGGTATTGTTTCACTTAAACATATTATCTTCTAAGAAATAGATATGCAATATATGTACATAAACTATGTAAACATGGTATGTACAAGAAATTTGAAGAATATTGTTACCTTGACTTAGAAGAAGAAGTTTGTTTTATCCTACTTGGCCTTCTTTGAGGGTTCCTTTCTTTGGCAACTGATGCTTCGCTTGTTTCCTTCCTTAAGCCAAACTTCCTCTTATTCCTGTAATTCTTGAATTTTGCTGTGAAGGCTTGATCATCATATATCTTTTTGGATTTCTCTTTTGTGTTAATCCTTGATTCTTATTGTGCACAAGAAGTCCAAAGTTCTTCAAATGTGAGATACTCCTTTCTTATGTTCATGCTTGCGGCAAATGCATCCCATGTCTTGGGAAGGTTGTTGAGTACTATATTTACCAGTTCCTTCTCTGAAATGATTTCTTCAATAGCTTGTAGTTATCTCTTAACTGAGAGATTCTCACAAGGTATGATGTTATGCTGTCATCATCATTCATTTTCATGTCACAAAGATCATTCTTCATACTCATTACTTGTCCAATGTTTCTGACTGAGAAGAGGTTAGTTAGGGCATCTTACATCTTCTTAGATAAGTAAAGATGAGAGATGTAGGGTATCAAGTGGTATTTTACAGAGTCTACTATGATACTCATGGAATTGATGTCATTTTCCTTGAACTTATCCATAATTGCAACGTTCTGAGGTTCCTTCTCTTTTCCTTTTTCAAACTGTGGTTCCACGATCTTTCCTTTCACGATATCCAACACTTTATTCTTGGAAAGGATGAGGTCAATCCTTTTCTTCCATGCTATGAAGTTAGAAGCCCCTTCTAACTTGTTTTATGACTTCATAGAGTAATTCATGAATGCTTTGACTTGGTCAACCTTTGAATTTGACCAAAAACTCAAACTTGATGTCTTAGCTTGCTGAGAGTACCAGTAGGTGCAATAAGTTAGGGTGCACTAGGCTATCTAGAAATTAGGTCAATCTCTTCACTTAAGGTTCCTCAACAAGTGGGTTAGGGTTTCATTGCTGCAACAAAAACATTGACTGCAACTACAACTGTAACTGAGAAAATACTCCCAATATATCTTCCAACGGTTAGACTGTCCAAATATAGTGTGGGTCCATAACCTGTTAGAAATAATAAGTGTTCTCGTTTAACCATAGACAATATAGCAATATTGTCACCTAACCACAGGCTGAAGCCACCCCTGAGCACATTAACCTTAACAGAGAGAATAATTCTGGAAGAAAACCCTAGGTCCAAAATCGAATCAAGGTAGCATACCACTCTCTAGAGCTAGCATACCAAGAAAAAAGTACAAACCATAACCAAGAGAAATTCCAAGCCTAATATCGAAAATACTAGGTACAGTAACTACAATTGCAACTACTCTACAGACTTGTGCACTTACTGAATTTCTGCAGTTGCAAGCTATGTGTGTCAAAATGAGCTCTGACATCCTGTATTTATATTGCTCTTCCTTAGTTGTCTGGGTTGAATTCTCTTTCTGTAGGCTAAAAACTCAATATTAATTATTTTCTTTAGCTGACTTGTCTTCTAGGGTTATGTTCAATGCTTTAGGGTTTCTTCTTTCTTCCAGGAATATTTTATTCTTGTCAAGGTTAAACGTGGAGGTTTAATATCTCCTGCAACTACCATAATATCAACATGTATGTGTGCCAGGGTCTTAGAAATGATATGCACACGTTTTTCATTGCACTAGAGGGTCAACCAAGCCCCCCATTCCCAAAGTTTGTTTTTGGAATTCATAGGGGGTCATGGGTGGTCACTTCATAAGGATGTTGTGCCACTTGAATCAAAGACATAGGAAAATTGATTGAATAATCTAGGCACATGGATGTGCACATGCTCCTTCTTAGGAACACACATGTATTCTAAGGTGTGTGCACACTTCTGCTCAAGAATGCATGCACATTCTTGAGCATGTGCACGCTCAACACATGAACGTGCATACATTTCTAAAATTCCTAGTGAGCAAGTGCATGTGGCATTTCAATGAGCACTAGGGATATAGAATTAGGAACGCTTGCATGTTTATTAGAACATCCATGTGTTCCTACATGTCTGCATTCCTTCTCACCCCATTGCCACTTTTTTTACCATCGTCTTTGTGCGAGCACCCATAAACATGTGTGCAAGTATCTAGATGAACATATAAAACAAAAAAAATAAACATAACAAGAGAAAAATACCATACTCAAACAAAATTATATTTCCGCGATACTTACATGTCAGGTTTCCCCATAGAACAAGACACTACAATTGTTGCATGAATGATGGGAGTGAATGATTCATACTAGGGTGACACATGAATATTAGATTGTAGCAACTACAACTTACAAATAATTAAATATTTAAAAACCTTCACAATCAACTATATATGATACTTGTCATTTTTGATTATATGTATAAATAAAATGAAGTCTATAAAGATGATTTCATACTAACCTCATCCATGAAACTGACCTATACAAGAGCCTTAATCATCCCTTAACAAGACCATTTGCAACTCGAACACGGATGCAGATCACATGAAATATTATGAAAATGCCTAGTCTATCCACATGACCTTCCTCATCCTCATCATAGTTAGATCCACTACTCCCGTGCTCCAAAAAGGACCTTATTATCCTCCAAAATGTGCAACATAGTTTTGATACAAGTAAGAACTCATGGCCCTTTGTTATATTTACAATCAAAGAAACCTGCACACCTAGGAACACATGCACATTATTAATGTGCGCACATTGATAAAATGTGAATGTATTCTTTTAAGAGTTCTAACATGAAGTTTATGGTAAAAAAGTGGCAATGGGGAATTTAGAAACATGTTCATGTAATAATGCACATGAATTTTTAAAATGTGCACACATTCCTTTTACAATATCCCTGGTGCCTTCTGAATTGCCACACAATCCGCCATGAAGTTTTCCAAATAATCATACACAAGAATGCACTCACACTTTTGAAAAATGCATGAGCTAATAAAATGCGCATGGTCGCAAATGCACACACATTATTTTTGACATAAAAATCATTTCAATAATGTTTCCATAATGTTTTACCTTGGCATCTGGTTTTTGTGTTATCTAGCTCGTTGGAATGATATTGAAGAGATATGAAATGTTTATATTATGATATTTTTATGTTTATACAAAAATATAACTTATTTTCAAAAGAATAGATAATCCATGTCCGAACCATGATCAATACCTAAAACCACCACATAGTCCCTCTAATGAGGATACTTAGCCTCTAATGGTAACGCAAGTTCTCTTAGGAAGTTTTACACATGAGGGATGGGTTTTGGTAACTTAACCATTGTAAGGGGAAGAAAAAAAAAAGAATTAGGTTCTAAATAAATCTTATAGGGCCCATGGCCCATGGACAAGGGTTCAAATTGAAGAAATATGAGGTCCTAACAAGATGCCAACTAGGTATGTCTTTGACCTAATATTGGCTCTAAGTTTCAACTGTCTAACTCTTCTTTGTTGTTGTTTTATAACAACAAATTGTTCATGAAATTTTCTGCTGTGTATTATGGTTACATAATCTTTTAAGGTGCTCTAACTTGTAGTTTTAGTAGCCCATAGGTTAGCACATGCATACCTCAAATATATAACACACCTCTATATATTTACAACTAATATAATGTTTTTCTAAAATCTAGCATGCATGAAATTAGGACACAAGATTTTTTGGTCAACATGGCCCTGGATAAAAGCCCCCTGGGGAAAACTAGTTTGGAATATAAGTCTATACATGTGATGTAAAGAATGTGAGATACAACAAGCACATGTAATAAATAAACCTGATACAAAGGAAACTCCTCTCAAGATGCAATATAAGTCCAAGAAGGTGAATGTGCCCAAGCATGGTGCACCCTCCTCATTTGTTTCTCAATCCCACTCAAACCTTGTTTCCTTTCTCCTTGTTTCCTTGTAGAAGAAACCCTTGCACACAAATATGACCTTGTGTGCTACCTCTCCAACAAGACACTCCAAAAAACAATCTAACAAGTGTAAGGCCTCCCTGCTAGGTGTGCACCCTCCTCCAAGCAAGCATGAAAACCACAAAACAATGGAAGCCAAAGCCTCCTAGAGCCCTCCATGGAAGGAGGCACCCTTGCTGCCCTCATACAATGCTTCCTTTTCCATCTCCATTTCTATCCTCTTCCTCTCCAAGTGAACAAAAGATAGAATGAGCCTCCTTAGGCCCTATGCGCCCCTCTTGAACCTCCATAAGGAAAACTAAGAGATGGATGGCTAAGATCTCTTCGTCCATTCTCTAATAAAAGGTTGAGATCATCCCACAAAAATCTCACTCACAAACCCACTTTGGGTTAAGTTCGCTAAGTTCACTTTATGTCCCCTCATTCACCCACAAAGTGAATAATTAGTCACTTTTGCCTAAGTGATACAAATTCAAATTTTTGACTTAAGTGAAATCAAAGTTGAATTAAACGTAAAGTACAAGGTAGTACCAAATTATTTCCCAGTTGTGGTTAGAGACTAGAAACCACAAGGGGACCACTTCCCAAGGTACCCAAATCTCAACACTCCCTCTTACTAAGGAAAGTGTTTCTCACCAAGCCCATCTTGTCTTTGAAGTAGACATGTTTTCCCCTTGGCAGGGCCTTGGTGAGAATATCTGCAACCTACTCATTAGTGGGAATATACTACAACTATAATGCCCCTCATTGAACCCAATATCTAATGAAGTGGTATCCAATCTCTATATGCTTCGACTTGTCATGGAAAACTGGATTCTCAGAGAGTTTGATACAACTCTGATTATCGTAGTGAATGACAGTCAGAGGCAACTTATGATGAAATAATCCTACCAACATCTTACGAAGCCAAATGGCTTCACAACTAGCCTGACTGACTGCCATATACTCTGCCTCAGTTGAACTCAAAGAAACTGACTTCTGTTTTCGACTGTACCAGGAAACAATTTCTGACCCCAACCCAAAACAACACCCTGAGGTGCTCTTCCTGTCATTAGCACATCCTACCCAGTATGAGTCTATGTAGCCAACCAAACTGACTCTACCCCCTTTGATATAGTCCAGGCCATAATCCACTGACCCTGCAATGTACCTCAAAACATGTTTTTCCCCAATCCAATGAACACTCCTTGGCTCTACCATATAATGGATGAGAGCTTTCACGGTAAAACAAATATTTGGTCGAGTGTTGAACAGATACATCAACGATCTGATCAACTGTCTATATGCTATAGCATCCACCAACTGGGAATCTAAAGAACTAAGCTTCTTTCAATTGATGACCATGGGAGTCGACATAGGCCTGCAGTCCTCCATCTGAAACCTGCTCAAAATGTCTGCAACATACTTTCCCTGTCCCAGAAAGATGTGACCCTCCTCATGCCATACATCCATGCCCAACAAATAGTGCATCGAACTGATGTCACTCATCTCAAAATCTGATGCAAGTCCCAACTTGCACTCAGTTATGAGATGCTTCGCTCCCATGATGAATAAGTCATCCACATACAAAATGAGAATGAGCATGTCCTCACCTCTAATGATGTAATAGAGGTTAGGATCAAAATCTCTCTTCTCAAATATCATCTGAAGAAAATATGTGTCAATGCATGAATACCAAGCTCTAGGAGCTTGCTTCAGACCATATAATGCCTTTCTCAAAAGGCACACGAGAGACTCTCTCTCACTCACATCAAATCCCTGTGGCTGCTCAATGTACACCTCCTCCTTAATAAATCCATTGATAAATGCGATATTTATATCCATCTGATGTATCCTTCAACCCATCTTCACCGCTATGGAAATAATACTATTGGTGTGAATGTCTCATCATAATTGGTGCGAATGTCTCATCATAACTGGTGCAAATGTCTCATCATAACTGGTGTGAATATCTCACAACTGGTGCGAATGTCTCATCATAATCAACTCCCTCTACCTGAGATAATCCACATGCCACAAATCGAGCCTTTTGTTTCTCGATGCTTCCATATGAAACATACTTGGTCTTTTACAATCATCTTGAAGTCACAACTGAATTCCCCTTTGGCCTCAGAACCACCTCCAAACATCATTGCACATAATGGAGTCATACTCCTCTCGCATGGCCTCTCGCCAGACCTACTAGTCAACTTCCTGTGAAAATATCTATGGCTCTGCATATGAGATGTTCATCACCATAACCAAACAAGACCCAAGCCTTTATGGTTCTTTTCTCTCTCTGAATTGTCTCTTGGGATCTCCTATGTTCTCCTTGGCTTCCTTCAGGGCCTCTTGGAACCATCTTGGTTTCTTCTTCCCTGAAGTAGTCAAAGGAGAATTAATATCTCCTTGCCCAAGAGTATCTACCTCAGAACTAATCCCAACACTCTGAGATCCTGAAGCCTCTGCACCCTCTACCTGAACCCCCTGTGGCTATGAACTTGAAGGTGTGCAAGGTGGCCTTGTTACCCCTAAAAATGGTGTACAAGATACCTGAGGCTATGCTCCCCCTGAGACATCAATTTGTGCGTCTACATCATCCTCAATACTGACTCTCGACTCGATATACCTCCAAAAAGATATACCCTCCTCAAATCTAACATCTCTTCTCACCACCACTCTCTGTTGAGATGTAATTTAAATCCAGTAGGCCTTAGAGACTTCTGAGTATCCAACTAGAATCCCCTGCTTGGATATGGGGTCTAGCTTTATTCTCCTCTATGAGGGGACATGAGAATAAGTCAAGCAACCAAAAATCCCTGTGTTCTCAACATCGGTCCTCCTACTAGTGAAGGCCTCCTCAGGAGTATTCTTCCCCAAAATCCTATGAGGACTCCTTTTCTGTAGATAAACTGCAAAAACACTCGCCTCAACCCAAAGGTATAGAGGAAAACTATGATCATGCAACATAGATCTCGCTGCATATGTAATATCCCTATTATTCCTCTTGACAACCCCGTTCCGTTGGGGGTTGTAAGGCACGATCATCTGTCTTCTGATCCCTGCATAGGTAAAAAAGTATACAAACTCACTGGAGGAATACTCACCTCTATTGCCTGACCACAAGACCTTGATCCTCTTTCCTATCTAGTTCTCCACAAGAGATTTGAACTCTTGAAAACTCTTGAAGACCTCACTCTTGGCCTTCAGGAAATAGATCCAGGTCTTCCTGGAGTGGTCATATATGAATGTGAGATAGTACTCACAAACACTTAAGGACGCCCTAGACATAGACCCACACACATCTGTGTGTACTAAATCTAATACCCCAACTGACATGCTGTCATTGTTGGAAAAAGAAGCCTTGGTAAACTTACCAAGCGCACACCCTTTTCACACATCCTGATGCTTTGAAAAAAAATATGGAACCTCTTTCACAACCTCTCTCACTCCTCCAATAGCCCCATGATGAAGGTGAGCCATCCTACGATGGTACAACTCACACAACTAACTATTGTTGTCGCTACTCGTCGCCAAAGCACGAAGTGGTTGAAAACACAATCTGAATAATTTCACATCCCTCACTCCAATCACTTGCCTTGAGGTGAGACGAGACCCCTTAGGGTGTATGAGGACCATTGTCCCTCTATAGGACACCTCAAGAACCCTATCCTGGAGGGTGGAAACTAATATCATATTCTTCTTCAACCTAGGGACGTAGAGAACATCCTGAAATGAAATAGGTGGCAAGCCATCTCTTTGAATGGTAACTATGCCATGCTTGATCCAGATTTAGGAGCGTGGAAAACTGTTTAACATATTGAATACAATAAACAAAAATATATGGAGAACAACACATATATCCAATGGACAATATATTCTATTGAATAAATGAAATAGGTTGAAACTGTAAAACTGCAGAACTAAAACAACTTGTTCAAATGGTGATAGCTATCTCTGAGAAGAGACGTGGCTGCTACGAACATTCATCTAAGAAAAATGATTACAATGAGGCTCCATAGGCCTTTTAAACATTACTCATGAATGCCAAAACCCTAGACATCCAAAAACCTAACCCTAGGAGATGAAATGCCAAAATTTATGTGGGTCCCTATGGGTAAGTTGGTACCTCAAATTCCCGTGGTCGTACCTTTTTCATACAACCTCCATTTTATGTGCGTGATAGCCCGTTGGAAAGGTATTTTCGAGAACTACACAATACATCGTCAAAATATGACTATGTCTATAGTTTGAACGTGGTGAGACAAAAAAACACTTATTAGGGCCCCAAAATGACCCTGAAAGTACAAAAAGATGTGTTGACATGAAAACATACAAAATAAGCTAGTTGGTGATCAAGAGATCATGTCCTAAGTGGAGAAAATGCTCAAGATTGAAATTGCTCAGAAATAGTTGAAGTTGGAACGACTGGATAGGTCTCTTTGATACGATCCTGTTGCCGCGAACGACACGCAAAACCGACTCTGCATGTGAAAGTTATCCAAGTCAGAATATCCCTTATTTCATTTAAAAAAAAAAAAAACAAAAAAAAATATATAATGAAATATAAAAACCAAAAAAATAAACAAACATTTATACATATGTTTTTTTTAAAACAAAAAATTTGGTGGGCACGGAGGCCGCCACCTGACATTATTTAAAAAACCATTTTTAACGCGCAACAAAGAGCAAAGGTATTATTTAAAAACCCATTTTGAACGCGCAACAAAGAGCAAACAGGATTCGACCGTGGCTCGTTTGCATGAGAGCCCCGAGTACTAACCGCCCAGGCTAGTGGTGGTACGTACGAGGGAACAGGCGCTTTTTGTTTAAGAAGTGGACACATGTTAGAAGGGGCGGAAAAGAGGGGACCAGCCCCTAAGGACCAGCCCCCCCGTTGTGCACAGGACCACGAGCCATAACCTTGGCTTTAAACCCGTTGGTTGCAGAATGTTTATACGCATGGTTTGCCACATTTGCATTCACATTGCATTGCTTAACCGTTATATGCCATGGTTGATAAACGTGGTTTACAAACCGTTGAAGTCGGTGGGTTAGTCGGAGGCCATGTGATCGAATCAACCATTTAAGTTAAATGCTAACGGTTGGCGCGTTTTGGGGCGGAGTCTGCCTCTTTTGGCATTTTTGCTAATTTTAGCTAGGCTAACTCCCGCTACTCCTATTTTGGTGGAGTTTTTTGGGGAAAAGAGGAGGGAGTTAGTTTTTGGAATAACTTTTGCTACAGGAAACCATTCTTCACAAAATTTTGGTCGATTTTGGGTATTCTCAGCCTTCTAGAGCGAATGGAATAGGTTGCAGAGCCAACAGAGGTGTCGTTCATCCATTTTCAGGGCAGAGGAGCTTGAGGAGCCATCAGGGCCTTGGGGGAAGAGGAGTTGTATTGGAGCAACTTTCACTGTTTTAGGTGATATCAGAGTCATTTTCAGTTTCTGTCTGTACTCAGAATTTGTTTCCTCAGCAGGTTTGGCCTGTTTGTTGGCCTTTTTCTCATTGTAACACCATTTTGAGCATTAATAGATCAAGGACATGCCCATTGGGAGCCTTGGACCCGGCAGATGTAGCCCAGGAGGGGTGAACTGCCTCAACATGTGCTGTGTGTTTATGATGAATTTTATTGTGCTTTGTTAGACAGATTTAAAATACTGAATCAGAAAACAAAACTACTCCCTCACACAAAAAGATTAAATATTGAAGATAGAATACTTTGCACATTTAATATTTATGAGAATGAATACTTTGCACAACAATACAAATACTTTCATTTTCAGATCAGATGGTATCAGAGCTTAGGTTTAGAGCTTTTTGCAGCTAAAGTCTTTTTACTCAGCTTTGGTTTTGTGCAAAGATTAATTATTTTGTTTGCAAGTTTTCATGCTTACTAGGAAAAAACTCCAAAGAGGTGAAGGAAGCTTGGTTAGTGCACAATCGAATCCATAGCCAAGAAGGGTCAGAAATCCACCTCCAAGAGCCTTAGCAGCAGCTTCAAGCATGTCTTCAAGAGAAGGGGAAATTCCT
>JASDQU010737795.1:145499-207499 GCA_032191745.1 Picea mariana | reverse complement strand
AGGCCTATTACTTGTGCTAGTACTTTGCTTAAGAATGATTCTATTGTACATGCAAGTTACATAGAACAATATACTTCAGATGTTGATTTTAAGGATGTATATGCTAACTTGAGTGAAGGAAATCATGTTGAGGAGAATGATTATCATTTGCATAATAATTTGTTGTTTCATTTGGTTAAGTTATGTATACCACAGGGGGAGAGACTAAGCATCATGCGAGAAGCTCATTCTTCTCTCATAGCTGGACATTTCGGGGTAAGCAAAACGGTGGCACATTTACAGAGGTATTGTTATTGGCCTCGCATGGTAGATAGTGTTTCACGTTTCATTAGAGGTTGTTCATTATGTGCTACAAGCAAGCCTAGCAATAGGAAGCTTGGTTTATATACGCCAATGCTGGTACCTTCTAGACCATGGGAAAGTGTTTCTATGGATTTTGTTGGAGGGCTACCATTATCTAGAAAGCAGCATGATTATCTTTATGTAGTAGTTGATTGTTTCGGCAAGATGTGTATTCTTATGCCATGTAAGAAAACTATAACTGCTGAACAAACTGCTGATTTATATTTTCAACATGTATGGGTTCATCATGGTTTGCCTACTTCTATTGTTAGTGACAGGGATTCCAGATTTGTGGGGAATTTTTGGTCCAATTTATGGAAGATGATGGACACCAAGATGAAAAAGAGTACTGCTTTCCATCCACAAACAGATGGCCAAACAGAAGTAGTGAACAGAACCATTGTACATCTTTTGAGAGGTTATTGCAGCAAGCATCCCAAGCTTTGAGATGAGCATTTGCATTACATTCAGCATGCCTACAACCGTGCCAAGCACTCTTCTACAAATACTTCACATTTCGAAGCTTGTTTTGGGTATTTGCCTAAATCACCTTTAGATTTTATTCTTGAGAAAGATGTGGCCATTGATGGTCATAGTGACATTGACAAAGCTCGCATGTTCATTGAAAGAATTCAGCTCATACACCAGCAAGTGTAGGAACAACTTGTAAAAAGTCAAGGCAAATACAAGGAGAGGCATGATAAGCACATAATTGATCATAAGTTTCAAGAAGGGGACGAGGTATGGCTGCATATTAGTAAAGAAATAATGCAAGGAGAAGGTAAAAAACTGAAGCCTATTCATTATGGTCCATTCAAGATCCTCAAACAAGTTGGAAATAATGCTTTTCAATTAGATTTTCCTTCATACATGCAAATGTATTCCGTTATGAATGTGGAAAATTTACGTTTGTATGAGCCTCCTTTAATTTCTGATTATGAAAGTGACATTCAACTACCTTCCATAGAAGATTTCTCGCCAGAATTTTTGGATGAGTTGAAAGAGGATGCTATTCTTGACAGAAGGACACTCACTTCAAGGAGGGGAAATGTTGATTATGTTCGGGTTGGTCTTAAAGGCAACAAACCGAGTAAGGCAAAGTGGATTGAATTGGAAAAGGTGAGGGACCTGTACCCTCATCTTCTTAACAGGTAATTGAAGGCTTTTGGGGTCCAAAAGCTTCCCAATTGGGAGGTGTGATCAGGAGATCATGTCCTAAGTGGAGAAAATGCTCAAGATTGAAATTGATCAGAAGTAGTTGAAGTTGGAACGACTGGATAGGTCTCGTCGATACGATCCTGTTGCCGTGAACGACACGCAAAACCGACTCTGCATGTGAAAGTTATCCAAGTCAGAATATCCCTTATTTCATTTAAAAAAAAAAAAAAACAAAAAAAAATATATAATGAAATATAAAAACCAAAAAAATAAACAAACATTTATACATATGGTTTTTTTAAAACAAAAAATTTGGTGGGCGCGGAGGCCGCCACCTGGCATTATTTAAAAAACCATTTTGAATGCGCAACAAAGAGCAAAGGTATTATTTAAAAACCCATTTTGAACGCGCAACAAAGAGCAAACAGGATTCGACCGTGGGTCGTTTGCATGAGAGCCCCGAGTACTAACCGCTCGGGCTAGTGGTGGTACGTACGAGGGAACGTGCGATTTTTGTTTAAGAAGTGGACACATGTTAGAAGGGGCGGAAAAGAGGGGACCAACCCCTAAGGACCAGCCCCCCCATTGTGCACAGGACCACGAGCCATAACCTTGGCTTTAAACCCGTTGGTTGCGGAATGTTTATACGCACGGTTTGCCACCTTTGCGTTCACATTGCATTGCTTAACCGTTATGTGCCATGGTTGACAAACGTGGTTTACAAACCGTTGAAGTCGGCGGGTTAGTCGGAGGCCATGTGATCGAATCAACCATTTAAGTTAAATGCTAACGGTTGGCACGTTTTGGGGTGGAGTCCACCTCTTTTGGTGTTTTTGCTAATTTTAGCTAGGCTAACTCCCGCTACTCCTATTTTGGTGGAGTTTTTTGGGGAAAAGAGGAGGGAGTTAGTTTTTGGAATAACTTTTGCTACAGGAAACCATTCTTCACAAAATTTTGGTCGATTTTGGGTATTCTCAGCCTTCTAGAGCGAATGGAACAGGTTGCAGAGCCAACAGAGGTGTCGTTCAGCCATTTTCAGGGCAGAGGAGCTTGAGGAGCCATCAGGGCCTTGGGGGAAGAGGAGTTGTATTGGATCATCTTTCACTGTTTTAGGTGATATCAGAGTCATTTTCAGTTTCTGTCTGTACTCAAAATTTGTTTCCTCAGCAGGTTTGTCCCGTTTGTTGGCCTTTTTCTCATTGTAACACCATTTTGAGCATTAATAGATCAAGGACATGCCCATTGGGAGCCTTGGACCCGACAGATGTAGCCCATGAGGGGTGAACTGCCTCAACATGTGTTGTGTGTTTATGATGAATTTTATTGTGATGTGTTAGACAGATTTAAAATACTGAATCAGAAAACAAAACTACTCCCTCACACAAAAAGATTAAATCTTGAAGATAGAATACTTTGCACATTTAATATTTATGAGAATGAATACTTTGCACAGCAATACAAATACTTTCATTTTCAGATCAGTTGGATTAGGTGGGAGACCACCGGTATCCACCTGGAAGATGTTTAGGGCTTTAGATAGCCCCAAAAGTGTAGAACCCACAATTACAAATAGGTACAGAAGAACACACTGAACTAAAAACTGTCAAGAGGAGCGAATTGGAATAGGTGGGTGGCCACTAATATCAACCTGGATCAGTCCTATCCACTTAGGAAGCAATGGTATCCATTGCATTGAGTTCCCCCATTAGGTGAGGAAACTTCTACTGAATTTGGCCCTGGGTGAGCCACTTGCCTTGGTGTAGGAGTTGTCATGCCTTGAAAACCTGATAAAGTTGGATCCTCTGCTGGCAAGAACCCTTGACCTGTGTGTCCACTATTTTATCAGTGGATGCCTGGTCCATGCAACCAGGGTTGAGCTATGTTGGTGTCAACTGTTTTGCGATCTTTGAGGTGTCAAATAATGGTGGAAAATATGGTCGAACAAGGTCCACATTGAACATGGGGTGTAGGACAAGGAAGGGTGAAGTATTGAGCTCAAAATCATTGCTACCCGCAACCTTGGTGATAGTGTAAGGCCCATAGTGAAGTGGGAAGAGCTTCTAATGGGGCCCTGTAAGGCGCTCTTTCTGAAAATGTAACCAGACCTTGTTTCCCACCTAAAATTGGTGGAGTAATCAGTGTTGATCATGGCTCTGCTTGTAGTTAGCATTGGATTTCTACAAAATCTCATGGACATGTTGGTAAATATTCTTAATCCATTCAATGAATTTGGTGGCTTTTTCAGTCTCAGAATGAGCATGGGAAGATTCTTGTGTGGTTGTAAGAGGTAGTGAAACATCAATGGGACTCAAGGTTTGGAATCCCAACCCCGCCTGAAATGGGATATGGTCAATGGAGCTATGGAGATCCCTATTGCAACTGTGATAAACATAGAGGAGACTTTTATCCCATGTACCCATATGTTTAGAGTTGTACATGTGCAGGATGTGCACAATCATCCGATCAATGGCCTTTATTTGGTTGTCAATTTGGTTGTGGAAAGAAGTGGATTTAGTGAGCTTGGTGTCCAACAATGAACAGAGACTCGACAAAAATGTGCTGAGGAACTTGTTGTCTCGATAAGAGATGATGGTCTGTGGTATCCCAAAATGGACCCACATTCATTCGAAGAAGATCTTGGAAGTATCTTCCGCAGTGATATTCTTCTTGCAGGCTGTGAGGATGGCCATCTTTGAAACCTAATCAACTACCAAAAACACACAATCATTTCCTTGCTTGGTGGATGGAAGGCCAAACATGTAATCCATTGAGATGGATTCCCAAGGCTTCTTAGAAGTAGGAAGAGGGGTATATAGGCCTTTCTTATTGATGGTTGGCTTGGCAATGGCACGTGAAGTGTAAGATCTGATATACTTGCTGATGTCCTGTCGAATTTTTGGTCAATAAAAATGTTTCTGTAGAACTGCCACATTTTTATCCACGCCAAAATGTCCTACCATCCGACTGTAGTGAGCCTCCCAAATAAGCTTTGCACGCTTGCTTGTAGGAACACATAGATGGCCCAGATGGTAGATAAATCCATACTGAATGTGAAAATCAGTGACATTCATGCTTGTACCCAAGAGATAATAAATGGTGATGAAGTCTGGATCTTGTTTATAAATTTAGGGCCAGTCAGATGCCTCATGTCCATAGGAATGGATCACGATGGTGAGTGCAACCATGGGAGGTCAACTGAGGTAGTAAGCGGCACGATTTGTGCTCCCTGTATTATACTTGATGTTGAGATGGAACTGCTATAGGTAGGTGGACCACTTTTGATGGAAGTCATTCTACAACTTCCCCTTTGTCTGTATGAACTGCAGAGGCTTGTGATAAGTGTGGATGATTGTCTCCTTTCCCAGAATGTAATGTTTCCTTTGACGACAAGATTATACAATGGAATACATTTCCTTTTCATAGTTGGGGTATTTCTGAACAATATCTGCTATTGTCTCACTATGGTAGGCTACTGAATGACCGTGCTAAGTGAGAATTGTGCCTACAACATAGTTAGATGCATCAGTATCAATCTCAAATAGTTGTTGCATATTGGGTAAGGAGAGTACTAGAGTTGAGAACACACGATGCTTCAAATAATCAAATGATCATTGTAATTCCTTCCATGTGAACTTTTCCTTGCCTCCACCCTTTGTCACTTGGTTGAGGGCCTATGCAATATGGGAGAAATACAAGATGAACCATCGGTAGAAGTTGGTTAGTCCCAAGAAGCTCCGAAGCTCAGTTAGTGTGGTTAGGGCTGGCCAGTCATGGATGACTTGGATCTTAGCTAGACCAACATGTACCCCATGCTCATCCACAATTTAGCCCAAGTATTGGACCCTGTTCATGCCAAAGGATCATTTTTCTAAGTTGGCATATAGCTTGTGTTGTCATAGAGTGCTCAAAACCTGTTGAATATGCTGCATGTGCTCCTCCCAAGTTTTGTTGAAGATGAGGATGTCATCCAAATATACCACCACAAAAGAGTTGGTGAAGGGTCTCAATACATAATCCATCAACCTCATGAAAGTGGATGGTGCATTTGTTAAGCCAAAGGGAATGAACAACCATTCAAAGAGATCTTATTTAGATTTGAATGTTGTCTTCCATACATCAGTTGGTTCGATGGGAACCTGGTGGTAGCTAGACTTTAGGCCAATCTTGCTGAAGAAATTTCTCCCCTTGAGTTGGTCAAGAAGGTCATTAATTCTAGGAATTGGGTATCAGTTCTTGATTGTAATTTTGTTTAATGCTCTGTAATCAATTTAGAGTCACCAGGTCCCACCCTTCTTCTGCACAAGTACAGTTGGGATTCCTCAAGGGGAGGATCTAGGTATGATGTGCCCCTTTTGAAGAATCTCTTGGATCTGATGCTTGATTTCGTCATTTTCCACTAGTGAGCGATGATAGACTAGTCCATTATGTAGAGGTGCATTGGGTGTTAGACCAATTGGATTCTTGACTTGGTAATGCGTTGGTACCTCGATGGGTGAGGAGAAGATGTATTTGTACTCTTCCACAATCTTGTCCACCTGCTTTTATTGCAAAGAGAGGCTCCGTGTAGAGGCCACATATGTGGAGATGACCTTCTTCTTACTGTGAGCATAGATCATGAAGAAGATGAACTTCCTGGTCTGTGAAATGACCTTACTGCATTACTTAGAAGAGATTAAAGAAATAATGATAGGAGGAACTACCTCTGGTATCCTGTACAATTGTCTACCCAAAGTAATAATAACATTGTAGGGTCTAGACTCATATACAACATGAAGCTTCCACAAATATGGTTGTCCTATAAGAAAATCACAAAATTCAAGGGTAGAAATATCACACAATACCTCATCTTTGAAAGGCTTGATGTCGTAGGGAAGATGACACTGTTGGCTGACACAAAGATCTCTTCCTTGGCGAATCTAGCCAATGGTGTAGGGATATGGGTGCGGTGTCGTCGACAGGTCTAGTTGCTTTACGACCTTTGATGATATCGAGCTCTTCTGATTGCCGCTATCGACAAGGAAATAAAGTGAAACCCCCTTTACCCACATTTGTGAGTGAAAGAGGCATTCCCCTTCCTCTGGTTCTTCTGGTTTGCTTGGATGGAATTTGGTGGTAGTGACAGTGACACTGGGTTCAACATCGATAATTCACTTCCCTCCTTCTGTATTTGATTCAGAGTTAGAATCAACCTCTGACTTAGAATCCTTCAGCTCGACCATGAGTGACTTCTTGGAGCAACATTCTTCGGTGTTGTGCCAAGGGATTTAATGGTATTCAAACCATTTTCCCGTGTCCTTATTCATCTTCTCATTATCCTTCTTGTGTTGCATCTTGNTGACTTAGAATCCTTCAGCTCGACCATGAGTGACTTCTTGGAGCAACATTCTTCGGTGTTGTGCCAAGGGATTTAATGGTATTCAAACCATTTTCCCATGTCCTTATTCATCTTCTCATTATCCTTCTTGTGTTGCATCTTGGAATGGTTGTCTTGGGAGTGTCCATATTTTATCTGTCCTTTGTTGTGTGGTTTGGGGCCGCCTTTTTCCTGCTTCTACTATGAGGAGTTTGTAGATCCAAACTCTCACCTCTTCTGCTTAAATTTCTGCTCGATCTTGACAACATATCTATAAGCTGTACCCAATGAGGAGATGTCCAAAAAATCCATTTATGTTTGAATGTTCTATGAAAACAACCGTTATATTTTAGAACCATATGTTACTTAGCGTATTTGATACCCAATTTTGTGTGCATGGTATGGAAAATATTGGTGAAATTTAGTACTGTCTAGTCCCTTTCCTGATGCAGGGTGGTCCATCTGGTGTACTGGTCCTCATAGCTTCCAACATGGTAGTATTGTTCTTTAATGGCATCCTAGAAGGAATCCCATGTAGGGGCGACTGCAAATATTTCATATTCATCTATGGCCCTTTTCTTAAAGTAAGTATCCCACCAGTCCTTAACATGGGGGATGACCTTGAGGAGTGAAAAAGTAATCTTTTCCCTATCAGAAAAATTGTAGATCGAAAAATACCCTTCGATCATATTCAACCATTTATCTACAACATTTTCATCTATCAATCCTTCAAATAATGGAATATAAAAATTTACCTATACCTTGAAGGGGGTTTCACGGAGGCTTGACGAGGATGCCTCTCCTATGGGAAGCCGCCGAAGGATTGGTGCAAATTTGTCCATCATTTCGTTCCTTTGTCGCATAAGGGATTCATCGAGCAACATTTTAAAAGGATATCCTGATCCATAATATTTGTTTTTGTCCCCCATGGGTTTTTGTTGGGCTCGACACGAACGATCTTGCAAAGGATCAATTGGTTCGAGTCCCAACTTCTTGTACCCAGATCTTGTCAGGGACATGCACGAAGACAAATAAATGAAGAGCAGACTGCTATGATAGAACTGATAAAGATTTAGGAGAAGAAAAAAATGATTAATAGATTGAATAAAATAAACATAGAGATATGGAGAACAACAAAAATATCCAGTGAACAATATCTTCTATTGAATAAATTAAATAGGTTGGAACTATAAAACTACAGAACTAAAACAACTTGCTCGAATGATGGTAGCTATCTCTGAGAAGAGATGTGGCTGCTACGCACATCCAACTGATCATAATGATTACAATGAGGCTCCAGAGGCCTTTTTAACATTACTCATGAATTCAAAAACCCTATACATCCAAAAACCTAACCCTAGGAGATGAAACACCAAAAGTTATGTGGACTCCTATGGGTAAGTTGGTACCTCAACTTCCCAGAGTCGTAACTTTTGAATACGACCTCTGTTTTAGGCGTGTGATAACCCATTGGAAAGGCATTTTCGAGAAATATGCATTACACCATAAAAATTTCACTCAGTCTACAATTTGACTATGGCGAGCCAAAAAAACATTGTTTAGGGCCACAAAACGACATTAGAAGTACACAAAGATTTGCTAACATGAAAACATAAAAAATAATCCATTTGGATTAGGTGGGAGGCCACCAGTATCCACGTGGAAGATATGTAGGAATTCATACAACCATGGAAGTGTTGAACCCAAAATTACAAATAAGAAGAGAAGAATGTGTTGAGCTAAAAACTGTCAAGAGGAGCCAATTGGAATAGGTGGGTGGACACTAATATCCACCTGGATCAACACCAAACAAATCTAACTATGGTGTCATCACCAAGAGAATATCCATAATGAATTATGTATCTCCGAGGTCAGTAAAATGATCCCTAACACCAGTCATGTAGCTCAAAGCCCCGCTGTCTATGTACCAAATACTGGGTGTTGTCTCAACTGAAGTGAAACAAATGAGGAAGGCACAATCCCTCTCAAACTGTGTCTAAAACTCTGCCTCATCCATTGTAGCTGTTTTTCCACCCTGCTTCTTCTTCCTATTGGAACACTATATAACATAGTTCCCCATCCTCTTATAAGTAAAGAAATTCAATTTTCTCATATCCCTCTTCTTCCCACTGCCACTCTCTCCCCGTGGCTTGGCCCCCCTCTTGGGACCCTGTCGTGCACCCTTGACGACCTTCTTATTTCCCTTTGTCCAAAGAGAAATATCCTCATCACCCTCATATATTCATTGATGTCCTGAAGACTTCGAGCTGCATCTCACTTCCTCAAGGACAAAATCATCCCAAAGTCTCTCCCAAGTAGGCATGACCTCCTGAGAAACAATGCCTCGTAAAAATGAACCCCAAGGTTTGGAAAATATGTTTAAAGATGTCCTCACCATAAAGTCCATGTCCACAAGCTCTCTGACCGCTGCTAACTCATCTATGATCTGAGTGAATTTGCTAAGGCAAGAAGTGGCTGAATCAATCTTGAGCATCTGAATTCTCCTGAGTTTCTCCTGCAAAACCATCTTATGATTCTGGTTGGGACTCTGGTAAATATTGCACAAGGATGCCCACATTTCAAATGCATAGTCTTTACCAATCAAGTGGGGTATGTTGTTATCCCTCACTTCATCACAAATAGTCTGTTTCTCCTTGGTGTTTTTCTTCCTGAAATCTTCATCCAACAATGGTGATAGAGAAGGTGCAGGAGGAATTACCATGAGATATTGACCTATATCCCATAGTTCAAGATCCTCCAAGATGAAAATGATCCTGGTCTTCCAAGGGGATTAGTTTCTAGGTCCAAATATCATGTCCTCTTCCTGCATATGGGATATTGACATATCTTCCCACCAAATTCACACTGATGCTACAACTACAAAAGAGAACTAACTCAAGCCTGTCAACACATGTGTGAAAAGAGGTAGTCAAATTACAACCTCACTCCTGACAGAACATGTGTGAAAAGAGGTTGTAAAAAATCAACCTCACTCCTAGAAATATAGGTGTGAAAAGAGGCTGAAACTAGGTCCAACAACAATCCTACAATTTTCACACAAATCATTATCAACAAGATGTCAAGAAATATGCCCACTAGCTGTCAAGAACTGTCCACAAGATGTTGTCCAAAATCAACAAGATTTAGCCACCAAGGGCTCTGATACCATGAAGAAATCTGAGGTCCTAATAGGCTGCCAACTAGGTCTATTTTTGACCTGAGATTGGCTCTAAGTTTTAACTGTCTAACTCTTCTTTTCTACTGTTTTATAACAACAAACTATTCAAGAAATTTTCTACTGTTTAGTTATGGTTACATAATCTTTTAAGGTTCTCTAGCATGTAGTTTTAATATCCCATAGGTTAGCACATGCATACCTCAAATATATAACACACCTCTAGATATTTACAACTAATATAATGTTGTTCTAAACTTTAGCATGCATGAAATTAGGACACAAGAGTTTTTGGTTAGCATGACTCCAGATAAACCCCCCCCTAGGGAAAACCAGTTTGGAATATAATTCTATATATGTGATGTAAATAATGTGGGATACAACAATTACATGAAAGAAATGAACCTTTTACAAAGGCATCCCCTCTCAATCTGCAATACAAGCCCAAAAAGGTGAATGTGCCCAAGCATGGTGCGCCCTCCTCATTTGTTTCTCAATCCCACTCAAACCTTGCGCCCTTTCTTCTTGTTGCCTTGTAGAAGAAACACTTGCACAAAAATTTGACCTTGTGTGATAACTCTCCAACAAGACACTCCAAACAACAATATGACAAGTGTAAGACCTCCATGCTAGGTGTGCACCCTCCTCCTATAGTGTGACCTCCTCCAAGTAAGCATGAATACCACAAAACAATGGAAGACAAACCCTCCTAGAGCCCTCCATGGAATGGGGCACCCTTGCTTCCCTCATCCAATGATTCCATTCCCATATCCATTGCTCTCCTCTTCCTCTCCAAGTGAACAAAAGATAGAATGATCCTCCTTAGGTCCTATGTACCCATATTCAACCTCCATAAGGAAACCTAAGAGATGGATGTCTAAGATCTCTCCATCCATTCTCTAATAAAAGGTTGAGATCATCTCACAATAATCTCACTGAGAAACCCACTTTGGGTTAAGTTCCCTAAGTTCACTTTATGTCCCCTCATTCACCCACAAAGTGAATAATTAATCACTTTTTCCTAAGTGAAAAAAATTCAAATTTTTGACTTAAAGGAAGTCAAAGTTGAATAAGACATAAAGTACATGGTACATAGCACCAAAGTATTTCCCACTTGTGGTTAGAGACTCAAAACCACAAGGGGAAAACTTCCCATGGTACCCAAATCTCAACACAACCCACCATACAATATCTCTAAAGGGGATCTTCGACTTCCAAGTGTAATATGGTTGATCCTATAATGACGTGGATGGAAGGATTGGGTATCAATTCCTTGCCAATGGGAACAATAGGAAAATAAGTCCCTTAGGTCCTAGATGAATCTTCTAGTACCAAGTTCCATGAACACGGTTGTTAACCATAAGACATGCCTTGTATACTAGGAGATCATTATCTTTAGAGTGGGATATGATTGCCATAAGAAGCTTTTATGCACCAAGGATGGGTATTAGAGATGTAATCATGGTTGGGGTAGAAATAAATGGAATCAGGCCCTAATTTAATATTCTTGAGTTGATGGGACATGTTCAAGGCCTTGAAACACAACATATACCCTTTCAAGTGGATCTTTGGCATACAAGTGGGATATGGGCATGAACAAGGGTTTTTACATGCCAGGTCCTTGACCATAATCAAGGGAGGAAAACAAGGGCCTTACACCATAAATGGATCTCTAAGTCTCATTGGCCATGAACATGATCTCAAACCACAACACATGACATTTAGAGGCAATGGCCTTCAAGTGGAATACATGTATTGTTATGAAGTATTTTTTGATAGGGATGGGTGTATTAAGGTATTGACCTTGTTCAAGGGAGGAAAATAAGGCCTTTGGGTTCTTGATGAAGGTTATAGGAATCAAGGTCCATAAAAATGCTACAAACCACATAATGTATCCTCTATAGGGAATCATTGTCCTTCGAGTGACAGATGGGTACCATTACAATGTTTCGTGCATAAAAGATAAGTCTCCAAGCATTAAATATGGTTTGGGGAGAAATGTAGGGAATCAAACACTAAATGAATATTCTTGGGTTATTATTCCATGATCAATATCTTGAACTACAATAGAGGCCATGTAGAGGAATATTTTTCATACAAGTGGGATAGGGGTTCCATTAAGAGTTTTTGTGTAGTGGGGATGGGTCTTAGGAAATTGACCATGATTGGGGGAGGAAAATAAGGTGCTTAATCCCTAAAATTATTCTTATAGTTATTATGGGACATGAATGATTATTACCCACCATAAAACCATCTAAAATGTACCATTGTTCTTTAGAGGGATATGGGAACCATTAGGAGGTTTTGTATGCAAGAGATGGTTCTCAGGACTTTGGCCCAAAATGAAGCTTCTAGGGAGATAATTGGAAATTCTTATTCTTTGAGAAATTTCACAACCTCAAATACTATTGCATTATCCTAGTTGTCCTCAATGGATGCCAATCTAGGTTTGTCCTCTATATCAATATTCAACTTCTTGATCTTCAAGGGTTCTTGGTAAATTTCCCCTTGTAGATTGTTTACTATCTCTTTTACTATCCTTTCCCATTTGTAATCCTAGAAGGAAAGGTGGCACAACTTATTTGGGCCATTATCATATTCTATTTCTCTTGTTATTTTTCCACAACATCTAAAATCCCAATGCTCATGTTCCCATGTATGAATTGGTTCTTTTTACAATTACTTATGTTGATATGATTTGTAGACATTTGCATAGATATTCTAAAGTTTCCTCCCCCTCTAGCACGGAACAAAAATGATTTAATGGATTTCAAAGTTGAGGTGATGCCGAGGGACTTAATTGTTGTAAGGTACCAAATGCATTATAATTATGAAAAACAAACACATTCCAACAAATACCAATGAAACAACAAAATATAGAGAATCACAACACTAAAAATGATACCTTTATCGATAGAAATCCAAGTTCACTTGCCTCTTCGAGGGGGAAACCTCCAACAGAGTAGAGCTCTATTACAATAATTCTCAATACAAACTTTCTCACGACTTCTAGTCTTATTTATACTAATTATATCTTCTAAAGGACATTCTAGAGGAAGATCTTTCTAGAAGTAGAAGCTCATATTAAGTATTCTTACATTAGACTTGTTCAAATTATTAAATAGGCCTTATTAATTAATGTTGGCCTTTATTACATGGAAAATATATTATTTTACCTATGTTAGGGATTATGGAGGCTAGGTCCCTAACATGACCTCCCCCTTGAAGAATAGCCTTGTCCTCAAGGATGGAAATGATGAAATTGTTGCATAATGGTCGCTGGATCCCAAGTGGAATCTTCCAGAGTTGTATCCTTCCATTGAACTAACACTTACTTGATGGTTCTCTGACAAAGATGATGATCACGCTAGTCCAAGACTACTTGGGGATACAACTAAATGGAACCTTCTTCATCCAACTCAGGGAGACTAGTTTGAGTCTGGAAATGAGTTCAAATCACTTTCTTTAAGCACGAGACATGTAAAATTGAATGGAGCTTAGAATGACTGAGAAAACCCAACTAGTAGGCCACGATCCCGTGCTTGAGAATTGTATAAGGACCATAAAATTTGGGGGAAATTTTCTTACATTGTTCAATTTTGACTAAAGTCTACTTATAAGGTTGCATATGAAGAAACACCTAGTCCCCTTTAGCAAATTGACGTTTTGAACGACCCTAATATGATTTTTTCTTCATGTGATTCTAAGCCATGACTACATTTTCTTTGAGAGTACGGAGAATGACTGCTCAGAATGTAAGATGTTTTTCCACCCCTTGAACCTTGGAGACACTTGACATGTATGAGAAAACCAATGGCAAACTTTTCTCGTAGAATGCTTCAAAAGGATTCATGTTAGTGGAAATATGGTAAGATGTGTTGAACCACCATTCAACTAGGGGTAACCAATGAGCCCATTTAGTTTTTTTATTGGATGAAAAATAACGCAAATATGTTTCCAAACACTTGTTGACAACTTCCATTTTTCCATCAGTTTGGAGATGATAGGAAGTTCTAAGATGCAATATGGAGTCGAAACAATTCTTGCCAAAAATTACTGGTGAAATTTGGTTCTTGGTTAGAGACAATAGAATAAGGCATGCCATGGAGTTTGAATATATTATCCATAAAAATATGAGCCATTGTGGATGCAGTGAATGGGTGTTGAAGAGCACATAAATGAGCATATTTGGAAAGAATATTTGCTACCACCATGATGAGTGAATTATTGATTGATTTAGGTAAGCCAACAATGAAATCCATGGAAATATCCCTCCAAATAGCAGGTTGAATCATGAGGGGTTGGATTGTTCTTGGATATTTGACTGTTTCTCCCTTATTACGTTGACAAGTATCACATTCAACCACAAAGGTGTGGATGCTCTGTTTCATACTATCCAAGAAAAAATAATGTTTGACCTGTTCATAAGTTTTGGTAAACCAAAATGCCCACCTATGGGTGACACATGCAACTCAGAGAGTAATGTGGGTTTAAGGTTAGAATATTTTCTTGAATATAGGTGACCTTTATAGCAAAGCTCTTCATTTTTCCAAGAGTACCCTGGAGAAGCTTGAGGATATTGTTGTAATTTTTGGATTAGGATAGAAAGTTTGGGGTCTTGCAACCATTTCTAGAAAACGAACTAAAGCCAATCCGCAACAAAGAATGAGAGGGAAAAAAGGGACCCTTCTTCTTTATATTTCCTTGAAAGAGAATAAACAAACACTTTTTATTTTCTCTTATTGTAGATGATCTCATAATCATAGACAAATAGCTTGGTCACCCGTTTTTGTTGCTCCTGGGAGGAAATTATCTGCTCTAGAGATAAGGATGCCAGAGATCCACTAAGAGATAAGGATGCAAGAGATCCACTCCATGAAAAATAGCCAACATTTCCTTTTCATAAGTTGATTGGCCCAAATGTCATTTTGATAGTTGTTTGCTAGTGAAATACAAAGGTCGACCATATTGCATGAGGATTTCCCCAATGCCTTTCCATGACACATCACATTCCAGAATAAAATTCTTGGTGAAGTCAGGTAGTGCCAGGACAAGAGTAGTTCACATAGCCTCTTTCAAGTCTTGGAAGGACTGATTAACTATTGGAGTCCAAATGAAATTATTCTTTTTAAGGAGAGTAGTGATATTAGCTGCAATTTTTCCATAATTCCGAACAAACTTGTGATAATAGCATGTTAAACCCAATAACCCATGCAATATTTTAAGAGTTTAAGGGAGAATCCAATCCTTCATAGCTTCAATTTTTTTAGGACCCACCTGCACACCATCCTTTCCTACAATATGACCCAGATACTCAACTTCAGAGGCACCAAAAGCACATTTAGATTGTTTTATAAAAAGTTTGTTCTTAGACAATAGATTGAGAACTTGATCCACATGAGTGAGATGCACATGCCAAATCTTGCTATAGATGAGAATATAATCAAAGAAAACTAAGAAAAAACGACATAGGAAAGGATGGAATACATGATTCATGAGACTTTGAAAAGTGGAGGAAACATTACATAGGCCAAATGGCATGACCAAGAACTCATAGTGAACCTCATGAGTTTGAAAGAAAGTATTGGGGATTTCTTCTTCTTTCATACATATCTAGTGGTATCCAAAACAAAGATCAAGTTTTGTAAAGTATTGAGCACCACTCAGTTCATCCAAAAGGTCATGAATGACAAGAATGAGAAATTTGTCTTTGATTGTGAGTTTGTTAAGGGTCCAAAAATTAGGACACATGCACCGAGTGCATTCTTTCTTGAGTACCATGACTACTAGAGAATAATATGGGCTAGTACTAGGACGGATAACACCAACTTCTAGAAAATCTTCAACATTTTTCTCAATTTCAATTTTTTTTTTGAAAATGGATGACGATAAGGGAGAACATTGGGAGGAAGACTTCCTGGTACTAGAGGAATGAAATGATGATGGGCACCATGGGAAGGGGGAATTCCATGGGGAGTTTTAAAAATAGCTCAATGTATGGAGAGTATATATTGGAGGTGGAGAGTATATATTGGAGGACAGGGTGCACAAAGGGTGTCTCAATGATGTGAATGGAATTGAGTTGGGAAATAATGCTAGAATGGACTTTTTTTAGTAGCTTTTACATTCAATTGGAGATGATGATCTCATGTGAGCCTTATTTGATGCCTTGGAATTTATATTGTTGTCCCTCCTATTGGAATTGCATCGTGAGGTCCTTAAAGTCCATGAGGATGGGTTTGAGAGTGCATAACCATTCATCACTGTGAATAATGTCACAACCACCCACATCGATAGAAAACATATGATATTTCAGGTTGTACTGACCAATTTGTAGGCACAAATTTTCACAATGCCCATCTGATTTCATGGAACCTCCATTGGCAATCATGATTTGAAAATTATTGAAGACACACATATAGCAATTGATTTCCTGGGAAATGTGATGGTGAATAAAATTAAGGGTGATGCCATTTCTGACAATGATTATAAATTTCCTATGCTTAATGTAGCCAATTTGATTGATGGTGTAGGGAGCAGAGAATACAGTGAGGGTGTGAAACGAAATCAACGGTTCAATTTTTTGGTGCATTAGTGGGCGAAGTAGGATCATATGTTGGGCGTATCTCTTCCATAGGGGAAAATTCATCCTCCTCATCAACAACATCCTCATAAATGGCCATAAAAATATTATATTCCTTACAGTTGTGCCCTGGAAATGATATGTCACCACAATTATAGAAAAGACCCTTGAGTTGGCATTCAAACATTGTTTCCCAAGTTAATTTCTATATCTTGAGAGGGGTGGAATGAGGGGAAGTTTTTGTAGGTCGAGGGTGAGGAAGGAAAGAGGGTTTTCGATTCTAGGAAAATACAACCTATTTTGCTTCTTTGGTGGGTTTAGTAGCTTCCAACAAAGTCGGGGGGTGAGCCATGAGGACCTGGGAGCATATTTCATCCTTTAGGACACTGATAAAACATTCCCCGAAGAAGGAATCTACCATGCCCTTAGTTATGAAATCCGAGTGCTCAAAGGAGGTTATAAATTATTCCACTATGCCAGACTATATCAACTTAGTCAAACAACCTATGTTGGCATGTTTACATGCAGAGTATGCTTTTCATTTATGGAAAGAAAAACAAAAACGATGACATGGTTTACAGGGAGAGTGTGATTGTCATTGATGGCGAGAACAACAACGAGGATGTCATATTGGCAAAAATGATGGAAAACAAGAAAGCAATGATTATAACATCGAGAATTGTTGTCTATAAGCTTAGGAGGAATAACGCAGAGTTGCACGTAGAGCGCAAGTGTGTGCCAGGGCCGAGGTTAACTTCATTTCCAAAGCTCAGGAGAGATAGCATTCTCAGAAATGCAGAAGAGACCCAAACTCATCAGGACTCATAGAAGGATCAAAGGTCGAGGCCTTTGACACTTAGAAATTCTTCCAGTGGGGAGGAAGTGTCAGCTCAGGAGGAGGAGCGACAATGACCATTGGATCATATTCCAGACAGGAGGAACAAGCGCACAGAGAAGAGAAGAACATATCTCAATCATTAGATCTGAGTACATGGACCAATAGTCGTTGGATCCCAAGGAAAGTGCACGAGACAAGTTTTAAAGTCATCGAAACTGTCCATTGTCAGGTGGCAGCAGATCCGGGAGTTCAAAGAATCGAACTTCAAAATATTTGCAATCTTAGCCAGAAAAGTTAGCACCCACTGTGTATATTTCTCAGAAAGGGAAAAGGCGCCAAAGGGATGAGCGCATTGAGGTTTTCTGAGTAACTGCTAGAACAGAGTGATTGCATCTACCATAGAATTCGAAGAGGCTTCAGGGCGATCGCCAGAGGAGATGAAGAGTCTCAAGGTAACTGACAGTGGTATGAAGATTAATCATAGAGAAAATTTACAGATGGAAAAGTATCAAAGACTGTAACTGCCAGAGAAGCCAAAGAATCCCAATATAATGACCATTCATGATGAACAGTCTGGGTATAACCGCAGAGAATATGAAGAGTTGCCAGGATGATCTGGAAAAGGACTTGGCATGAGAAAGACATGCATAACAGAGAAGAGTGTTTGCTTCTCCGATAGCTAGGCATGTGGGTAGAAGGACACTGTGAGCTCAATATGAAGTTGAGTTGAGAGGTGCAACAAATGAGATGCAGAGGTAGCATAGAGCATACAAATAGAAGAGAAGTTGAACAAAGTGGGAGGTTGCACAGGATGAAAAAGAGTAGAGCATAGAAACACTACAGAGGATAAAACACAGAAGAACAAAAATCACAAGGGGATGCAAGAAGGAAGACACTAATGCAGACAAAGTAGAGCAATGTAGTAGAACAATGATGTGAATGGTAAGCCATTGATAAATCCTGTATCAATGTAGCAAGAAAATATTTATATCTCAGGGTGGTAGGGTGGCGCTAGGGAGGATAATCATCCTCAGAGTTTCAAGTAGGTGCTTGAACACAAGGAGTTGTAGCTTCCATCTGGTTGCAGCCAGAAAAACCAGGGTGGCATGGTGGTGCAAGGGAGAACTATTGTTCTCTGTTAGACAGGTTGGTGCCTGTGTGACTAGAAGTTGGTGCTTCCATCGAGTTGGTGTTGGAAAACTCAGGGAGTTGGTGCTTCCTTCTAGTGGGTGCTAGAGTAACAAGAGAGTTGGTGATCTCAGCAAGTTGCAGTTTGTATAGGTTGGTTCCTGTGTGGCTGGAAGTTGGTGCTTCCATCTAGTTGGTGATGGAACAAAAAGGGAGTTGGTGCTTCCTTCTAGTGGGTGCTAGAGAAACTAGAGAGTTGGTGCTCTCAACAAGTTACTTCTTGTAAAATAGAGGTGGTAGCCTCAAAAGGAGTTGGTGCTCATAAGAATGATAATGTACAAAAAATAAATATTACTTATCATATCAAGAAGAAGAGGTTTTCTCCCTTTATGGGTTTCCTTAGGAATATCTGTCTCTGTGTGTTTCATGTGTGTGATTGATGGTGAATACTCCATTCCTTCACTGAATTATTTTGATCATCAATGAGTGTTTTGTAATGAGATTAAAATGGTTATAATTTTTTAACCACAATAACAACTGATTCACCCCCCCACTCAGTTGTCCAACAATTGGTATCAAAGCCAGTTCATTTTATCTAAGGGTAGATCCTAGAGCTTAAACATGACTAGCCATGAAGGAAATTCAACCAACAAGGTTCCTCTACTCAATGGAACAAACTTTGCCTTCTGGAAAGGTAGGATGAGAACCTACATAATGGATTTAGGTGAAGATGCCTGGAATGTGGTAAAGACTAGTTATGAAAAGCCAGTTGTACTAGATTCTAAGGATGAAAAGCTATAATTCATATTCAATGCTAAGGCTATGAATGCTATTATGAGTGGGCTTGCAAAAGCAGAATTTGTAAAAGTTATGCACTTAGAATCTGCCAAAGAAATGTGGGACAAACTCATTAGCAGTTATGAAGGTAATAGATGTGAAGCTTCAAACCTATATATTATAGTTTTAACATATAAAGATGAAACAATATGAAACTAAAGAGAAGTAAAAATCCAAGAGATTTGATAAAAAAAAAGGTTTATGTGTAAACGATGATGACTCCTCAGAAGACATAGATAACAATTCATCTTGTGAAGATAAAGTGAATGATTTTATGCTTATGGCCATGGGAGACATTGATGATGAATACACATGTGGTAACATGAATGAAGAAGAAGTTGTGGTTTATATGGAAGGAGAACTAATAAGTGCCTTAGAAGAGATTCACAGACTCAAACTTAAGAAAATAAATCAAAAGAAATTGTTGATATAGTTCGAGAAAGACAGTAAACAACCTAATGAAGATTTTTCCCTACTAAAAGTGGAATTAGAAGAGGCAAAGAAAATAGAGGACATTCTGAAAAAAATATTATCAGATAAGAAGGCAAGATGTGAAGCCTTGGAAGAAGAGGTAGTAAAAACCAGAAAATAGATGGAGAAGTTTAAAGCATTGTATGTCCAAAATCTTCCAAGCATTAAAGCCTCAAAAGAACTAAACGGCATTCTGAGAAAACAAAGATCTCCAAAGTTGAAAACTAGTTTGGTTTATGAAGAGGGATCAAGTGGTGGTCAGCCAAGCAACAAAGAATCCATCAAGTTTGTCAAATATACAACCAATGACAACAACAAACCTGTAGAAACAAAGGAAGATAATCAACCGCCAGGGAGGAGTGAAGAAAAAGGTACCAGAACTGAATATGTAGAACAAATAAATAATACACCCTCTTTTGTAGGAAATCATCAGCATGGAAGAAATTGGCCTTCTCAAAGAAGACAACCATTTTCCAAGTACAAATATTTTTTCTATGGATATTGTTTTTACTGTTCTAATTTTGGCCACAAAGATGTAAATTGTTCCTTAAGATTTAGACATGAGCAATCAATACACCCAAGGAATAAATGTCTGCCACAACAAAAAATGAGACAACCAAGTAACAAACAACCACACAATGCAAATCATGTGATGGCTGGGAAAAAGATGTAGATTGAGCATAACAATCATTATGATCCTTTATTCAATGAGCCATAATGTTACATCTACCATAATTATGGACATAAAGATAATTTCACTTAAAGAACTATAAGTCATATTAAATCATAGAGCTGAAAACATCAAGGTTTGGAAAAAGAAAGAAGGTGAAAAATGTGGTCTAGTACTTTCAGCTCAAAAACAAAAGGACCACTAGTATATAGACAATGGATGTTCCAAGCACATGACTGGAGACAAGGATAAGTTTATTTCTATAAGTAAAAGAAAAATAAGATAATTGGTGATATGAATAAAGGAGTTCAAACAAGAAGGAAATTGATTAATGTCTCAGAAAAATCTCAGATTGCCTTTCTGTCTTTTATTGAACCTAAAGACTTAAATGCAACCAATGAAGATGACCATTGGGTTAAAGCCATGAATGATGAAATTGACCAAATTGAGAAAAAACAATACTAGGAAGATGGTTCCTAGACCTGAAGGTAAAAAATGTCATAAGTCCCAAATGGGTCTTTAAAAATAAACTTAAAGAGCAGGTTACAAACATAGTGGTTTAGCTGAATTATATTCCTTCCTTAGACCAAATAGCTGGTATGTTTACTAAACCCTTAACCACAACACCATTTGAATATCTCCGCCAGAAGCTGGGTGCCATTCCTTCTCTAACTTAAAAGAGTCCATCCTGTCAGGGGGAGTTTGTGTTGGTTGAATATCTAATACCTCCAAAAATTACTGCAACAACTCAAGGGGATCATGTTTTCTTTGACATTGATGTCAAAGGGGGAGAAAAGGTGTGGTCTGGATGCTACAGTTGGAGGTCTAAGTAGAATAGTGTATTCCTTCATGGTTTCCATCAATGCCAAAAGGGGGTATTGTTGGCATGTTTACATGCAGAGTATGCTTTTCATTGATGGCAAGAACAACAACAACGATGGCATGGTTACAGGCAGAGTGTGCTTGTCATTGATGGAAATCACAACAACAAGGATGGAATATTGGCAAAAATGATGGAAAATAGGAAAGCAATGATGATAGCATCGAGAATTGTTGTCTACAAGATCAGGAGGAATAACGTAGAGTTTCACATAGAGCACAAGTGTGTGCCAAGGCCGAGGTTAGCTTCATTGCCAAAGCTCAGGAGAGATAGTATTTTCAGAAACGTAGACGAGACCCAAAATCATCAATACTCATAGAAGGATCAAAGGTCGAGGCCTTTGACACTTAGAAATTATTCCAGTTAGGAGGAAGTGTCATCTCAGGAGGAGGAGCGACAATGACCATTGGATCAGAGTCCAAATAGGAGGAATGAACACAGAGAAGAGGAGAATAGATCTCAGCCTTTAGATCTGAGTACGTGGACCAATAGCCATTGGATCCCAATGAAAGTGCACGAGACAAGTTCCGAATTCATCAGAACCATCCATCATCAGGGTTGACAGAGGGTAGCAGATATGGGAGTTTGAAGAATCAAACTTCAGAATATTTGCAAGGGGTAGAGTGGAGTCAATCCTAGCCATTGATGTTGGGAAGGACAAGTGGCGAGAGATCAACATTTCAATGACTCATGAACTAGAAAATTCAAAGGTGAGAGTTGTAGGAACTCACGATGTCTGAGTTCACGAATTGATCTGGGCCCTTAGATCGTGGGGAGTTGTGGACCATTAGATCCAGTGGATTTGCAAGGATGATATGCTCAGGCAAAAATATTCGAGAGATGAAGTCGTGAAATGTGAATTCATGATTTGATTTGGACCGTTGGATTGTGGAGAGTCATGGATCGTCGATTTGAAGTAAGTGGATATCGAGAAATCAGGATTCGAAGAAAGGAGGTGTTGTCACCTTCGACATCATGAAACACAAATTCCTAATGAAATATGGACCGTTAGATCATAGAGGGTTCTGGGCCATTGATTTGGCATGATGAAGAACGAAGTTCAAGTTCTCAAAGAATAGATCTAGACCATTGAAATATGGAATATCGTGGGCCGTTGATTGGACAAGAGTTGAATCACGAAATGCAAACTCCCGATATGATCTAGTCCATTGGATCACCAAGGATCGTTGGTCATTGATCTAGAGCAGGTTTCAGAAATTAGAAGTTGAGAGAAGGGAGGTGACTAGTCCTCCAACTTTTCGAAACATGAAGTACTGATAAGATCTGAACCATTGGATCACATAGGGATGTGGGACGTCGATCTGAAACAGAGCATTGAATCGGGAATCAGGAGTTGGAAGAGTCAGGGTTGGCTCATGTTCAAACACCCGACACACGAGGTTACAATTTGATCACAATCGTTGATCCAGGTATCATTGTGGACCGTTGATATGACACTGCAAGCTAAGTTAGTGAGCTCATGAAATGTGAAGCACTCGAATGTTTTTGATGCATACCCCCACCTTAGCAGGGTCCACTGACCTCCCGGTATTTGGATCTTCAAATTTCTGGGCTGAAATGGCTCCTTGGTCCCTGCTATAACCTCCAACACTTAATGACCACATGCCCTTTTCTAAACTACTCCTATGCAAACATGCACTTAGACGTGAGCCTCCACTTCATGTGACCACTGACATGACCACAGTCTTAACCCAAAAAGGTGCGTTGCGATTTCATAACTTGGGTGTTTGTATGTGATCCACCCCGACTCCTCCGATTCTCGAAATCCCAAAATGGGCTAATGGTCTCTACCTCCTCCCTTAAATCCTCCTGATGTGACCCCTCGCTATGACCTGGGGCCCAACCTCTGAGCGCATCTGGATTTCATGTGTAAGGGATTCCCGATGTATCTTTTCTCCCTTTTCTCGATATCCAAGATGCTAAAATTTCCTCGCCACAGAACAACAGCTCAGATCCTCTGAGATCTGACGACTCATATCAAATCACAAACTCAGGCCTCACGAGTTTCGATGATTCTCCCCTTTGAATTCTATGATGTATGAGTAAATGAAATGCTGATCGCTCACCACGCATCCCCTTTGATGGATAGTACTGATGATTTCGGGACTTCATGTTTCGCGAAGTCGAAAGGATTCTCCCCTTAGATCTTCCAATCTCCAAAATGTCGATATTCCCCTAGAAAATCAACAGTCTGGATCTCTCCTCAATCAACGACTCAGGTCTTTTCTCGAACTTGAATTTCGTGAGTTCTTGTAATTCTGCCCCTTGACTTCTCTGAGTCGTGAGTCAATGAAATGATGATCTAATGCCACATGTCCTCTGACTATGGATGGTCCTGATGGTTTTGGGACTTTAAGTTTCACGATATCCACTCTCCTTTATGCCTTCAAATGGTTAATGTTTTTGCACCTTACCTCTAGATCAATGACTGTTGATCCACACGCTCAGATCCGACAGATGGGAACTGTTCTCCTCTTGCACTCGCTTCTGTGTGTTTGGACGTGAGTTTCAATGCTCCAGATCTCGTCTTCTGGAGCTGACCTAATGGCTGTTGTTGTTCCTCCTCCTAAGCTTTGGATTTCTTCCCAGACTTGAAAGAATTCAATTGTTTTCAAAGGCCCCGACCTTTGATTCTCCTGTTGTGAGACCGATGTCTTGAGTCTCAGCCGCGTTCTAAATACGTTGTCTCTCTTGAGCTTTGGGACTTGAAATAAGTCCACTCTTGAACACTCCTTATGATATCTCTTCTGAGCTTTAAACTCACTCAATCTTTAAGGGACTTGACGCTTTTGCGTCTTCCTTAGAATAATTCTGGTGCTTCTCCTAGCATACTCCATGCTCAACCTCCCAAGCTTTGGAACTTGAAACAAGTTCTCTCTGCACAGACTCCTTGTGCTCTGACCAACCTTCAACTGGATGTCATCAAAACATCAGATGAGTGCTGGCCTGGTGCACTCCTTGCACAGGTCTTCCTTCAGAGTGTTCAACAACTCTGCCTCATTGGCTTCAATTGCTCGGACTTCAAAGATATCTATCCCTTCTGTCCCTCGAAGAGATATAAGTTCCCTCTTGGAAACTTATGCTCAAGCACTCCTTGCTGAACTGACAAAGTATTTAGTAAATATGTAAGTGTATTCTCTTTGAAAATTCCCTTATCTCTGAACTCGAAACAAAGTTCTCCTTGTGCACTCCTTTCACTCACTCAATGCCCACCTAGCATAAATTCACATAATCCTCAACAATTCTGTCTTCTCTTTTTGCCCTCCTCAACACAGTCTTTCCTCCAAGATGTTCAGTAACCTTGAGGTTCTCCTTTGATTTTATGATTCCTATGGTGCTCCCTCTTGGCGGGTTCTTGTCTTAATTCCACAGAACTTAGATGTTCACTCTTTTCACTGGTTCACAGAGTCCTCTGCACTCTATCATGCAACCCCTTGCATTAAGACACAAAGAACCCAAACCGGAATCAGAAAACCCACAGATAGGAAATTATATCTGTCCTTGCAGATGAAATATAACATACATCTACAACATAAAATAACACAAAGTTGACATTTGTTCCATTACACATAAAACACATGAACACACAAAGAATGTTATGCAGGAAAAACTATTTTTTATATTAATCTCAAAATGCCTATTACAATGTGTACAAAGCTCGGACTGCTATAGAGTCTTGACTCTCTCTTTTCTTCTTCTATCCTAATCTCATCTTCCCTCTAATGAATCCTAGATACTAAGATCTTTTTACAAAAGAGGGGATCCTTGCCTTCCCTCCAAGCTACCTACCCTCATTAATTTACAATGAATTACATTCAATGGCTGTCTAGTCCAAATCGGATCTAGATCTTATCATCTTGTCAACCATTAAAGGTGACCCTATATACTATCTGCACAAAGGCATTGATTTGGATCTTCCAACCTTACAATCATTTAATTACATTTTAAAATTTTAAATGAGAGGGCTAGTGCCTCTCCCTTCCTTGAATGCGCACTGAATGTGTTATCTAGCTGGTGTGTTGTTGGGTTGGAGCGATGCTCCTACATCAGTTTGGCCCATGGTCATAGCCAAGGTCACATCATCAAAGGATTAAGGGAGGAGCTATCGCATCTCTAGGCTCCACATCGGAGATCGCTGAGATTGCGAAGTGCCCTTTTGATTAGTGAGCAGTCATAACCAATGGTCACGTGGAGAGAGAGTAGAGGAAGGAGATAGCATTTCTAAGCTCCACCTCAGAGTTTCACGAGTTGGGAAAATCGAGGTGACTCGCAGTCGATCACCCAAAACAAGAAATTGAAAAATGAATGATGGTTAGGCCTAAGGTCACCGCCGATGGTCATGTGAAAGGAAGGGGCTTAGCCAGGAAATCTAGAGCCCACTGTGTATATTTATCAGAAAGGGAAAAGGCTCCAAAGGGATGAGAGCACGGAGATTTTCTCAGTAACTTCCAGAATGGAGTGACTGCACCTGCCAGAGAATTCAAATAGGCTTCAGGGTGATTTCCAAAGGAGTCGAAGAGTCTTGAGTTAACTTCTAGTGGTATGAAGATTAATCATATAGACAATTGACAGATGGAAATGTGTCGAATACTGTAACTTCCTAAGAAGATGATGAATCTCAGGATAACAATCATTGATGAAGAACAAACTCAGGATGATCGCCAGAGAGTACAAAGAGTTGAGTGTATTCCCTAGCAGAGGACTTGGCATGATAAATATGTGCAGAACAGAGAAGAGATGATTGCTTCTATAGAGAGTTATTCATGTGGGTTGAAGCATGTTGTGAGCAAGAGCTGAAACACATAGAAGAGGCGCAATGCATTGATTGGAAATAATACACAGAGCATAATTCACAGAAGAAAGAGATAGAACATAAATGATTATCTAAGAGAGGAAGATAAAGATGAGGTGCACATGTAGAGACAAAGCAAAAGAACACAAATCTCAAGGAGATGTGAGCAGGAAGAAACTGATGCAGCCAGAGCAGAGCAATGTAGCAAAACAATGAGGAGACTAGTAATCCATTGATGAACACTGTATCACTGTAATAAATTTCAGTAAGAAAAAAAATTTATTTCAGGGTGGTAGGGAGGTGCTAGGGAGGACTGTTGTCCTCAGAGTTTCAAGTGGTTTTTTGAACAAAGGGATTTGAAGCTTCCATCTGGTTACAACCAGAAAAACCAAGGTGACAGGGTGGTGCAAGGGAGAACTATTGTTCTTTGTTATACAGGTTGGTTCCTGTGTAAATGGAATTTGGTTCTTCCATCCAGTTGGTGTTGTAAAACTCAGGGGGTTGGTGCTTCCTTCTAGTGGGTGCTAGAGAAACCAGGGAGTTGGTGCTTCCTTCTAGTGGGTGCTAGAGAAACTAGAGAGTTGGTGCTCTCAGCAAGTTGCAGCTTGTAAAACAGAGGTTGTAGCCTCAAGAGGAGTTGGAGCTCATAATAATGATAATGAAAAGAAAATAAATATTACTTATCATATCAAGAAGAAGAGTTTTTTCCCTTTATGGGAATCCTCAGGAAATACCTATCTTTGTATATTTCATGTGTGTGATTGATGTTTAATATTCTATTGCTTACTTCCTTGCATCATTGTGATCATCATTGAGTGTTCTGTAAAGAGTTTAAAATGGGCATAATTGTTTAAGCATAGGAACAATTGATTCACCCCCTCCTCTCAGTTGTCCAACAACCTAAATGGTGAGTGTCAGTTTCAAAGTGTTCATAAAGATTTGCAACAAACTTGGTCCAAGAAATATACCCCTTGCATGCATTTTTACGCCATTTCCACCATTGTCAGTGTTTAGGATCTCGATAGAGAACACCATAACAAATTTTGGACAAATCCTTAGTGATTACATGCAAAGAAAAATAATGATCCATTTGGGTGACCCAACCTGTGGGATTAAAGCCATCAAATTTATTGACCTCAAATCAGGGAAGACATGGGTCACGATGAAAGGGGTTGAATTGAAAGGCCATAGTATGGGAGGATTCAACACCATCTACTTGGGAGGGTCTTTTAAGGAAGGGGGGTCTTTGGGATTGATTCAACAATTGGTTGAGAGTGGCATTGATGGTGTCAAAGTTTCCCTCTAATTTGTCAAATTGGTTGTCAACTTTGGCAAATTCGTTCTTGACTTGGTCCTTGAAGCGGTCAAACTCAGAATAAATTTTATGGATGGTATCTTTGTTCTATTTGATTTTGTCTTGCAGTTATTGGTTGCAAGTGGTGGTCATTTGGAAATTTGGGGTGCTTGGGATGGGGAGTGGGTCCACTGAAAAAACGAAGATAAGTGATATAGACCACTGCAATTAGAGTGACAAGGAGAAACTAATGGGATATGTGTTAAATAAGGATTTTAGGAAGGGTGGGTGGGACGAAAAAAAAATATTATAAGTGATAGGTACCATGATGATCATGGATAAAAGGGGAATCCAATGGGATAGTTTCCAAATAATGGTGTCAGGAAGGGGGTCGGGTCCAAAAAAAAGAAAGGTTTAGAAATGATAGGTACCACAATGATTAGGGAGAAGAGAGGAATCCAATGGGATAGGTCCCAAATAAGGGTGACAACGAGACCACTATACTCGTTTTTTTTACTCTTGCATAGTTATAATCCGACTTGAAGAATACTGCAGTGACAAATTGGCCAAATTGTTAACATGAAAAATTATATAGGAATTTCATAACTAGAATGCAGGAGGTAGGGTTTCACGATAATATATATCTTCTATTATTTTTCTGTTCTGTTCCTTTCCTAAGGGTTAGGGTTCTTAGGGTTACTATAGACAATGTTTTTCCCTGTGATATAACTCTATGATATACATGCAGAGTTGAACAATAGTACTCAACCCAATATCTCAAGGCACCAAATAATGAGGCTCGACCATACCTTTAGTTGTACTACCCGATTACCTAAGTACTAAAGACTATATTTCTAAGTGATGTTCTCAGGGTCACTATAGTAGTCAGGTGGTCGATCGACTGATCTAGGGATGGTTTTAGGAGAGCCGGTGTTACACATTATTTTCTTCATCCCTATGACCATTAATGATGTAAACCTATCTGTTGCCTTTAGAGGGGTCAGTGGCCTGAGTTCCTGAAGAGAGAAGGGAGAAGAACTTTTCTTGAGAAAAGAAGTTGCATTTTCCTATGTAAAAACCTTATAAAAAAGGAAGTTCGCAGGCTGCCTATCTACTAGGGTGAGAGAATGTCTGATTCTCACAAGCTGCATCATAGCTAGGGTGTGAACAGTTCACAGGTTGCACTATAAGCAGGGTGCGAGAATGCTTACACGTGGGAAAAACGAGCATTTTCTTGAATCTTCTAGAAGGAGAAACTTCCATGGTGAGGTGGCATCCAAATGTTTTGGATCTTACTTGCTTTCATGATTTAGTGGGATCATCCTAACCTCCTCACCTTATCCTCTTCAACTTATAAAAGTAGAATAGATCTCATGGAGAAGGGGTTCTTGGTTGGCTTGGAATTATTAGCTTGGTTGGAGTGGCTTTGAGATTTGCTTTGTCAAGATAGATTGTGAATATCATTAGATCTATGCTCTCAGAATTCTTGGAGTGAAAGTGTGTGGGGAACGAAGGACAGTTGGAAGGGACCTTACGACATCAAGGCCATGGTTGTAATATCTCTTTCACATTTAATATTATATAGTAATGTGATTCTTTCCTATAAAGCTTCTTATGTTTTATTGTATGATTCCTTGATCACATACATAGGTTTATATTGAGTTTATGCTATTGCTATCACTTTGGTTGGTTGCGCTCTTTTGCAGGTTCATCATTGTATGAGCGTTGGAATGGAGCCAGGATGGCGATGGCGAGAGGAAGTGACATTTAAATGGTATGTCACTCATCCCTCTTTAGTTAGTAAATTCAATATTTAAAACTTAAGGAAAGCATCATGTTCTTGTGTGTTTTGTTCTAGATCTAGGTGGATCTAGGGAGATCGGTTAGTGTCCGCACCTATCGATTAGTCCGATAACACCCAGGGGACTCCCTATTTACTCGACGTTACATGGGAGTGATGATAGTGTATAGATCATGTTTGACATGGTACTACTCGAAGGGGTACCAACAAGGGTTACAGAGGTTTCCTGTTAAATTATGAGATTGATTTCTTATGCATATTAATTCTTTTATTTTGTTCAATATTTTGATTCCATCTTAATACCCTTCAACAATACTAAATCATAATTGAATAGCAATAACTATGTAGATAAGTAAGCATGCACATCAACATCACATATACCCTGGGGAAACCCTGTACAGGGAGAAAAACCCCAACAAACGATATTCCTTTATTGCATTAATAATTTAAGATTACTTACAAATATCCACCATGAATGTTCTACTCTTAAAGAGCTTGCCAACATGACTTTGACCTGACAAATACCTAAGAGACCTTGCTGAAATACACCTATGATATGTTGCTTCTATTGTTGATATACAACACTGATATGCTACTGATATATGCCTATGATATACAAAATCTATTTCTGATATACAACACTAATATGATTCTTTGGTATGCTTCCTCTTTATCACTGATATGCTCCTCTATTGCTTCACCCTTAACCTGCATATCAAACTGTGTTGAAGAGAGGGGTCGACCTCTGCTTATATAGGCTGAAGAGGAGAAGAGGAGAGGCTCAAAATAGTAACTTGATTGCATGCTTTAATCATAAATCAGACTCATACTTTAGTTCTAACTTAGAACTAGACTTGAGACTAGTATAATTTAGTTCGAAAATAGAACTAGACTTGAGACTTCATTTACAACTCAACATTACACTTTAGTTAGAAAATAGAACTAGACTTGAGACTGCAGTTACAACTCATCATTACACTTTACTTCAAAAATAGAACTAGACTTAAGACTTCAGTTACAAATCAACATTACACTTTAGTTCGAAAATAGAACTGTACTTGATACTTCAGTTGCAACTCAGCATTAAACTTTAGTTCGAAAATAGAACTAGACTTAAGACTTCAGTTGCAACTCAACATTACAATTAGCTTGAAAATAGAACTAGACTTGAGACTTCAGTTACAACTCAACATTACACTTTAGTTCAAAAATAACACTAGACTTGAGAATTCAGTTACAACTTAACTCTTTATAAGGAAATTCAAAATTCTCTTCATGGTGGATAATGTTACACGTGCCAATGCACTAGATCAATACATTTATATCATTTGCAATATTAGGAATATTGTTTGTTTCTATCTCATAGGAATTTTATATTCAACCTAACTTTTGCTATATTTCTTGAATTTTACTTACAGCTCACAAGAATTGACTAGGCTCACAGAGGTTGTAAGTTCCCCCTGAATTTTTCACTAGTCTGTTTATGCTCACAAAGGTTGTATGCCCCCCCGACTTTTGCACTAGAATTTCTATGCTCACAAAGGTTGTACGTTCCCCCTAAATTTTTCATTAGAATTACATAGCATCTCATTTGTCCTTACTTTTGGTTTGACTCACAGAGGTTGTATGTTTCCCCTGGATTTTGTCAATACCTCACAAGATTGGTTGATTCTCCAAATCTTCCTAGCTAGCCTCAATATGGCCCATATGGCCTCTCATTGGATATTTACTGTCGATGCTACCAAATTTAACACTCCCTCTCAATGAGGGAGTCATTATCATCCACACCAAGCTTACCTCTCAACTGCACAAATTGTCTTGAGGTCAGAGGTTTGGTCAGGATATCATCTACCTTCTAGCTCGTGGCTATGTACTGTAATTTTACAGTTTTTCTCTGGACCAAGTCTCAAGGGTTGCAAGTGATAGTAGATTCTTCTTGAGCCTTGGAACATATAATACTTCATCAATACAAAGTCTATCCCTAGATTCTAATCTGAAGGAGATAGAGCCTACTCTCTCTATCTTGTAACATTTGTCATACCCAAGCTCAACATGCTCTACAAAATATTTTGTCTCGAAATCTGAGAGGATCTCCTTGTACCCTATCATGTGCTTTGATGCACCACTATCTACTAACCAAGTTTTCGACCCTATGAAAACTGAACTGGATAAGGTAGAAACTAAGTAATATTCTTTTCTATTTTCTTTCTCAATAGAAGGACTTTTGTGATTTCTTTTGGATTCATCATCCTCAGCAGTTGAGGCATGATGTTTCCCTTTCCTTGGATATTTATTTCTAAACCAACAATATTTAGCAAAATGACCCAACTTATTACAACTAAAGAATTTAATCTTAGATGTATCAATATTCTTGCCTTTGAATGTACCTTTGGTGTTTTGCTTCCTTTGAGATTCTTTCTGGAAAGTGTCTTTCTTCTTTCCCTTAAATCTTGATGCTAAAGCTGAGTGCTCTTCTTTCGTTGGCTCGCTCCTAGTAGATGTGCGACTCTCCTTCTGGAGGAAATCATGCCATAACCTCTCAAATGTGGGTTGAATCTCTCTGCCACTTACGTTGGATAAGAAGGTCTCCCATGAAGAAGGAAGACCGTAAAAAATGGTCTGCACTAAATCATTATCGTCCACTGTCAGCCCTATGACCAAAATTTGATCTCTGATCTGGGCTATCCTGGAACAGAAAGATGCCACTAATTCACCTTTCTCCATCTTCAAATACTTAAGCTTGTGCTTAAGTTTCCTCTTCTGACTAGGTGCATGTTTCTCATATAGATTCACCAAGGTATCCATACAGTGCTTGGCAGTCATTAATGAAGTCATTGTATACATTATACTGTATTTGAATAAGTCAAAGATGATTTGCTTGGCCTTTTCTTGACTCTTCCTAAAGGCCACTCTTCCTGCATTATTCATGGGTTCCTCCACCACTGTGGTCACATACTACTCAAGATCATGCTCCTGCAAGATATTTGTTATCCGGAGCTTTCACACATTGAAGTTGGTAGCTCCTTTGAGCCTATCCTCGGCCTTGACTGTAATGGAGGATGCCATGGACTTCACACTAGAATCTTAATCAAGCTAGCTTGGATCTGTGTGTACTTGCTTTTGCACTCCAACACGTTTAACACACCCTAAGATCTGATACCATGTTAAATTATGAGCTTGATTTCTTATGCATTAATTATTTTATTTTGTTCAATACTTTGATTCCATCTTAATACCCTTCAACAATACCAAATCATAACCTAATAATAATAACTATGTAGATAAGTAAGCATGCACATCAACAACACATATACCCTGGGGAAACCCTGTACAAGGAGAAAAACCCCAACAAATGACATTCCTTTATTGCATTAATAATGTAAGCTCACTTACAAATATCCACCATGAATGTTCTTCTCTTAAAGAGCTTGCCAAGATGACTCTAACCTGACAAAGACCTAAGAGACCTTGCTGAAATACACCTCTGATATGTTGCTTCTATTGTTGATAAACAACACTGATATGTTGCTGATATACACCTCTGATATGCAGCCTTTATTGCTGATATACAACATTGATATGCTTCTTTGGTATGCAGCCTCTTTATCACTGATATGCTCCTCTATTGTTTCACCCTTAACTTGCATATCAAACTGTGTTGAAGAGAGGGGTCGACCTCTGCCTATATAGGCTGAAGAGGAGAAGAGGAGATGCTCGAAATAGTAACTTGATTGCATTATTTAATCATAACTTAGCTTCATACTTTATTTCAAACTTAGAACTAGACTTGAGACTCATATACTTTAGTTCGAAAATAGAACTAGACTTGAGACTTCAGTTACAACTCAGCATTACACTTTAGTTTGAAAATAGAACTAGACTTGAGACTTCAGTTACAACTCAATTTTACACTTTAGTTAGAAAATAGAACTAGACTTAAGACTTCAGTTACAACTCAACATTACACTTTAGTTCGAAAATAGAACTAGACTTGATACTTCAATTACAACTCAACATTACACTTTAGTTCGAAAATAGAAGTAGACTTAAGACTTCAGCTGCAACTAACATTACACTTAAGTTTGAAAATAGAACTAGAATTGAGACTTCAGTTACAACTCAACATTACACTTTAGTTCAAAAATAGAACTAGACTTGAGACTTCAGTTACAAATCGACTCTTTACAAGGCAATTCAAAATTCTCTTCATGGTGGATAATGTTACATGTGCCAACGCACTAGATCAATACATTTATATCATTTACAGTATTAGGAATATCGTTTGTTTCTAGCTCATAGGGATTTTATATTCAACCTAACTTTTGCTAGATGCCTTGACTTTTACTCATGGCTCACAAGGCTTGACTAGGCTCATAGAGGTTGTACGTTCCTCTTGACTTTTGCACTAGTCTGTCTATGCTCACAGAGGTTGTATGTTCCCCCTGAATTTTGCACTAGACTATCTATGCTCACAGAGGTTGTACGCTACCCTTGAATTTTGCATTAGACTTACATAGCATCTCGTTTGTCCTAACTTTTGCTTTGAATCACAAAGGTTGTACACTCCCCCTGGATTTTTTCAATACCTCACAAGACTGGTTGATTCTCCAAATCTCCCTGGCTAGCCTCAGGGTGGCCCATATGGCCTCTCATTGGAGAATGAATGTCGATGCTGCCAAATTTAACATTTCCAACAAGGTGAAAGATGTATTTCTAATAACCCCATGAAACCATCTATATTTCCTACATGTAGTCTTCCCCAGTCACAGTTTCACTTCCTAAACGATAGATCTCTGTGCTTTAAAGACACCACTAGTACATGTATCTACTATGGAAAAAAATTACCCACAATTTTTATAGAGGAAAAATATTTGATACCACTTGTAAGGTACCATATGTATTATAATTCTGCAAAAAAGAAAATATTGCAACAAATACTAGTGGAACAAAAAAAATAGAAAATCACAACACCAAAAATGATATCTTTATTGATAGAAAGCCAAGTTCACTTGCCTCTTCAAGGGGGAAACCTCCAATAGATCATATATCTATTATAATAATGATCAAGACAACCTTTCTCATGTTTTCTACTCTTATTTATACTAATTCTAACTTCTAAAGAGCATTCTAAGGGATGATCTTTCTAGAAGCAGAAGCTTCTATTAAGTCTTCTTACATTAGAATTGTTCAGGTTATTAAATAAGGCTTATTAACTAATGTCGACCTTTATTACATGGAAAATATATCATTCTACCTACATGAGGGGTTAAGGAGGTTAGGTACCTAACAACTGCATAAGAGAACATCACACAAAACCCTTCCTTCAAGTTCTTCCAAGTGCAGGTTTGTCTCCGGGTTTCCTCATGAAAGTACCAAGCCCCGAGGATGGGTCCCAAGGTGTCAATAAAATTGTGGTCCCAATGTTGTTTTGGGAATTTGTTTGGTCCATTTCTAGAAAAACCCATTTTTGTGCATTCCATGATCTATTCTTCCTTCATATGATTTTGGGAAGCCTACAAGATCTTCTACCTCTCTTGAAATATCAATCACTTGATACTCAAGCAATGGAGAAAACTAATGTTGCAAGGCTCGACACACTTTGTCCCGTATTTCAAGATCATCTCTTTGTGTATCCGACCACCTGGAGAGTGTGAACCTCAAATTAACACACAAATATGATACCATTTTATCCTCTCATACAACTAAGTTAAAATATTCTATAAATTCCTCTACATCTCTTATTCCATTGAATATAGAGTCACACAACTAGACTCCTATCTAGTGGACCAATTTGATCATGGTATAACAATGTGATGAGATCTCATGGTTGTGATCTTTCCAGTCCTAGAATGATTCCTGGATATCTGAATCATAGGAGTAGATAATCCTCCAACTAATTTCTCTATATATGGTGGGATTGGTATAATCCTTCCTCATACCCATCGTCAAATTGTAAAATTGATCCACTGTATCTCTATCCATTGGGTCATCTACTAGCTCTATATATATCTCCCATGTTCGAGGTTCAATGGGTTGTATGAATGTAGTTCCATATACTTCAAATGACATATCCCCTTTTTTCATATTTATGCTTACCTTAATATCATTATCTCACTTAAAACTCAACAATGTGGGGTGGGTGTCCTCATCAATGATTTTGAAGACCTAAAAATTTGTTGTTGTTCTGATAATCCCTAAATTCATATCCACATCCTCTAGATGAACAATAGGATATATATATATATATATATATATATATATATATATATATATATATATATATATATATATATATATATATATATATATATATATATATATATATATATATATATTATTGTCCAACTACATTTCAATACGAAAATATAATAGTCATGTTCTTCCCATCAATTCCCATGACCTCTTTTGAAGGATGTTTACGTAAGATCCCAGATCCAACTTGTAGCTCCCCATTTTGACCTAGGTAGCTAAATCAAATTATTTCCTAATTGTATTTCCTTGCTTATTATCAATGAGACACTATTAAACATTGGCACTTTAATATATGGACGTGTGGAACTATGTTTATGTGAATACTATGAATAATTATTGTTATGTTATTAATGATGATATTGTGTGATTTACTTCTAGCATGCAAGTTTTAATTGAAGGATTATGGTATGTGGATACCGAGTTTAATGATATGTTTTATATGTAATTTGTACCATTTGTAGGATGAACTAGCTGATTTACATGGTTCATTGATGAGTAATGTGGAAATCACATGTCAATAGTTTATGGTTATGCATGATCTTGTGTTGTAAACTAACCTATAGGTTGAATGGGCTATGTGATATCTAGGGAAATATGATATTAAGTGGTTGATGTCATGGACATCAAATGATACATGGTATGACACGAAATATCATTGCATTATTTTATATTGGTTCAAATCCATTGTTATGATATTTGGGGAAGTGCAATTTTTTTCAGGAGGCATGGTTGTAGAAACTAGATATTTAACGACAAAGATCCTAGAACATAGTGTCATAGTATCGTCCATGATCGGTGTTGATCCTAGTTCTATTAGGATGGGTGAAGGTATTTCCCACAATTTATCCTCTGAAACATAGAGTCGTGGGAGAACTATGTTAATCTACCCTCCCATCGATGTGTGATGGTGACTTCCAGTTGCCTACTAGGGAAGCTTGGTCAAGATAGTTGACACTTACACTTAAGGTTTCTATCTAGAGTTAGGTCAATATAGTTGATGCTACAATATAGTCCAAAAGAGGAAGGATAAGATCTGGAAGATGGAAGTAGGTTGGGGAGTAAGGGTGATTCAATGAAGTGAGAGTGTTGTTAGGATTTAGTCATGTAACCTTAGTGCTTGACTTATTCCATTTCTTTCTTTTTAAATTAAATGCTTGACTCAATTATGATAATCTAGGTTAATGTTTAATTCATTTTTGAATTTTTGTGACTAATGAATTACTATTATTATGCTAGTATAAATGATTAATTGATTCATTTTGGGGTTTATTGCATTATCAAATTGGTTCTGAGCATATATGAACTGTGCATTAGATGTGATGGTTGTTTTCATTAGTACATGCACGATCTATGTATGTGTCAAATACACATACATACCTTGCACATATATGTTGGTATTATTATCATGCATTAAAATTAATATTATTGTTGTTTCTTATGGTGTGTAACATCTTAGTATAATTGATTTAATTAGATTTAATATTATTATTAAGTTTATTTATTTATTCAGGGTTAATGTTATTATTAAATTAATTAATTGATTTATATTTAATGTTATTATTAGATTAATTGATTCTTTTAGATTTAATGTAAATTATTAAATTGTTGATTTAATTGAATATTACACATGCACACTGTATGAAAAATACATGTTGATTCAATTTAAATGGAGTATGGTGTGAATTGAATGATTTTTGTTAAATCTAAACAATAAAAAAAACAATAAGAGGAAAGTGTTTGATGTGATGGAGTTGAGATTCATGAGGGAAAAGTGTTGATTTTTCAATAAGATAGGTAAGCATGTAGTTCATTTCAATTTACATTTGTCTTAATCATAAACAAGAATGTTGCAACAACCAAGATCACAAGAAGAAACACCATGCACAAGAACACAAGAAGTATCCTGGGAAACCCTTCTCAACAAGGGAAGAAAACCCAACCAAATCCTTTGCTATATTCTTCAAGAGAAAGACCTTCACTACCAAGAAAGACTTAGCACACAAGAGGGTGCTTAAAACATAGAATACTAGTGCCCAAGAGAGGTGCACACTTTTCCCAAGTAAATGTACTTGCTGAAATTTCCAAACTCACATGAAAGATATTATTCCACAATGGGGAATCTTCCTTTAATTATATTAGAGTTGTCCTATCAACATAAGTGTTTATTGGCTCAACATGACCGGCCTCTCTAAGTCACATTATAATTATAATTATTATCATAATTAATATTAACCATATTAATTATCTTTTACATTTATTATCAATCACATTAAGGTGGGGCCGACCTATACCTTTTACGTAACAATGAGGGTTACAGGCAGGTCTGAATCTTGAACAATATATAACAAATGATCTGATACACCCACTAATGCTCATCCAATAGGGGTACATCCATAGGGATGTCATATCTCTGGTTCACTGCATTACACAGAAGAACCAGATCTTCACATGTTCACCTGTGCTCGTCCACAGGCACGCCCACTCTACATATCTTCTTTCTCACTACCTCACACATGAGAATCATCTGGAGTCTTCTTGTCAACTCTGCTTCTTAGAGGAGGCTAATACATCATCTTCATTTCTTTTCACATGATGATGCACCTAGAACTTTGGGATTTCACACGTTCACCTTGTGCTCAACCACATGCATGTCTAACTCAACAGATTGCCTTTCCCACTGGACAATCATATGGATTTATTCTCAACTCTCTGAATGGAGGAGGTAATCTCTACGTTCCTAGCTCTGTCTCAGGAAGGGACCATGTACCCTTCTTAGGGGCTTTCTCTCAGGTTTGTAAGTTGAGAGAAAGACTCACATAGCTAAAATGATCCACATCTCATAGGTTTTTACGATGGAGAATGTCTCACATAGTTGCAATCATCAACACTCCCTCTCAACTAGGGAGGAATTTTCCACTAGGCCAATTCTCTCATGGAAATACTCAAACTTTATATTGGAAAGTGGTTTAGTGAAGATATCTGCAATTTGTTCATGAGTAGAAAAATATTTCACGTGTACTGTCTTTCTCCGCACCATGTCTTTGATATAGTGATACTTGATTTCAATGTGTTTCGATTTGTCATGAAACACTGGGTTCTCGAAGAGCTTTACACAACTCTGGTTGTCACAATGAATAGTATTCAGATCCATCTCATGATCGACCAAATCAGTCAAAATTTTGCAAATCCATACTACTTAATGAATTTCCACACTTAATGCAATGTACTCTGCCTCTGTTGTACTTAAAGGCACATATATTTGTTTTATGCTACACTAGGAAACCATGGTTGATCCTAAGGTGAAGCAACAACCTGAGGTGCTCTTTCTGTCTATTGCACTTCCTGCCCAATCTGCATCGACATATCCTTCCAAGCTTAAGTCCACATTGGTTGCATATCTCAGGACATAACCAATTGTGCCTTGTAAGTATCTCAATATGTGTTTTGCAACTATCCAGTGTGTATGTTTTGGTTGGCTCATAAACTGGCTAAGCACATTCACTGCATAGAAAATGTTTGGTCTGGTGTTAACCAGATACATCAAATATCCAAAAAATTGTCGATATAAATGTGGATCTACGTCTCTTGAATCAGTGTCACTCATTTTCTTTAAATCCATTGCCATTGGAGTAGGCATGGATTTGCATTCTGTCATTTTGAACTTTTTCAGTATGTCCATAGTATATTTTCCTTGACTTAGGAAAATCTCATATGTTCTCTTCCATACTTCTAGTCCCAAGAAATAATTCATTAGGCCCAAATCCTTCATTTCAAATTTGGAAGTTAATGCTTGCTTGCATTCAACAATGAGTCTCTCTGAACTGGTGAGGAAAAGATCATCCACATATAAGACCAAAGTCAGACACTCATTGCCGTCAATGTGATAATACAAGTTTGGATCAGCTGCACTTTTGTTGAAGCCCAAAATCATCATAAATCCATCCATTTTCTCATACCAAGAATGTGGTGCTTGTTTTAGTCCATATAGGGATTTCTTCAACCTGCATACATGGGATTTTTCATTCTGTATAACAGAACCTTCTGGCTGCTCAATATAAACTTCTTCCTCAATTTCACCATTGAGAAAAGTTGTTTTTACATCCATATGATGTAGCTTCCAACCCATGGAAGCAGCTAGTGCAATGATATATCGGATGGAGGTATATCTGGCTATAGGTGAAAAAGTCTCATCATAGTCGACTCCTTCTATTTATGAGAACCCTATGGCCACAAATATTTCTTTGTATTTTTCAATGCTTCCATCAACAACATGTTTGATTTTGTAAATCCATTTGGAGGTCACTACGGAATTTCCTCTGGTACTGGAACAACATCCCATACATCATTTTTTAATATAAATTGGTATTCTTCAGTCATGGCATCTTTCCATACTTGTTCACTTGAAGCTTCTCCATGACAAGTTGGCACTGAGTCAATAATGTGGGTCATGGATAAAAGGTAGCTTGAGAATCTATTTGGTCTCTTGCTTTCTCTGATTGCTCCTTGTGGAGCTTTATTCCGTTCTACTTCTTCTAAAGTTTTTCGAGCCCAAGAAGGTCTTTTATGTCCAACTGTGATGTGTCTGGGTATGTTTTTTGGGGAAAATGAATCTTCTGGAGAAAATGGATCAACTGGAGCTATTGACTCATCTGGAATAATATTTTTCTCCCTCTAAACTATTGAAGGAGAAGGAGGTATTGTTTCACTATCTATTTCCATCTGATCTTCTCTGGATTTCTAGAAATATAATTCTTCTTCAAAAGTAACATCTATGCTACTTCAATTTGTCTCTGACCTGGGATGTAGATTCAGTATTCCTTTGAGGATTCACTATATCCTACAAATGTACCCTTTATTCCTGAAGTTTCTAGTTTGGGTACATGAAGGTACACTGGGCATCCAAATATTCTGAAGTGTCCGATCTCAAGATTCATTTTGGTGAATGATTCTTCTAGAGTAATGTTCTTCAGGATCTAATGAGGACTACAGTTTTAAACATATACTGTTTTCATACAATCCTATTCTCATAGAGTCATAGGTAGACTCTGATCATGTATCATTGCTTTAGTTGCTCAATGATAGTTCTGTTTTTCCTTTCAGCAACCCCATTTTGTTGAGGGTTGTAAGGAATTGTGAACTCCTTCTTGATTCCTTCTTCAATACAAAAAATATTAAATTCTTTTGAGGTGTATTCTCCTCCATTGTCTGATCTCAATATTTTGATTTTTCTTCCGGTCAAGTTTTCAACCTGAGCTTTGAATTCTTGAAACTTGGTAAGGACTCCATCCTTGTTTTTCATAAAGTAAATCCAAGTTTTCCTGGAGTGATCATCTATGAAGAGTACATATTATAAGTACCCATTTAAGGATGCAACATTCATCGAGCCACATACATCTGAATGTATTAAGTCCAAGATTTCCTTGGATCTGTTTTCACTGCTAGGAAAGGATCCTTTAACATTTTTTCCAAGGGCACAACCTTTGCAAACACCTTTATGATGAATCTGTATCTCTGATAGATCTGTTACCATTTTCCCTAGAGCTGGAAGAGATCTATAATGAATGTGATCAAGTCTTCTATGCCATAACTCACTCAAGATGATAATGTCATGTAGTAGGGCTTGAACATGTTTGATGGTCAACTTGTACAAGTTATTTTCTCGGATACCAATTACTTTGGAAGAGATTATATTAGAGTCTTTATGCCATGAAAGAACTCTTCCTTATGAGAAAGTGATTTTGTAACCGTTGTCTTCCAAGGCTGAAATAGAGACAAGGTTTCTTTTCATTCCGGGTACATATAATACATCTTCTAGTTTAAGCTGCATATTTGAATCTAGTTGGAAAGTAGAAGTTCCAACTCCTCTCACATTATATCTGGCATCATCTCCAAGAACGACATGTAGATGTGTCACTTTCTCAATGAAATGTGTTAGATGATTTCTAAGACCAGTCATGTGCCTAGAGGCACCACTGTCAATTAGCCAATTTTTTTCATTGATAGGAACCATACCTGAGAGTGTTGAGATGTTGATGTCTTCATATTTTTGGAGTCTTGTATTCCTGGAACTGAGCTTTCTTCCCATCATGTTTTTTCTCATCTTCACAAACCCTTGTCAACTAGGCTAGAAAACCTAACGGCTAGGTTAGGATAGAACTTTTAAGTTTTTTTGGGCTTATGACTGCCAAAAATGAGCCTTGATAAATATGATAGCCTTGGTAAGCTAAGGATCTTCAAGAAGTTTGCAGAAATACAATTCAGAATTTTCTACAGAATTTTGGCGAAACCCTAGAAACCGTTAGAGCCAAAAATTCTAAATGCCCAGAAATGTAATATAAGACTTTCTGGAGGTGCACTGAAGGAGGATGTACCCTTATATGTCATTTTTATCCCCAACGTCCAAGTTTTTAGTGGTGAAAACCCTTAGAAGAGGAGGCCATACAAAATTTCTGGAAACCCTAGGAAGGTCATACGATTTCTACAGATGTGTGAGAGAATGGCTGGAAAATGCTTGTGAAATGGGGTCTTCAAGACCTATGCTTTGATACCATTTTTATTTTTCAATAATATATTTTAAGAATGTAGTTCAGTTCAATTTGCATTTTTTCTTAACCATAAACAAGAATGTTGCAGCAACCAATTATATCACAAGAAGCAACACCATGCACAAGAACACAAGAAGTATCCCAGGAAGCCCTTCTCAACAAGGGAAGAAAACCCAACCAAATCCTTTTATATATTATTCAAGATAAATACCTTCATCACCAAGAAAGACCTAGCACGCAAGAGGGTTCTCAAACCCTAGAAGACTAGTGCCTAAGAGAGGTGCACACTTTTCCCAAGTAAATGTACTTGCTGAAATTTGGAAACTCACATGAAAGATATGATTCCACAATGGAGAATCTTCCTTTAGTTATATTAGATTTGTCTGATCAACAAAAGTGTCTATTGGATCAACAGGGCCGACCACTCTAAGTCACATTATAATTATAATAATAATTATTATAATTAATATTAACCAGATTAATTATCTTTTACATTTATTATTAATCACATTAAGGTGGGGCCGACCAATAACATTTACATAAAAATTAGGGTTACAGGAAGGTATGACTCTTGAAAAATATATAGCAAAGGATCTAATACACCCACTATTGCTCATCCACAAGGGGTACATCCATAGGGATTTCGTATCTCTGGTTCACTACATTACACAAAAGAACCAGATATTCACATGTTCACATGTGCTCATCCACAAACACATCCACTCTACACATATTATTTCCCATTGCCTCACATAGGAGAATCATCTGGAGTCTTCTCGTCAACTCTGCTGCTCATAGGAAGCTAATACATCATCTTCATTTTTGTTCACATGACGATGCACCCAACACTTTGGGATTTCACACGTTCACCTTGTGCTCATCCACAATCATGTCTAACTCAATAGATCGCCTTTCCCATTGGATATTAATTTGGATTTATTCTCAACTCTCTGAATGGAGGAGGTCTTCTCTACATTCCTAGCTCTGTCTCAGGCAAGAACCACATACCCTTCTTAGGGGCATTCTCTCAGGTTTGTAAGCTGAGAGAAAGACTCACATAGCCACAATGATCCACATCTAACAGTTTTGTAAGATGGAGAATGTATCACATAGCTACAATCATCAACAAAAGGTGGTGATGAGTATTGGAGGAAAATATTATGGTTTTGGGAGGGAGAACAAACCATTGAGTCAAGGAGACTATGTGAGAAATGGACTGGGATTTTGATCGAGATTGTGATTTGGAATTATATTCTTGGACATATTGGTAGGATGTGGTTTTGGGACTTTGGGCATGAAGGGATAGGAAAACCCCCAAGGTTTCCTACATCTAGGGAGTCGACAAAGTTGTTTCTAGCTAGCTGGGTGGGAAAATACCATCTTGGGTAATTGAAAATGGATAGGAGAAATTAAAGTAGGGTCAAGGGACAAAAGAAACTCCATGAAATCCATAATATGTGCAATGCTTTGGGACCTAAACAATCATTACAAATGTGGAATTATCGGAGTATGATGAAGAACCTTGTGAGGCACTTTTTTTGTTACTTTATCGGTTCAATATATACTAATTTGACATTGTGGGCATTTCATTTATGATGCATATAGTCCATAATATATAATATGATCATTCGTACATGAATCAATAGCCTGATACTCTATTCCAATATCTTTCATAATGCCACACATCTCTTGGTATGTGCAAGGTAAATTATTTGATGGTGCTAAGAAAAAATCACCAAAAAATCTACAACATAAAACACTAGTTAATGTAAATAATAGTGATAAAAATTATTGCATCCGTAATTTACACATTAATTGACACTAAAAATAGAGAAAAATAAAGTTGACCTTTACGTATAATATGTGACAAATTATGTTACGTACCTTAGGATCTGTATGAGACAAGTGTTTGACAAACCATTCAATACCTTCAAGTTCACCAACAAAATTATATCAGAGATAATATTTGTTCTTGATTCTTCATAAAGGGGTTGTTCTTCCTTATCAAGAAGAGGTGCATCATAAATATCATCATCATTTTCCTCCTTGATAGGAGAAAAGATGTCCTAGATCAATATATTTGTCCCATCATCTGGCTCAACAATATTATTGGTGTCATATTCTTCCATAGGATTTACGTGATCTTCAATATTCATATCATCGGTCACATCTTTTATAATAGTATTTCTAGTACTATTTGGCAGATATTTGTCTAGCAACAAACACCTGGGAGGATTTATATTTACAATTACAAACAATCAATAATATTAGTGTATATAAAAACAATTAAAACAAAAGAAAATTTTATAAATATAATCAATAAAAAGACATATATAATGAATAACTTACCATGGGACAAAATGTATTCCCCCCTTCACAATGCCCATACGTAAAACAATGTCTTTCAACTGTTTTCCTTACAAGTCTTCTTCTTTTCAAGCCCTGCATTGGTTGCAAGGGCAATAACATTTCCCATCAGTATCGACTAGTGCCTCCAATGCAACCTTTAGCCTATCAACCGTTCTTTGACTCTCTTCAAGTGTTGGCATTGGGATTTCCTATATTTACAAAAAAATCCACTAAAGCAATACAAGTACATTAATATATGAATTATATGTTCTTACGACACAAATATCATCGAATTATATTGACCCCATATGTACAAGATAATTAATCCATTTTCTTCATAGATTTATTAAAGGCTTATAATAGTAATCAACAATTAATCAAAAAATCAAAACCATACATTTTTACCACATAAGTTCCAAAGCTTGACCATAAGCAAGTAACAAAATCAAACAATAAAACAAAACTACACCAAGACAAACTGTGTAGTAATTAAATGGAATTGAGTAGAAATATTCATACCTATTTCCTAGGGAAACAATTGTGTCCCCAAATGAAAGAGGGTCTAAGGGTTAAGGATCCAATATAGGTATTTAAAAAAGAGACAAAATACTATTAAAAATTTGTAACCTTCAAAGTACAAAATCAGAGCTATGCAGATCAAGGATTAGATTTGAGGAAACTAGCACATTAAAAAAATACTAATAAATCATGCAACGAATAATGAGGACAATGGAAAAGACATGTTTACATACACAATATTTGGAAAAAATAGGCCACGAGAAACGGAAACCAAGTGGTTCCAAGCAGAAAGAGCACTAGGAAGATTCCAAGGAGGGGAAGAATAAGTGGAAAGGGGGAAAGGATAAGAAGATGATATCCACTGCACATCATTGCAAGTATCGTAGCAACCATAGTAATATTCATGGGAACATTGAGGAAAAGTGTTGGAAACTACATCCAATGTTGAACCCGAAGAACCACAAGAAGGAAGCAAAGAAAAATAATATTATAGCAACATATTTGAGAAATCAGGTTGAAAGTAGCTCAGATGGAGATGGAAATATTGTCTACACATCTTTGCAGAAATAGGTGAATCTGAGTATCCTTCATCATTAGAAAAAGAAGGGGATGACCAATCTCTTCCACATCAAGATTCAGGTCAAGAACACCAAGATGGATGATCTTTTTGACTCTGGTTCATAGGTAATCTCTTAACATTGAATCTGGTTAGAAAGCTTGGATTAGAGGTTCACTATCATCCTAACCCATATCCATTGGATTGAGTAAACAAGGATGCAAAGATCAAGGTAACAAAGAAGTGCGATATTAAATTTGTTGTAAGTGTCTATTTCATATATGAAGTAGAATTGGATGTAGTACCACTGGATGTATGCAACGTAGTGTTTGGATTCCCCTACATGTATATGAGGGATGTTATCTTCATGAAAAGAGCCAACCAATACCACCTCATCAAGGATGAGAAACCCTTCATCACCAACATGCACAAAGGAAAATAAAAAATTTCAATGGTAAGTGATATTCAAGCTAAGAGATTGATCAGTTCTAGCAAGAAATATGTTTTACTTTTCCTAAGGGAAAATCAGTTTGTTGAAGAGTCATTAAAAGTAAAGACATCCCTGGAAGGGTGTAATGAGGAGAAAAAAATGAATTGGGCGATTTTCTAAAGGCATACAGGGGAGTTTTTCAAGAGCCTAAAGGGATACCACCTAAGAGGGAAGTGGAAAATGAAATCCAATTATTGCCAGACTCCCCCTTGACAAATATTGGGTTGTATAGAAAAAAAATTCTAGAAGAAAATGAAGTAAGAAGAAACCACAAAAGTTGTTAGAGTAAGGTGTGATTCGACTAAGTACCTCACCTTGTGGGTCACCCATTGTAATTGTGTTCAAGAAGGATGGGACCTGGAGAATGTGTATTGATTACAAGGCATTGAATAATATTACAGTAGATAATTGGTACCCTCTACCCAGGATTGATGATCTATTCTACCAACTGCAACATGCCAAGTACTTCACTAAGCTATATTTAAAATATGGATACCACCAAGTACAAGTCAAAGAATAAGATACCTGGAAGAATGCCTTCAAGACAAGGCAAGGTTTTTATGAGTGGTTGGTTATGTCATTTGGCTTATGCAACACATTAGCTATATTTATGAGGCTAATGAATGATGTTTTACGCCCTTATTTGGATTCATTTATTATTGTCCATTTGAATGATATACTAGTTTATAGTGCTACCTGGGAGGATCATATCTCACATCTTATGTAGGTGTTAGAGACCCTAAAGAAGCACTGATTGGTAGCCAATAATAATAAATGTGAGTTCGCTCAACCCTATTTGGTTTATCTAGGGTATGTGATTGGTGGGGGCGAGCTCAAGATATATCCCAACAAGATGGAGTCCATCATGAAATAGCTAGTTCCTAAAAATTGTACATAAGTTAGGAGATTTTTTAGGGAAGAACTATACTTACGAAAGTTCATAGCTTCATTTTCAACAATATCTCCACCACTTCATGCAATAACAATAGGCAATAGGAATTTACAATCGGGGAATAATAAACAAAAGGCATTTGATGAGATAAAGAGAACGATCATTCAAGCACCAGTTCTCATGCTACCAAACTTGCATAATCCTTTCGAAGTAGAGATAAATGAAAGTGGGTATGTCATGGGAGCAGTCTTGATGCAGGGAGAAAGGCTTGTTTGCTATCATTATGAAGTATTTCATGGGGTGGTTCTCAACTAACCTACCTATGTCAAGGATATCTATGCCTTGGTACAAGATGTAAAAAATTGGAAGCACTATTTGATGGGTAAGGAGACCATCATCCACACAGATCACCGACCACTCCAGTGTTTGCAATCCTAAAGCAAGTAACATAAAACCATGCACTACATATGGATGGGGTTCTTACAATTGTTTCATTTGGTCATAAAGTATAAGAAGGGTAGAACAAACAAGTTGGGAGACATGCTTTCACAACCACCCACATCCAATATTACAGCTTTGGGAACTCTAATGCACATGGAGCCTTTTACCCATGATGTATACAAAGAGACATAAACAAAAGATGAGGAATACAAGGAGGTGTTTCAACAACTTTAAGGGACAATTCATATAGAAGAAGGTGATAGCAAGGATGACTATCATTTCCAGAATGGTTTACTCTACAAGCTTGCCAAGCTCTCTGCTCCTAAAGGTGAGCGATTGTAGCTTATTAGAGAGGCTCACATACCCAAGGTTGCAGGACATTTTGGTGTTGTGAATATAGTTGCAAACTTATAGAGGTATGTATATTGGATCATAATACAAGATGTAGCACAATATATTATAGGATGTATACTTTGTTGTACCAGTAATCCCAGTAACATGAAGTGAGGTCTATATCATCCCTTACTTGTACCCACTTGACCTTGGAAAAGTATTTCCATGGATTTTGTGGGAGGTTTACCAACAACCAAGAAGGGACATGACTATCTATTTGTGGTAGTTGACAGGTTCAACAAAATGTGCATTTTCATGCCTTTTAAAAATACCATCAAGGGATAGGAAGAATAAAACTTGTTCTTTGAACATGTTTGGGTGCAATTTGGGATACCAAGGAGCATAATCTCAGATATGGACACTAGATTTATCAGTTCCTTCTAAAATACATTGTGGGATAAGATGGAAACTAAGATCAAAAGGTATACAACATTCCATCAATAGACATATGGAAAGATGGAAGTAGTCAACATGACTTTGGTAACTTTTGAGGGGTTACAATCAGAAGCAACCAAAGACCTAGGATGAAAATTTGATCTATACACAACATTGTTATAATAGACAAATCCACACTTCTACGTCCCATTTTGAAACTTGTTTTTGGTATGTCTCCTTCGCCCTTAGATGTCATTTATGGACAAGGAAGAGAAGTGAGGGAAGACACCATAGGGGAAGCAATAAAATCCGAGAAGTTTATTAAGAAGATTAGGAAGATCCATTTTCAAGTACATGAGGCATTGAAGAAGTCACAAGAAAATTACAAGGATAGACATGACCACCACATAACATAAATAACATTTAGAGTGGGAGATAGAGTATGGTTACAACTGAATAAGGAAAGACTACAAGGTCATGGTGAGAACATCAAGGATTTGCAGTATAGTCCTTTTAAGGTTTTGGAAAAGGTGGGAGATAAAGCCTATAGGATCTGTCTACCTCATACATGTGCATTTACTCAGTAGTGAATGTGGAGAATATCAAACTCTATTATTCCTCCATGTTGGATCAAGAGGAGGAGCAGGTCCTACCTTCCATAGAGGATTTAACACTAGATGCTCAAGAAGAGTTAGCAGAGGAATGAATTTTATAGAAGCGGTCCAGAACTAAAATATAGGGGTAACATGACATTTGGCAAGTTGGGTTGAGATGATAACTTCTAAGCAAAGAAAAGTGGTACTCCAAGGAGAAGGTAGAGGAAAAATTTCCTCACTTCATTCAGTAAAGATTTTGGGGACCAAAATCATCCCTAAATGGGTAGGTATAATCTAGATTGGATCATTATATTATTTTTAATCTATCTCGAAGCTTCGAGAGTGGAAAAAATTGGAGGAATGATCTTGTAGGGTCATTTTAATGGCAGGTCCTAGATCAAAAAATTGGGATTTGAAACCTTCCAGAGCCATTTTGAGGCATCAAATGGAATTTTTTGGGGTCAAAACTTTTTGAGAAGATTATAGCACATGATGTTGTTCTATACATTGATACCTTTCCAATGGTGAAAAAATTGTATCAATCAAATCTCGCATTCAAAAGCTATGCCTCTTGCAAGTTGACCTATCGTGTTGACCACCATGGTATGAGAGGATGCCACGTCAACCCTCGTTACTCACACATATGGGCCTAACTACATATGCAATTTCAATAAGATTCTAGAAGGTCATAAAAATTATCACAATTGAAGGTTGAGGAAGTCAAAACCCTACCCCTATATGGCTATCGTGCTATGTTAAGTATCGAGCCACTAGGAGGAGAAGGGGTTCCATTCTATGTTATTGTATTTTGTTCTATAGCTAAGTAGAACAACAAAGAGTGGGCAATTAGAGAGCATAACATAGGGGGTTAATGTTCTGTAGCATCCTAATAGGCCACAGGTCTCAGTTAATTCCATAGAGAGTGCCTTCTCCTTTGTACTAACATTATTTCCATCCAAGAGAAAAGAGAGAAGATAAGTCTCACCTTCTAACTGGGTTTTCTACCGTAAGGTTTTACCAGATAAAATATTTGGGTTATTTTTTGGATGGTGTGTAATTGTAAAATTGTACTTTATTTTTTTTTTGTAAATAAAAAGGGGGTAATTCTTATTGCTTTTATTTCATAATACAAAAAATCCACATGTCATCAACCTTCCACCCATTTCTCCAAATTAGTGGAAACCGAAATAGGTGGTCACCTGTTAAACTTTCAACCAAAAAATCCATATGCCACCTGACCTGCCAATTGGAAACCAGAGCAGGTGGATGATGTTTGTCCTTACAGTTCTATCTTATGAAGCTAAAACAAACTAACAACTATTGGAAAAAGAAAACAAGACAAGAATTCTATAGATTCCCAATACAAAGAGATGGACAAGAATTGTGTAGAGTACCGGTATCAAAGAACAAGAAACTAATCATTGGAACCTAGGGGTCTGTTGTCTGAAGCTCCAAGGAGAGTGTCGTCACTGGGATGGATCATGAAGGGTTTCACACAGGTCGAGAAGCGTTGCTTGGCCGGTGCATTTGATAATGCATCGAATAGAATGCCAATCCATTGGCTAATGAGGGTGTCTGATGAAGTTGGTCTACCATGTGGCTCCTGAGATCAAATATGAGCTCCACTTTCTTCGGGCTGAAGAGACTAGGGGGAGTTGGGTTGAACTATGGAATTTCATTTAGCGGTGGAGGTGCCAAGATGGGGTGGTTCTCCTACATGGTTTCGATGGCTCCTTTTTTGACCACCTGAACCTCTTCTTCAACTTTGCTGGTGTTGTCCTAGAGTGAAACACTTGGATCCTTGTGGAGGAATGCCTCTAGGAATTGCTCCTTGACTATGCATGTGGTTCCTTCCATGGTAGCCTGGATGCTTGTGCTGGCTTTGCTGATGTTGAGAAACTGTAAATCATCTGGGACCATGAAGAAGAGGGATGTTGGTGGAGCCTGGATGGGTTGCTCCAGAATTTTCTCCTCGAGGTAGGCCATCAATGGAGTTTGTGGCTTCTCCATATGCTGAGTCCTAGAAATGGACAGGGCCCTTTCCATCTGCTATAAGCGTCTCTTTCGAGAAGCATAGTTGTACCAGGTAGGTCCACACCTCGACTTGCCTCTCTCTCTCTCAGCATGGTTGAGCCAGGAGGGCTAAAAATCCTCTGAATTATTTCCAGGAGAACCCACTGCACAATAGTCCAGTTCTTAGAACAGGCAGGGTGGCATAGCTTGAAGAAGAAATAATTCCAATCCATGCCAGGTGGGAGAGATAACCTCGGGGTGGACATGACCATTGTACTCACCCATCTCCTGCAATTAATCCTAAAAATCGCCATTAACTAGAATCAAGGGAGTTGTCCTCCCTTTCTTTGTGGATAATAAAGGCTACCCTCCATTCAACATTGAGGTGAAGGGAGACGACTAGCCATATTTATGGATGGAGTCCCAGAGGGATGCATGGCCTCCATTTGCTACGTGGCACCCCATCCAGGAGTGTAATTGTACTTTATTATTCTCTATTTTCCACATTTTATATATTTCATGCATAAACAAAAAATCAGTAACTAAAGATTATGGAATCTAAAGAAATTTAACCTTCATAGTGTAGATTTCAGTTTTATTTATCAGATATGTTGTGGCAAACTGTTCCATTGGAATATCCATGACAATTTACATATCATGCATGCATTTATTTTAATGGTATCAATTATTCATTACCCATGTATATTTTTCAATGTACATCATGCCCCTTTATATAGCATTAAGTGGCCATAATAATATTTCGTACTTAAGGTATTGTGATCATAATATTATCAATGAATCCTCTCTAGTAGTGAATCCAAACTGGAACACAACAATGACTAGGGTCAACTCGATCAATTGCCTTTCTCTTTAGCAACAATTTTGGTATGAATAACTGCTATGGGCATCCTTAACCCAATTGTGCATTTAGGAAATCAAAAAAACATAAGCAATAAAGTCAACCATTTAATTTTCTACTTGTGCGTTCAATTTCCCAAACAAACAATCAATTTATGTTCAAGGAACTGCTACAACAACAATGTTTGTCATCTACAACAATGTCCCAAAAACGATCCACAAGTCTAATTCTAGTAGCTCAAATTTTCACATGCAAGAATATACTTTTGTTAACAAAAAATCATCATATCTATGCAAATCCAATATGTCTTGCTATTCTCCTCTTTGTACAATACAAGTGATGGAACCATTTTCAATACCAGTGAATCCAAGTGATCTTGACTTTAGAAATATAAGTTATTGATCAAATAGACAAGCTTATAGAACTCACCTCACCTGAATCTAGATACCATACATTAATTTCTAGCCAAGAAGAAAATGTAAAAGATAAATATTTGGGGATAGAAATAACATATTCTCCATGGTAGAAATACTAATAGCAATAGTGAAACAAATGCATACACTCTCATTTCTAGCAAGAAATTTATTGCTGCAATATTTTTTTTCAATTCCCTTGGAGTGAATTAAACATGTTCATACACAAAATCTATGATTGGGAAAGTCGAATAATTGCAGTTCTTGTAGAAATAATGAAAAATCCAACAATGGAATTTTGATCAATTGGCTTTGTTCAATGTGTTTCTTGTTATCACACAAACTCACACTTGTAGAGATACATTCTAAAATCTCAAGTGCAATCTAGTCTAACCAAAAGGGAGGCCGCTATCACCTCACCAATCCCTCTTTCACTTCAATCCAACTCTCCTCCGGCTCAAGGGGGTTTATCTAGTTTGATATTGCTAGGACTTACATAAATTTATCTCAAAATGATGTGGAGAGTGAGTCTAGGAAAAATGGTTTTTGGTAATCTTTGGGATATAGAAGAAAGTGGTTGGAGGTCTAGAGGTTAGTGTATTTTCATTGGGCATATGGATTCAATGTAGCAACTTCAATGGAGTCCAAGGGAAAAATAAGAATTGAAGGTCTATCTTAGGATTATCCCGTCATAATCTTAGTTCAACCTTCTAGGAAATAAAACACTAGATTTTATCCCCTCATAAACCCTAGGTGTCGTCTTATTTCTTAAAGAGCTTCTAGCACAAGGTCAAGTGGAACTAGGTCGAATCCTAAATTTTGTCCCCTCATAAGCCCTAAATTCCAACCTCAAATACAAGAGGGGATGTCCCCTCACAATCCCTAACCTCGACCTTTTATGCTTCAAAAAATTAATACGGATAAGAAAAGGGAAGGGGATGACCACTCTCAATCCTTCCTTAGGGTTTCTAGCAATGTTTTCAAGGAAACAAGACAACATGCAACTTATCACCCCCTTTCATAGAGAATTCACTTAAATACCATGAACAAACATAAATTCTGGGAAAATACCAACAACATGCAACTTATCACCCCCTTTCATAAAGCATTCACTTAAATACCATGAACAAACATAAATTCTTGGAAAATACCACTTACTATACCAATTTGTTATGCATTAAGAAAACCCTAGTTTCAAGAAACATCCACCAAAACAAGAAAAGCACCCATTAGATCAATCCTCCAAAAAATGTGTAAAGCAAAGATGCTCCAAATTTTTTTTAGAAAATTTCAGATCTCCTAAAGGGATTTCTCCTTTAATATGTGATGCTCCAAATGAGAGGAATTTCACCTCTATTAATAGAGGAGGTTCTCAAATTCATTTAAATTAAATTATTTATTTATTAGGTTAAAATCCCCTAATCTAGCCTATGGAGGAGAAAAGGCCCTCTTCTACAATTAATAAATTTTGAAATATAAAAATGTGAGATTTCATGCCACATGTACAATGCTTGAAGGGGCACAACACTTCACAAATGAAAAAATTCCTCAAATGAGGGGAAAGTGGGGGGATTTCATGCAACATACATCCTCTAAAGGCATTTCCAAAAGATGCTCCTTCCCTATGCGGGCTTCCAATTGAAAACATTCCCTCAAATCACAACCAAGAACCCTTCACAAAGGGTTGCTCCTTAAAATAGGAAGCCCTTTAAAATTTCCCAAGGACTTGTCTTCATCACCAACCAAGCAAGAAACAACCCAATTCTTCCATCTCATGTGGATGTAAGGGCTCGAACATTAATATTCATCCTTCAGAATTACACACAAGACTCCTCAAAGGGCTCGACTCTGTCCAAGTTTACCAAATATTCATCACTAAAGGTCATTTCAACTAACATCCCTTTCTATCATTACACACACACACACACATGACTCCTCAAAGGGGTCAGCCCTGTCCAAGTTTACCAAATAATCATTAATAAAGGTCGGCTCAACTAACATCCCTTTCTAGTGTTACACACACACATATATTCACACATATCAATATTTGTTTTAATAATCCAATCTGATCCCAAAGTAATAATGCTCTACCACATGCCTGAGGTAAGCGACCCTCAGTCCTAATTCTCACCAATCTGCATATTTGTGAGTTATTTTTACACCTGTATTCGATTTTCTTAGGAGAGGAATGACACATGAACATATCTTATTGTTCAACATCAGCTCCAATACTGCCATCATAATTTGATGAAGCTTCCTAAGAATGTAATCCACATTACAGGATGAGGGTTGAGGTTGCCATGGATTTTTGCAAAATTAGTTCACATGTTTATGGTGTGAAACATCCCCTTCCATGCCATTTCAGTCTGTTTCTAAGATAATTTATGTCACCTTTCACAACATACCCAATTTTTTGTAGCACTTCAATACCTTGGTTATAATTCAGTTGTAGTTTTGAGCCATAAATTGATTAAGGTAAGGTACACATTGCATCATACACAAGCTCAACCAATCCAGTCTTGGATCACATATTACAAAGTCAAAGGATAGAAAAATCCTTCTCTCCACTCTCAATTGGAAAATTGCCGATATACTTAGGTTACAAGAAAATACTGGAAATTTACCAGTTCGCAAAAGGATCCAATATTTACTAATGAACAAACCCTGGAAGCTGTGTTGTGTGTGTTATCCCCTAGCCTAGGGATAGCTAAGAAAATTATGTCTCAAGGCCCATAGGTCCTAGAGATGTAGTACCGAGAGCCATATTGACTTGAGCCTGGCCCTGGAGGGCCCATATTTCTTCTTCAACACCTCCATCCTGTCAACATCAACAACATCCATCCCATCGGCTTGGTCCTTCAACAGCAGTGGGTCTTTCTCCATGAGGTAATGAGTCCAGGTATCATGGTATGTGTCACTCTGATTCTCAAAACAATTGAATATGTGCATTTAATTCTTTTTGCTTCATGACATGTGCTTGTACTTTATGCCTTTTGACTTGTCCATATCTCGGGGGGGGGGTGAAAGAATTCCTTAGCAAGTTGGTTCCCTTGGGAATGAGTTGCCACCGGGTGGGTTCATGAAAGGCTATCACCCATTCCCACCATACTTATCACTTTTCATCATCTTCCCTCTCATCCATCCCCTGCATTGGTTCGATAATTAGGTTTTCCAAGCGATCAAATGGTTGTACCTTTCCTTGTGGGAAGAAGGGGATAAAGTCCTAGAGGGTAAAAGTAGACAGAAAAATATAAAAGGCAAAATAAAAAAACCTTCAAATGCTTGACCTAGGGATCCCTGAGAAAGCAATAAAAGTATTCTCAGTAAGAAAAGGAGGGACACATAAAATAAATAAAATCAAGACCTAGTTGGATGATAGGGGGTCTCATCATGAGCCAACCTATTAGGTCCATGGGCATGTAGCATTATGAAACTACCATTTAGTTGGTCACTATGCCAGGGTAGTGGCTCTTGGTGGCATAGACAAGATAAATGGGGTCTCATCACGAACCAACCTTCTCATCTTCGTGAAATGCTTGTGGGTAACACTGTCACCACTGGTCACCATGCCAGGGAAGTGTCCCCCATCTATTCTCTTTAAAGAAAAAGAAATAAGATAAATAAATAAAAATGCATTGAATGGGCTTGGAAACATTTTCATCCATGACAAGGTGTAACTCACTCTCTTCAAAGGAACCCACGGGTAAGCCATACATTTCCCTGTCATCAATGCACCCATTGCCCAAACATATCCCATACCATCTCATGCAATTACATGACCTAGATTGGTATTCACCTGGAAACATCCCACATATAAGGAGAGTCATCCCAATAGGACGTCTTGAAACCCTCTCCAAAACTGGCTTGTAGAATAGCATAACATCTTTGAGCAATTGTCTAGGAAAGGGGGGTTTTATGCACATGTTTAGATAAATTGGTTATTAGATGTGATTGACATTTCTATGATCCCCGTGACTTATGAGCCCATGGAGGGTGTACTTGTTTTTGYTGTAGGACCATGCCCGATGGATAGGTACACATGGGGATATGATTAGCTCAGACCTCCATAAGGATAAAATCCCACCAGATTGATGTTGAGACCCCAACAAGGGGCAAGAATATACCAGAGGCTTGCATCAGAGAGAGAGGAGGATGTTCCACCAAAGACAACCTTGYAGGCCTGGATTCAGGGGGGTCTTTCCCTCCCACCATGATGTTGGCCATGAAGGCCCTTCATGCCATCATTCAGAGCCTTGACGTCACCTAGTTGAGGAGTCCAACTTGAGGACGGTTTGGGTTGGCACATGAGGCAGTTCCTCAAGGGTTTTGAGCCCCAACATTTCACTTGGAGGGATAAAATTACAATAGAGAGGCTAACATCACCATAGGAGGGGCACAACGTTACCCTCAAAAGATAAAATTAGGGTGTTATTGGATAATTTTGTGTAAAGTTGGATTTTCTCATGTAAAATGGCCATGCCGACCCTTTTGACCTAATTTTGTAATTAAAGGTCATTTTCATTGTATTAATAGGGGATTTTCACCTTCTGTTTTTTCATCATTCATTCACTCACTAAGTGAGGTCTGAAATTTCAGATCCTTTAAGGCTCTTTGGCTGAATTTAAGTGGTGCACAACTCTTGGAGGAGGTTTATATTGGTGTTTTTGGCATTTTTATTGGTGGAAAGTATTCAACTAGGCTAATTGCTAGATTATTCTTGGTGGATGTAAGTGAATTTATGAAATTCTTCTTTAGTTTGAATGGTTATAGTACATTTACTTTTCATTTTTTCCAAGATTATGAAATTGTTAGCTTCAAACCCTAGGAGATTAAGCACATGCTATTTTCCTTTTCTTAACAACTTTTAACCTACTAGATTGTGCTAGAAACCCTACATTTTGAAGCATTGTGCTAGAGCCCTACCATTGTGGCACTATAGTATCATTTGTTTCATCAAGCCATTACTTAATTCAGGCTTGAGATAAAGAAGAAGGAAAACCTCTAAGGCCTAGGGTTACCTACTTCCTAGTAGTCGTTTTCCGTCGAAGGCTTGTTGATTGAGTCCTTGGGTTACCAACACCTCAACCATCATCCTTCTTTGTCCTTAGCTCATACATTATCATTCCTTTAAGATTGATGCTGCAAAAAAGTGACTCCATTAGCCCTAAATAGATTGATCTAGACCTTACATTTGATTGATTGATGAAAACAACACTTAAAACTTTTACCTCAAGCTATTTACTAACCTTTCCTAACCCTAGATTAGACTGATTCACTAACCTTGTTGTTGTTGTTACAAAAGTAATCTACAACCAATTATTACAACAATGAAAGCTCTTAAAGCAATTGCAAAAGTTGATTTTTACATTGCCTCATTAGCTTCTGACAAGTGCTAGTATATTGCTATTATTGGATTATCATTTTTTGTCATTGTGAAGCTTAATTAAGGCATTAGTTGTGAAGCTATCATCTTATATACATTGTTGTTACAGAATTTTTGTTTGCTTCATCTTGCATCAACTTATTGCTTTTATTGACAAGTTCAAGGTTTTATGAAGCACTAACATCAAATTGTACTTGAAAAAGATATTGTTTTTGTATTGCTTTGTTCTAGGAAGGTACACTCAAGCATATCATTGTTTCATTTGCTAAAACTTTGGGACTTTTTGAATGGTGTGACTTGTGAGGGGGGATATCTTTTCTCGATACTTCAACCTTTGCCTTCTCAAACCCCCAGGTCACTGAGGATGTCTCCCCTGGGCTTCATACCTAAATAGAAATAGGTTTCTTATTAAGGTGACAGTGATAGGATAACCTCCTGTTACACCAATTTTCTGTCCATTAGCCTTTTCATTTTGGGCAAGTAAAATTTGTGTGATAACATTTTGGTGCCATTGTCGGGGAACACTGAGTTAATTCTTCTCAAAGATGAAACTTAATGGTAAGATTTTCCTCAAAACTATTTATCTTAAAAATATTACCTAGAGACTCCATTGAGGGTGATCCCCTCATCCCTTTAATAGTTTAAATAAAATTATCCGGTGACTCCACTACCTTTTCCAAGGTGCCACCTTACTTTCAATTTTGTGATATTTCCATGTTATGGGATTATGGCGCCCTGGGAAAAAGTGTATTCGATTATTGATTTCAAAAGTTTTCAAGGATACCCACATTACTTTGATGCAAAATGGTTGAACAAATCTCCAATATTTGGAGGCCTCCCAATTACTCACATTGTAGAGTTTATGAAGTATATAAGCAAGATAGAATGGGGAGGGGAGGATATTCTGGTAAAATTATTCATACTTTCTCTGCCATATTATTTGCAAGATTGGTTTAAGGGTTATTGCGAAGATAGGGGTATATCATCTTTCATAGACCTCATCAGTAGATTTATTGAATTTGTCAAACCATAATGCTAAACATATGAAGATTCTGTTGATTAAGGTTGGTTTTCATTGATGTCAACCCTTGAAGAAAGACCCGTAGCACAAAGGTTTGGGTAATGGAACCAATAGTGTTTGATGCAAATATGACTCATTATTTTTTTTTCATAGTTTATAAGAAGTAAATATGGATGAACTCCAAAGTGGTCCCCTTATGGTGAAAGCCCTCACGGGAAGAAGCTTTGTGGAGTAAGAGAACCCATGCTTAATTGTGGAATAATGAGATGAAGTAAAGTTAATTTGTCAGGGAAAATATCCTATATGGATAGTTCTTGTCATGTCATTTCCGGTGGTATGTGGAACGTCACATAATTCCTCACGGTTAGAGAGTTATGGCCATGAGAAGTTGGAGACCCCAGGTTTGGGTAATGGACCCAAGTTTGTTTGATGGGTAATGGTGTGAGTTATGATATATTTTCAGATAATACTATTCTATATGGATAGTACATGTCATGCCATTTCTGTTGGTATGTATAACATCACATAACTCCTCACGGTTTGAGAGTTATGGCCTTATGAAGTTGGAGGACCCTCATATGTCATCTAGAAGCCCCAAAAGGTCAAAGTAATCAAAGTGGTTTAAGAGATTTTAAAAGGTAAATAATAAAGTGAAGTTATGAGTGTATTATAATTCAAATTGAATACAAAATAAATTATTTCAATAATAATTTTAATGGAGAAATTAGAAGTGGACCCAACCCTAAAATAAGGAAAGTGGGGCCAAGTGACCTAGAAGATGTTTTTAAGGAAGCTACTTCGAGAGTATAAATAAGAGGCAAGGCTCTCTCATTTGAAACAAACTTGAGAATATTGAATATCTATAGATGTCTGAGGTTTAAAAATTATATCTAAGCCTAAATTCTGAGGAAAGTGAAGAAAAGAAGGCCGAAATGCAAGGAAGGATAAATTCTTTTGATGGTGCTTTCTAAGGTATGTTATTTTCAGGTCATCTCACCATTTTCGCTATAAATTTTTTTCTATAATGATTCAGATCCTAAAATTACTATTAAAGTGAGAAAACATATCCAAGTATCTGTGGTTAAAAATTCATCTTGTGGGTCGTTTTATTTTGTGAGTTAAACTCTGTGAAAAATAGGGTTTGTGGCCAGTCCTGAAACTAGTCAAAATCAGGTGTTTCGGGTAAAAACGTCATAACTTCTTCATAACAGATCCAAATTCAGTGAGATTTTTTTTTTGGTTAGGGTACATTTTTTAGTATGCTGGATAACAGTTTTAGATCATTTCATCAAACATTTTGTGCGGGACACGCTCTACAAGGTCGCTCTCTAGAATAAGCCAGAATTCAACAAGGTATGCCATTTTTCCTATAACTCCTTTTCTGAGAGATTCCAAGTAGTTCCACTTGGAGGAATTTCATAAAACACATTGAATAAAATTGTATATCAATTTTAGATCCTTATACATTACAGGTTCAAAGTTATGATTACTTCAAGTTAGGGTTGTTGACTAATCCAAAACTAGGCATGTGAGACTAAAGAAAAGTTTGATGAAAATGATAGTCTCTTGTTTTTAAAGTTAAGGAAGGTTTGCAGGAATGTGATCTTATACACCAATTCTATGACAGAGCTACAAATCAGATTTGGATGATGAAATTGATGAGGGCTTTTGGTTGAGGTACATGTTGAGTACATGGTTGAGACAAGTAGTTGATGATTTGGTGCACATACATGAGGTGTATAGTTGATGATGTTGATACATATTGATGAGTCATAGTTGATGAGTAGTTGAAACATGATTGGTACATACTTGGTACATGGTTGGATGCACTTGTTTATGGTACAGATTGATTACAGGTTGGTGCATGGTCGATGCACTTGTTTATAGTACAGGTTGATTACAGGTTGGTGCATGGTTGATGCACTTGTTTGTGGTACAGGTTGAGGTACAGGTTGAGGTACAGGTTGATGCATGGTTTAGATTTATTGGTACAGGTTTACAACGGTATATCTCATAGTGATAGTGTGACAGTAATTTCATCATTCTACTTCTACTTCAGGGTGGTAGGACAGGGAAAGGACAAGTGGTTGTAGACACCTTCCGGTTGTAGCCAGAGAACATTGGGGGTTGTAGCGTCCTTCTAGTTGTAGCCAGAGATTTGGGGAGTTGGAGATTCCCTCAGGTTGTAGCCTGAGAAACTAGGGGGTTGGAGCCTCCTTCCAGTTGCAGCTGGAAAACAAAGGGAGTTGGTGCTTCCAATGAATGTAATTCTTCAAGACATATAAGAAAAAGAATTCCATGGTTTTCTCCCGATTTGGGTTTCCACGTAAAACACTGGTGTACTGTGTATGTGTGTGATTGTTTATTTATTACTGCTCATTATTGGATAATAATTCTACATTGATATAACATTTGAAGAAAAGGGATTATAATTAAGTTATTATTGATTCACCCCCCCTCTCAGTAATCCAACAATTGGTATCAGAGCAGGTTCCTTCAGAAATCAGTTTAACCACTGAAAGGTAGATCATGGNTTGATATAACATTTGAATAAAAATGATTATAATTATATTATTACTGATTCACCCCCCCTCTCAGTAATCCAACAATTGGTATCAGAGCAGGTTCCTTCAGAAATCAGTTTAACCACTGAAAGGTAGATCATGGAGAGTACCAACTCGTATAAAAATGGAATACCACAGTTTGATGGACATAAGTATGTTTTTTGGAGCATAAGGATGAAGGCATATATATAGGCACAAGGATTTCAAGTTTGGCAATCAATTGTAGATGGATACATAGCACCAACAGTTCCACCAACAATTGACAAAGCAATGAAACTTGGTGAGAATAATTCCAAAGCCATAAATGCACTTTTGAATGGTCTCAGTGATACATTATTCATCAAAGTTGCACATTGTAAATCTGCTAAAGAGATTTGGGACAAGCTTCGAAATATTTATGAAGGAGATTCAAAAGTCAAAACAACAAAGCTTCAAACTTACAGAGGTCAGTTTGAACAACTAAAAATGAAGGAAGATGAAGATATTGCATCCTACTTCTTACGAGTCGATGAAACAGTGAATGCAATCATAGGATTGGGAGAAGAAATTGAAGAATCTGTAATTGTTAAAAAGGTACTAAGATCTCTTCCTATGAGATTCAACCCTAAGATATCAGCACTAGAAGAAAGATCAGATCTAAACTCAATAAGCATGGACGAACTGCATGGAATCTTCACAGCATATGAGATGAGAACTAAATAGAAAAATCTAGATGTAAAAGAAGTAGCCTTTAAAGCATCCAAAAGATCAAAGAAAAAGAAAAAGGAACAAGAAGAATATAGCAGCAACAACAATGTCTTGGAAGATGATGAAGAAGTGGTCAACTTTGTCAAAAGACTGAACAAGGGAACCAACGGTAGGTACAGAGGTAAGCTTCCTTTAATTTGTTTTAATTGTGATGGTATTGGTCATTTTGCTAACAAATGTCCTCATAAGAAAAAGAGAAATGATGAAGGTTACTCAAAAGGCAGACAAACATATAAAGGTAAAAGAACT
>JASDQU010737795.1:38657-109887 GCA_032191745.1 Picea mariana | reverse complement strand
CCAGAGAAACATTTATTATTGAAACATCCACATTATTTGTGTTATCTGCCTCTACATGTAGTCGAATGAGAGAACAACACTGTGATAATTCCCCCAAATCCTCGTTCCTGTACTTTAGGGTGAGGGTTTCAAGTTTCTCACAATTGATGACAAATGATCTCAAGGGAAAACTTGTTGTTTTTATATTTACCTGGGCCCTCCCGTGAGGGATTCAACCCATTCCTTCTCCGATACCATGTTAGTATTCATTATATGAGATATGAGAGATATTCGATATATTATTACAGTAATGAGTGTTCCATATATAAGGAACATAAGGTGACCATCCATGAAAGGATGCATCCCTTGAATAATCAATAACTGTTTATTATTATCATTAGAGAATGTCTTCCCGATGTTGTCTAAACATCAACACTTTATTCCTTTTGACTTGTCCATACCTGGGGGGGTGCCAAAATTCCCTAGCAAGTTGGTTCCCTTGGGAGTGAATTTCCACCGAGTGGTTTCATGAAAGGCCATCATCCATTCCCACCATACTTATCACTTTTCATCATCTTCCCTCTCATCCATCCCCTGCATTGGTTCAAGTATTGGGTTTGTTAAGATAGCAAAGCGTTATACCTTTCCTTGTGGGAAGAAGGGGCTAAAGGCCCAAAGGGTAAAAGTAGTTGGCTAAATATAAAATCCAAAATAACAAAACCTTCAAATGCCTCACCCAGGGATCCCTAAGAAAGAAATAAAAGGCTTCTCAGCGAGAAAAAGAGGGACACATAAAATAAATAAAATCAAGACCTAGTTGGAGGATAGGGGGTCTCATCACAAGCCCACCTATTAGGTCCATGGGAATGTAGCAGTATGCCACTACCATTCAGCTAGTCACCATGCTAGGTTAGTGGCTAATGGTGGCATAGCCAAGATAAATGGGGTCTCATCACGAGCCAACCATCTCATCTCTGTGAAATTCTTGTGGGTAAAACTGTCACCACGCCATGGCAGTGTCCCCCAACTATTCTCTTGAAAGAAAAAATAATAATATAAAAAAGTAAAAATGCATTGAATGGGCTTGGAAACATTTGCATCCATGACAAGGTGCAACTCACTCTCTTGAGAGGTACCCACAAGTAAGACATGAATTTCCCTCTCATCACTACACCCATTGCCCAAACATTCCCCATACCATCTCATGCACTTACATGGCCTATATTTCTCTTCACCTGGAAACATCCAACATCTAAGGAGATTTATCCCAACATGACGTCCTGAAACCCTCTCCAAAATTGGCTTATATAATAACATAACGTCTTTGAGCACTTGTCTGGGAAAGGGGGGTTTTATGCACATGTTTAGATAACTTGATTATTAGATGTGATTGACATTTCTATGATCCCTACGACTTATGAGCCCATGGAGGGTGTACTTTGTGTTTCTTTAGGACCATGTTCGGCGGATAGGTACACATGTAGAGATGATTAGCTCGGACCTCCATAGGGATAAAATCCCACCAGAGTGATGCTAAGACCCAAGCAAGGGGAAGGCATATAACAGAGGCTTGCACCGAAGAGAGAAGAGGACGTTCCACCAGAGACAACCTGACAGGCCTGAACCCAAGGAGGTCTTTCCCTCCGACCATGATGTTGGCCCTTGACATCATCATTCAGATCCTTGACGTCACCTAGTTGAGGTGTCCATCTAGAGGACAATTTGGGTTGGCGCGTGTCGCAGTTCTTGAGGGTTTTTGAGCCCCAATGTTTCAATTGGAGGGCTATCATTCCAACAGAGAGGCTAATGTAACCTTAGGAGGGGCATGGAATCACCCTAAGAAGATGAAATTAGGGTTTTATTGGATAATTTTGTGTAAATTTGGATTTTCTCATGTAAACTGGACATGTCGGCCTTTTTGACCTAATTTTGTAATTAAACGTCATTTTCATTTTATAAATAGGGGATTTTCCCCTTGTATTTTTTCATCATTCATTCACTCACTAAGTGAGGTGTGAAATTTCAGCTCCTTTAATGCTCTTTGGCTGAAATTAAGTGGTGCACAACTCTTGGAGGAGGTTTATATTGGCGTTTTTGGCATTTTTTCTTGGTGGAAAGTCTTCAACTAGGCTAATTTCTAGATTATTCTTGGTGGATGTTGTTGATGAATACAGTTATGGGAGACATCTTCCAGCTTACAAACCTATGAGATGTAGAGCATAGAAGCTATGTGAAGTCTTTCTCTCAGCTTACAAACCTGAGAGAAATACCCTATGAAGGGTTCGTGGCTCCTGCCTGGGATAGAGTCAGGAACATAGAGATGGCCTCCTCCATGACCTGAGTGAGAAGAAATATAGATGATTATCCGATGTAAAAGTAATTTGTTGAGTTAGGACATGCCTGTGGTTAAGCACAAGGTGAACGTGGGAAATCCCAAAAGTGTTGGGCACATCATCATGTGAACATAAATGAAGATGATGTGATGGCCTCCTCTGAGAAGTAGCAGGGTTGACGAGAAGACTTCAGATAATCGTCTTGTTGGTGTTAGTGGGAAAGCATATCTGTAGAGTGGACGTGTCTATGGAAGAGCACAGGTGAACGTGTGAAGACCTGGTTCATTTGTGTAATGCAGTGAATCAGGTCCATGGCATCCCTATGGATGTGCCCCTAGTGGATGAGCACTAGTGGGTGTATCATATCCTTTGCTATATATTGTTCAAAAGTCATACCTACCCATAACCCTAGTTATTGTGTAAAGGGTAAAGGTTGGACCTACCTTATTGTGTCTGAAGATAAAAAGTAAAAGATAATTAATAGTAATAGTAATAGTAATTATTATAATAATGAATAACTAATATATCTAAGTGAGGTCGGCCCTATTGTGACAATAGACACTTCAGTTGATAGGAAAAGTCTCATATAAGTAAAATTAAATCTTTCATTGTAGACACACACACACTTAGGTGTTTTGGAAATTTCAGCAAGTACTTCTCTTTGGCAAAGGTGCACACCTCTCTTCGACACTAGTGTTCTAGGGCTTAAGAACCCTCTTGTGTGCTAAGTCATTTTTGGTGGTGAAAGATATTTCTCTTGAAGAATATATCAAAGGATTTGGCTAGGTTTTTCTCCCTTGTTTGAGAAGGGTTCCCTAGGATATATCTTGTGTTCTTGTGCATGGTGTTTCTTCTTGTGATCTTGGTTGCTGCAACATTCTTGTTTATGGTTAAGACATGATGAAATTAAATGAAATACATGCTTAACCTACCTTATAAAAAATCAACATGGTATCAGAGCATAGGTCTTGAAAGAACCCATTGCACAAGCATTCTTCACAAGAAAAAGGAAAAACGTCACTGTTGTCGTACATGAAAATTTGGGATTTTTATTGAAGAAGATTTTCAGCCTCAAAACCATCTAGAAAAGTGTGCCCTAACTCAAGGAACTCTTTGGCACCTTCAGCGCACATTTCCAGTGGGTAGATCTCCTGGAAAGTGAAACCCTAGTTTTCAAAAAGTACTAGAAAACTAGAAGTACCAGAGTACCAGAACTACTAGAAAACCAGAAGTACCGGAAAACTAGAAGCACCAGTCCAGAAATCTGCTGGTCAAGTTTGAGGGGGTAAAATTTGGATTTTCAGAAATCTTACTGCACCATATTACTCGCGTCAACCCAGCACATCTATCCCCTGGATCAAGATTTCAAATTTTTAAGTTTGAAAAATTAGGGTTTCCTCATAAAACCCTAAGTTGCAGTTGCAGCTTCAGAATCAGTTGCAGTATCAATTGTAGTTGCAGTATCACTTGAAGCATTAGTTTTTGTACCTGTGGCAGTCATCCTTGAAGTCTTTTAAGAATTTGGTAAATATTACCGCTAATACCAGATGGTGCCACTACCTGCAAATGCTATCAGAGGTGTGTACTCACATATGTTTAAATTGTTAAGCTTTAAAGGGTATTTGCAAGAGAAGGGATCTATTGTCATAGATCCATAAGGATCTCAAGATCCAACACATTCAGAAGAATAATGCAACCCGGGTTTGATTATTCTGACATGCATCTATTTATTAGGACATTTATTTGATCTAGGTTGCATGTTGAAACTATGACCATCATACTAACGCTTGGTCAAAATTAAAGTCAAGATATTAGATGGATTAAAGTTGAGATCATAGATTTTGTTCTCTAACCCAACCTTCTGTCAAGATAGAATATTGTCCTAGTACAAAAGATAGGTTGAATAAACACTTGTTATCTTGAGTGAAGGAGACTTGGAAGAAAAGCAACACACTGGAAGTGAAGACTCCAGGTTTGATTGTTGTAATTTTCATTCCTTTAACTTATATTTCTAAAGTTTGCTACATTACACATAGGTGTTGTAGCTGTGATAACAATCCTTAAAATTGTTTTGATTCTAGATATGTACTCATTATTCTCCTTTAGGAGATATTCTTGTTTTGGTTCCTCTTGTTTTCTTGTTCCAGACAGGTCAAGAATAAAGAAATATGCTTATCCTTCAGAGGGAGTCACATTGACTAAGAGGGAGTCAAAACTATTTGAGAAAGAGGAAGACTAGAAAAATCCTTGAGACAATCAATACAATAATGCATGATCAGAATCTTTCTATGATTTCATGGGAAGAAGCATGCATGATGCAATATATGTTCAGAACAAGAGTCTTCACCAGAATAGAAGCCTTCACCAGAGTGAAGCCTGAGACTGAACACTTCAGGTTATTTGGGTGACTAGTGTATCTTCATGTACCCAAAGAGAAGAAGTCCAAGCTAGATCCTTTAGAAAGAAAGGATACAGTGAATCTTCAAAGACATTCCAGATCGACATCCCTGGTCAGAGATGGATTGAGACAAGAAGAAACGTTGTCCTTGAAGAAGAGATAGTCTTTCAAAGATCCAGAGAATCTCGGATGGAGATTGATAGTAAGACTATACCTTCTCCCCCTTCACAGTTTAGAGGGAGAAATACATTATTCCAGTCGATCCAGTTGATATGCTTAGTGATATTGCAGCAAGGCATAAAATGCCTACCTAGACTCACTATGCAAGAGGCAGAAAAGCATACAATCTTCTCAAGGCACCTTCTGAGAAAGTAAAAAAGTTTTTCAAAGCCTATACTCTAGTCATGAGACACTTCATTGATGATAAGACTCCATGTCTTAGAAAAGCAACAAGAGAACCAATATTGTCAAATGCCATAATAGAAGATTACCAATATACTTTAATAGGATGGTGCATAAGATATTATTCAAGGACCAGAAAGAGAAACCTGTGGTAAAGCATGAAACTAATGAAAGTATCAAGGTAATAAAAAATGAGATCTATAGCCAAAGGTTTCTCTCAAACAAAGGGAGTTGTCTATGATGAAACACCTGATCCATTGACCCAGATACACTTCCATCCATGAGTTGGAAACTATATTAGATAAATGGATTCTTGATAAGTTTGGATTTCAAACAAGAGTGTTGATGATCCAAACTTATATCATTACAGTATTGGTGACGAAAGCCTGGTCCTGATGACCTATTCAGAAAGCATTGTTGTTACAAGTAATCCTTGATTTCTGAATTCGAGATGAAGAATCTGAGTATGATTCACTACTTCTTGGGACAAGAAGTATGATGTATGACCGATAAAATATGTAGTGAACCAAAAAAGCACATTCAGTTGATGTTATACCTTGAAGTCTTCCATGGTTTCCTATTGCAGCAGGAAACATAACTCTGTAGCCTTAAGTGCACCAAAGACAAAGTATATATAGAATTAAGCGTGTGAAGCAATGTGTCTCCACATACTTTCGACAGAGTTACTTGACCATGAGATGGATCCTATGTTGATGACATAGAGCCATATATAAATCTCCTTAAAAAACCCAATGCTTCCTAATGGATTGACACACAGAGAGATAAAATTTTCTTATATCAGAGATATGATGCAAAAGAAAATTGTATACTTGCAGTACCTTTCTACACCTGAGCAAACTGCAAACATTTACACCAAACATTTACTTGGTGAAGAACTCCTTCCAAGTTAAGAGGGAGTATGGATGACCTCATCCAAAAACAAAATTCAGAGTACATTGGTATGAGACTTGGCTTGATGAAGAATGCCTCCCTAGCTGAGATGGAGTGTTGATGAATGCAGCTTTGGGAGACATATTATAGCTTAAAAACATGTGATATGTGGAACCTAGCAGCTATGTGAAGTCTTTCTCTCAGATTACAAACCTGAGAGAAAGCCCCCATGAAGGGTTCTTGGTTCCTGCCTGGGACAGAGTCAGGAATGTAGAGATGGACTCCTCCATGACGTGAGTGAGAAGAAATCCAGATGATTATACAATGCAAAAGTTATATTTTGAGTTAGGATGTGCCTGTGGATGAGCACAAGGTGAACGTGGGAAATCCCAAAAGTGTTGGGCACATCGTCATCTGAAAAGAAATGAAGATGATGTGATGGAATCCTCTTAGCAGTAGTAGAGTTTACGAGAAGACTCCAAATGATCCTCCTATTGTTGGCAGTGGGAAAGAAGATTTGTAGAGTGGACATGCCTGTGGATGAGAATAGGTGAACGTGTGAATACCTAGTTCATCTGTGTAATGCAGTGAATTAGGTCCATGGAATCCCTGTGGATGTGCCCCTAGTGGATGAGCACTAGTGGGTGTATCATATCCTTTGCTATATATTGTTCAAGATTTAGACCTACCTGTAACCCTAGTTATTGTGTAAAGGGTACAGTTCGTCCCTACCTTATTGTGTTTGAAGATAAAAACTAAAAGATAATTAATAGTAATATTAAGATTAATTATTATAATAATGAATAAATAATATATATAAGTGAGGTCGGCCTTATTGTGCCAATAGACACTTCAGTTGATAGGACAAGTCTCATATAAGTAAAAGTAAATCTTTCATTGTAGACACACACACACTTAGGTGTTTTAGAAATTTCAGCAAGTACTTCTCTTTAGCAAAGGTGCGCACATCTCTTGGGCACTAGTGTTCTAGGGCTTAAGCACCCTATTGTGTGCTAAGTCATTCTTGGTGGTGAAAGGTCTTTATCTTGAAGAATATATCAAAGGATTTGGTTGGGTTTTTCTCCCTTGTTTGAGAAGGGTTTCCCAAGATATATCTTGTGTTCTTGTGCATGGTGTTTTTTCTTGTGATCTTGGTTGCTCCAACATTCTTGTTTATGATTAAGACATGATGAAATTAAATGAACTACATGCTTAACCTAGCTTATGAAAAATCAACAAATGTAAGTGAATTTATGAAACTCTTATTTACTTTGAATGGTTATATTACATTTACTTTTCATTTTTTCCAAGATTATGAAATTGCTAGCTTAAAACCCTAGGAGATCAAGCACATGTTATTTTCCTTGTCTTAACAACTTTTCACCTACTAGATTGTGATAGAAACACTACCTTTTGAAGCATTGTGATAGAGCCCTACCAATGTAGCACTATAGTATCATTTTCTTGATCAGGCCATTACTTAATTCAATCTTGAGCTAAAGAAGAAGGAAAAGCGCTAGGGCCTAGGGTTACCTACTTCCTAGTAGTCATTTTTCTTATAAGGCTTGTTGATTGAGGCCTTGGGTTACCAACAACTCAACCATCATCCTTCTTTGTCCTTAGCTCATACATTATCATTCCTTCAAGATTTTTGTTGCAAAAAAGTGACTCCATTAGCCCTAAAGACACTGATCTAGACCTTACATTTGATTGATTGATGAAAACAACACTTAAAACTTTTACCTCGAGCTATTTACTAACCTTTCCTAGCCATAGATTAGACTAATTCACTAACCTTCTTCCTGTTGTTACAAAAGTAAGCTACAATCAAATATTACAACAATAAAATGTCTTAAAAGAAATTGCAAAAGTTGATTTTTACATTGCCTCATTAGCTTCTGACAACTGCTAGTATATTGCTATTATTGGATTATAATTTTTGGTCATTGTGAAGCTTATTTAAGGCATTTGTTGTGAAGATATCATCTTGTATACATTGTTGTTATAGAATTTATGTTTGCTTCATCTTGCATCAAATTATTGCTTTTATTGAGAAGTTCAAGGTTTTATGAAGCACTAACATCAAATTGTACTTGCAAAAGATATTGCTTTCTTGTTGCTTTGTTCTGGGCAGGTACACTCAAGCATATTATTGCTTCATTTGCTAAAACTTTGGGACTTTCCTATCGGTGGGACTTGTGAGAGGGGATATATTTTCTTGATACTTCAACCTTTTCCTTCTGAAACCCCCAGGTCATCGGGGACGTCTCCCCTGGGCTTCATCCCTAAATATAAAGAGGTGTATTATTAAGGTGATAGTGATAGGAAAACCTCTTGTTACTCCAATTTTCCCTCCATTAGACTTTCCCTTTTGGACAAGTACAAATTGTGTTATAACATTTTGGCGTCGCTATCAGAGAACATTGAGTCAATTCTCCTCAAAGACGACACTTTTCGGTAAGCCTTTCATTTTCAGTAATCACTTCACCCCTTTGATAGTTTCAAGAAAATTATCTGGCGACTCCACTAACCTTTTCCAAGGTGCCACCTTACTTTCAATTTTGTGATATTTCCAAGTTATGGGATCATGGCGCCCTGGGAAAAAGTGTATCTAACTATTAATTTCAAAAAATTTCAAGGATACCCGCATTACTTTGATACAAAATGGTTGAAAAACTCTCCAAGATTTGGAGGCCTCCCAATTACTCACATTGTAGAGTATATTAAGTATATAAGTGAGATAAAATGAGGAGGGGAGGATATTCTGGTAAAATTATTCATACTTTCTCTGCCATCTTTTTTGAAAGATGGTTTAAGGGTTGTTGCGAAGATAGGGGTATATCATATTTCATATACCTCATCAGTAGTTTTATTGAATTTTTCAAACCATGATGCCAAACATATGAAGATGCCCTTAAAAATCTCACAATAGCCTTAGAATAACAAAGGATTCACCATTGAGATTGTAGAAGATCTCAGGGATGTATACCATTCTATATGCTAAGAACCCTCTGATATAGAAGAGGATATTTACGAAGAAAATTGTCAACCCCTTGAAGAGGTGTAATATGTATCCCATGATTCGATAGAATGCAATGATGATTTAACTAGAGAAGTGAATTATGAGGATGAAGCACTGGTAACCGCTCCTCCATCCGATGAAGCTCTCCAAGATCCTATCTCTCCTACACAGGAAAAAGAGAAAAAGTGATTAATTTTCCTTTCCAGTTTTTTTATGACACTTTGTTCAATGATTCAAAAGGTGTAGAAGTAAAGGAACCCTTGGAAGAGCTAGTGATGCAAGAGCATCGTTGGAAAGCATGCGGAGCAGGGCCAGTGCATGGGAATCTTTCCAGAATCTCAACGTTGGAAGTTACAGAGATATTTTGAAGCACGCCTTAATCTAGCGTAGGAAAAATATTTTGGAGGCATGCCTAAATGGTCGTGAGCGAAGTGGGAGTTCCACTCCTGCTCTGGACTGTGACTGCACTAGGATAAGCCGTTAGGACAGGTTTTGATGTAAACAAGTAGTCAGGGGGAACCCTAAGATCCCTCTGAGATAAATAGAGGTTTTGTACACCCAAATGAGGCTGGTTGCAAGTTAGTAGGAGATTTTTGAGTTTTCAATTTTAATTTTTTATTTCAGTTGTGTCCATTTTCACTTTGAATATAACAGAGGAAATTTGACCCAATGCATGGTGTGGACATTGTTCACAATTCTATGTTATTGTGTTTTCAAGAATGAATGAATGAATTTCATTATGAATAGATGGAACTGTGAATGTTAGGATAAGTTTCAATTGTTTCTCTTCTGTCGAGTGGTGAAAGGTGTGCTCAGAGAATGCAAGGAGTGCGTTGTTAGGATCTGTTTAGATTTCAAAGCTCAGAAGAGATAGCACGAAAATTCCCTTTGCATGGAGTGCAAAGAGACTAGTGCAAGGCGTGCAAAGTCATCTGCAAGAATTCAAACCTTGTGTAAATATTTGGTGCAAGGAGTGCACAGATCCGAGATTTGACTCAGTGTCAAAGAGACTTTGTAAGAAGTCGAAGAACCAACAAAAGGAGAACGCCAGGAGGGCGAGAGGAATTTCTCTTCGAGAAATCCTTAAAATCTGAGTTATCAAAATCCATGAAATGCAAGGAGTGCGTGGGAAGCCGAATTCTTCATGAGACCAATCTCAGAAGGGATAACACTTTTCATAAGTGTCGACAAGATCCAAGAAACGGACTCGAGGAAGGATAAAGGTTGAATCCTTTGACTCCTTTGAAAATCTTCTAAGTCTGAAAAAAGCGTAAACTAAGGGGGGAAGATCTGGATCGTCCGATCAATGTCCAACCAACGAGGAGCAAGAACAGAGGAGGAAAGATCCCAACCGTTCAGTTTGAGCACAAAATAATCATAGTTTCCCGATCAAGGAAAGGTGTACTAACAATAAGCTTTGAAAGTACACAGGAAGAGTAGGGTTACGAAATTCTGAAATCATCGGAGTCGTCTATTATCAAGGAGGACACGTGGTGAGAGATCAACATTTCACTGATTCACAGTTGGGGATAGACAGAGCTAAAGGTAGTGAGAACTCGTGAGGACCGATTTCACGATTTGATCACAGTTGTCGATATAAGGAAGATCATGGACCGTAGATATGGTTTTGTCGAGAGATCGGAAGTGAGAGTTCTAGGGACTCACAAAATATGAGTTCACGATTTGATCGCAACCGTCGATCGAAGGAAGAACATGGACCATAGATCTAGTTTTGTCAGGATTTCACAACTTGGGAAATCAGAAGTAAGAGTTTTGGGAACTTGCGAGGCCCAAGTTCTCGATTTGATCATAATCGTTGATCGAAGGAGAAATGTGGATCGTTGATTGTCCAGGGAGATATCGGGAGTTAAGATATCAGGATAAGGGAGGTGAGTGGTCTTCCAACTTTGTGAAACATGAAGTCTCCTTTCACGAAGAGTTGATCTAAGCCGTCATATCACGAGGAGTTGTGAGTTGTTGATCTGGCGCACATGAATTTCGGGATATCGGGGATTGGAGGAGAGGATTGATCAGCCTTCCAACTTCGCGAAACGTGAAGTCCTGAAACATGAAGGAGACATCAAGACCGCCAGATCATATGGATTTTGGACCGTTGATCTGACGTGCGTGGAGCCCAAATTTCGAGTTTCAAAAATCAGGAGAACGGAGGTGAATCACATCGGGAATTTCCAATACGCGAAATCGCTACATGATCAGAAGATTGTCCCATGGTCATAGTGAAGGGTCACATCAATGAAGGAGAATAGAGGGGCTAGCGCATGCTAGGCTCCTATCGGGATTTCAGAAGTCAAAGAATTGGGGTTGGCTCATACGCAAACAACTGACACGCGAAATCGCAACGCGCCTTTGGTTAGGCGAGTGGTCACAGTCGTGGTCACCTAATGGAAGGAACTTAATTAGAGAAGATCTAGAGCCTGATTCATGTGGAAGTTGAACATGGCTTAAGAGAGAACCACGAGTCTCACACAACCTACGCATTTGGGGAAAGGACCTGTGTAAGTGGGTTTGGGTCTAGTAGATACCCAAAGAGTCGATCCGACTTAGTTTTCTTGATCGATCCTAGAACAGGAGGTCGTGCAACCCTTAGGAGAGAAGGGGGGTCTGCATCAACTAGTTCCTTCATTTTCTAATGAAGACAAAGAGATGAGTCTTGAGGATGGTGTACTCAACCCTCTTCCATTTGATGAAGTCATCCAAGCCATTGATTCTCTTGCACAACAAGAAGTGGGCACGGTAAGTTACCTCCTTTTCCAGGATTTTGATGATGCTTTGTTTTGTGATTTGGAAAGTGAAGAAGTACTAGAGGAGCCCTTGGATGCATTAAATCCCTCATGTTATGATAAAGATAGTGACATTGTTAATAATAATGATGAGTGCATACATGTTGGAAGACGTAAATGGGATTTGATTGGTTCTGATGAAGGTCCCATTTATGATATGGAAGGATATTTCCAAATGTTTCCTTTGCAACTATCATATGAGGTTAATAATGGTTTTGACATTTGGAAACAAGGAAATGATATAGTTTCATACATCTCCAGGGGCGACCTAGTTCTATTTTGTCCTGATAATTTTTTGTCATACCTTGAATATTTTGATGAGTATTCATTTGAGCACTTGGATTTAGTCTATGAAGAAGAATATGAACCACTGTTGTGCTCAAATATCAAAAGAGGTGAGGACATTGCTTTCCCAAATCATGGTACTTCCGACAAGGTTCTCCAAACCCCTTTGATTACTTTACCTCGCTATATCACTAAGGGTGTAAATGGGAAACATGTCTCTTGTATTAAATTTTATCCAAGGAAAAGCTTACATTTAGAACTCAACAGTGGTTTGAATAACTTAAGAAGAAGTTTATTACCTCAGTCTTTCAACCTTCCCTTAAATTTTCAATCACCTTCAGGTTCTTGCTAGTTCCCTCCCAGACCTAAGATTGTGAAGACATCCAGGGTAGCCAACATTCAGACTCTTCCAGTCAGTCTATTGAAACTTTGGTTTTTCACGATCCCTTTTTGAGATGGATTGAGCACTTTCCCAAAGGTGTGAATTGGCACGATTTTGTCCCTCCCTCTTGCCTCCATGAGATAGAATTTATGATCTCTAATGATACGATACATCTTCTAACTCATGTTATTATTGTGCTTAACTTATAATTGTTTCGGTTTATCATGAATCACATAGGAAAGTATTATGAGACATTTCTAGGATGGTTTCACTAGCTATTTGACTACACCTAGCATTCAACCAACATGTAAGCAGGTAAGTAGGTAGGAATTTTTCATTCATTGTACATACCATCTACATTTCATGCTAGAGTAGTTGCATTTCCATTTGTATATATGCTTGCTTATATTCATTTTATTGTACGATATATGAGTTAGGGGTGATATCACCACCCCAAATGATTACTAATAGATTTTATTGAGATCTAGTAGGTCACAGGTCATACCAGATATGTTGAGGTTCTCATGTTCCCTACAATGAGCACATGTCCCCGAGTTGGAGCCAGATGTTATCCCCTAGCCTAGGGATAACTAAGGAGATTATGTCTCAAGGCCCACAAATCCTAAACATGGAGTACTGAGAGCCATATTGACTTGAATCTGGCCCTGGAGAGCCCATATTTCTTATTCAACACCTCCATACTGTCAGCAACAACAACATCCATCCCATTGGTCTGGTCCTTCAGCAGTAATGGGTCTTTCTCCATGAGGTAATGATTCTAGGCATCATGGTATGTGTCACTCTGATTCTCAAAACATTTTAATATGGGCATTTAATTATTTTTTCTTCATGACGTGTGCTTGGAATGTATTCCTTTTGACTTGTCCATACCCGAGGGGTGACATAATGCCCTAGTAAATTGGTTCCCTTAGGAGTGAGTTTCCACCGGATGGGTTCATGAAATTCCATTGTCCATTCCCACCATACTTATCACTTTTCATCATCTTCCCTCCCATCCATCCCCTGCATTGCTTCGGACATTGGGTTTTCTAAGCTAGAAAAGGGTTGCACCTTTCCTTGTGGGAAGAAGGGGCTAAAGGCCCAGTGGGTAAAAGTAGCTGGAAAAAAATAAAATCCAAAAGAAAAAAACCTTGAGATGCTTCGCCCAGGGATCCCCATGAAAGAAATAAAAGGCTTCTTAGCAAGAAAAGGAGGGACCCATAAAATAAATAAAATCAAGACCTAGTTGGAGGATAGGGGGTCTCATCACGAGCCAACCTATTGGGTCCATAGGCATGTAACGGTATGACACTACCATTCAACTGGTCACCACGCCAAGGTAGTGGCTCTTGGTGGCATAGCTAAGAGAAAGGGGGTCTCATCACGATCCAACCTTATCATCTCCATGAAATTATTGTGGGTAACAATATCACCACTGGTCACCATGTCAGGGTAGTGTCCCCCAGCTATTCTCTTGAAAGAAAAATCAATAAGATACAAAAGTAAAAAGGCATTGAATGGGCTTGGAAACATTTGCATCCATGACAAGGTACAACTCACCCTCTTCAGAGGCACCCATACGCACACCATACATTTCCCTATCATCACTGCACMCATTGCCCAAACATCCCCCATACCATCACATGCACTTACATGACCTAGATTGGTCTTCACCTRGAAATATCCCACATCTAAGGGGAGTCATCCAAATAGGACATCCTGAAACCCTCTCCAAAACTAGCTTGTAGAATAGCATAACATCTTTGAGCACTTGTCTAGGAAAGGGGGGKTTTTATGCACATGTTTAGATAACTTTATTATTAGATGTGATCCACATTGCTATGATCCCTATGACTTATGATCCCATGGAGGGCGTACTTGTTKTTGCTGCAGGACCATGCCTGACGGATAGGTACACATGGGGAGATGATTAGCTCGAACCTCCATAAGCATAAAATCCCACCTGATGGATGTGGAGATCCCAACAAAGAGTGTACATATACTAGAGGCTTGCACTAGAGAGAGAGGAGGACGTTCCACTAGAGACAGCCTGATAGGCCTGGAGCCAGGGGGGTCTTGCCCTCCCACCATGATGTTGGCCCTTGAAGGCCCTTGACGTCATCATTCAGAGCCTTGACGTCACCTAGTTGAGGTGTCCATCTTGAGAATAGTTTGGGCTGGTAGGTGTGGAAGTTCTTGAGGGGTTTTGAGCCGCAACATTTCACTAGGAGGGATAGTGTTCCAGCAGAGAGTATAATGTCACCCTAGGAGGGGCATACGTCACCCTAAAAAGATAAAATTAGGGTTTTATTGAATAATTTTGTAAAAAGTTGGATTTTCTCATGTAAACTGGCCATGTCGACCTTTTTGACCTAATTTTGTAATTAAAGGTCATTTTCATTGTACAAATAAGGGGATTTTCCCCTTGTATTTTTTCATCATTCCTTCACTCACTAAGTGAGGTCTGAAATTTCATCTCCTTTAAGGCTCTTTGGTTGAAATTAAGTGGTGTGCAACTCTTGGAGGAGGCTTATATTGGTGTTTTTGGCATTTTTCTTGGTGGAAAGTCTTCAACTAGGCTAATTGCTAGATTATTCTTGGTGGATGTAAGTGAATTTATGAAAATCCTCTTTACTTTGAATGGTTATAGTACATTCACTTTGAATTTTTCCCAAGATTATGAAATTGCTAGCTTAAAACCATAGGAGATCAAGAACATGTTATTTTCGTTGTCTTAACAACTTTTCACCTACTAGATTGTGCTAGAAACCCTACCTTTTGAAGCATTGTTCTAGATCCCTACCATTGTAGCACTCTAGTATCATTTTCTTCATCAATCCATTACTTAATTCAAGCTTGAGCTAAAGAAGAAGGAAAACTGCTAGGGCCTAGGGTTACCTACTTCCTAGTAGTCGTTTTCCTTCTAAGTCTTGTTGATTGAAGCCTTGGGTTACCAACACCTCAACCATCATCCTTCTTTGTCCTTAGCTCATACATTATCATTCCTTCAAGATTTATGCTACAAAAAAGTGACTCCATTAGCCCTAAAGACACTGATCTCGACCTTACATTTGATTGATTGATGAAAACAACACTTAAAACTTTTACCTCAAGCTATTTACTAACCCTTCCTAACCCTATATTAGACTAATTCACTAACCTTCTTTTTGTTGTTACAAAAGTAAGCTACAACCAATTATTATAGCAGTAAAATCTCTTAAAAGCAGTTGCAAAACTTGATTTTTACATTGCCTCATTAACGTCTAACAAGTGCTAGTATATTTCTATTATTGGATTATCATTTTTTGTCATTGTGAAGCTTATTTAAGGCATCAGTTGTGAAGCTATCATCTTGTATACATTGTTGTTATAGAAATTATGTTTTCTTAATCTTGCATCAACTTATTACTTTTATTGACAAGTTCAAGGTTTTATGAAGCACTAACATCCAATTGTATTTGCAAAAGATATTGTTTTCTTGTTGATTTGTTATGGGAAGGTACACTCAAGCATATCATTGCTTCATTTTCTAAAACTTTGGGACTTTCTGATCGGTGTGACTTGTGAGAGGGGATATATTTTCCTGATACTTCAACCTTTTCCTTCTCTAACCCCCAGGTCACCAGGGACGTCTCCCATGGGCTTCATCCCTAAATAGAAAGAGGTGTCTTATTAAGGTGAGCGTGATAAGACAACCTCTTGTTATGCCAATTTGCCCTCCATTATCCTTTCCCTTTTGGACAAGTACAAATTGTGTGATAACATTGTGTTGATAACATTACACTTGTTTGTCCTTATGAAAGAATAATGAATTCTATGACAACACAGAAGGCTTGACACCCTATCATTTGGCATGTGGCGTGCTTTCCACCTCGTTTGCAATGAACCCTTTCAAACCATTAGGTCCACTGATAGAATTTCTCTATTTAGTCCAAAATTCAAGTAATAGTAATTCTTCCACATCTGGGTTTCAACAATTCAAGGGAGAGGATGGTTTCATGAATATCACACTTTAGATACATTGGTGGGGAAGCACTTTTAGCAACAATTTTATTATTTTTTTGGATCAACTGTCTGATTTTTGGATAGTCTTTGTGGCAACTAAAGCTCATTGTCTTTAATATATCTTGTCAACAATTCTTTGTAGTAAAAGGGCTTGGACCAATTTTTTGGCCCTTTCTGTTGGATCGATCTAGTGTTTCCCACCATGAAACTTCTCTATTGTACATTGATGATATTATTCTATCATTCAGGATCAGGTCCATGTTGTTGTATCTCCAATCTTGTGCTTCTTTCCAGGTGATATTCATTACTTGTGCATTCTTGTATATTGATTTCTCCATCAATGTTTGGTTGGGAGAATTCCTAGGACCCTTTTCCTTATTATCACATAAAATGCCAAAGCATTGATTTAACCTTTTCCCACAAAAATTTCCAAATCATGTACAAAACCTTCTGACCACTTATGAAACATGAGGGATGGGTTTCAAGAACTCATTTTCCTTCTCTTTGTACTTGATCATCATAGTCAATGAAAATACCTCCAAATGTGAGTGTTCATGCATTGGAAACTCAAGTGTCATTGGGATAATAGCAAGTCTCAGCACTTTCACACCAAAAATACCACCTGAATTGTGCACCCAAAGGAGTGGGTAGGTACATGACCTATTTTCCCAGTTTTTCTTAAAAAATCACCATAAACCCTATTGCACCACAAGCTGCTTGTCAGATTTGGAGAATCTTTCCCATCCAACTCCTGATCAACAATTTTCCATTTTCCTTCAAGGAATTTTCTTAAATTATATTCCATAGAATGAACATTATTACCAAGAAGTATATATCCCATTGAATTGGCACCAATAATTCTCATATTTCCAACAAATTCCATTGGGGTGGAATAATATTTCTTATCCAACCTATTTTAAATTGTGCATGAATCCTTGTACTTAGTGAAAATATGAAAATAATCAGTGATTGGGTTAACTCATGTAATGATAGATGCACACTCTTCATAATGAAGTTCACTCTGTTGATCATTGTTGAAAATTTGTGTTTCATTGAAACAAGGTAGATAAGGTATGTCCATGTCTGGTCCAAAATAAGGACTCTTGTCTAAAATATGGAGCAAATCAATATGAATTTCAGTAATAGAAAAGGAATATTTCTTCATCCTCCAAGGCTCCCTTTGGTCACACCATTTCTTCATATCACAATAAATATATTCATTAAAAATCATTGTGCAATGTTCATGGTTATTCTTGTTAGAATATAATGGATGTGATCATTTTACCATTGACAATATCACTATTGTCACCCAACCATAGGCCAAAGCCACCCTCCGAGCACCTTAACCTTGACAGAGAATCACTCTGGAAGCACACCCTAGGATAGATATCCAAACAAAGGGTAGCACACCTTTCCCCAATGATAGCGCACCAACAAGAGCTGATCAGATAGTTTGAACCCTAACCAAGAGATAGTCCAAGCCAAACATAATATGCTAGCTGTAGTAGCTGCAATGGCAACTCTCCTCCAAACATGTGCACCAGACTGGGCACTGTAGTGTGCACAAGTGTTTCTTTGCAATTCTGAGACTTCCTTGCCAGAATGAAGACTGGCCTCCTGTATTTATAGTAATTTTGGCTAACTGCCTGGGCCGACTTCTCATTCTGGGTATCTGTCTGTTCAATATATATTATTTCTTCTGGCCGACTTCTTCTCTTGGAGGCTCATAACCTGATACAAGTTATCCTTTTGAGTTGACATGTCTTCTAGGGTTATTATCCAACTCATTAGGGCTTATTCTTGCTTCCTAGATTATTCTATTCTTGTCAGGTTTACACATGGAGGTAAATACCTCCTGCAGCTACCATAATGTCAACACTCCCTCCTAGCTAGGGAGGTATTATAGGTAATGGTCTTGAGAACAAACATACCATTCACCCAATAGCATCAACATAGTTGTATAGACTATCTCATGACTAGATCATGAGCACCATCATTACCATCAGTGTCATCAGTTGCACCATCTCTCGAAACCATACTCTATTTGAGTAATCAGACATGATGCTCACTCCACAGAGTGACACAAGATCCATTCTTCTAATCTAGAAGAATAAATGTTCTGAACCATTTTATGTCTTAGGAAAATTTTGTTCATTGATCATTCATCTAACTGATAATCATTTTCAACACTGTTGATAGTCTTCAAGGCAATCAGAACAATATCGTTCAATAGAACACAACTGTGTCTATCCATAGTAGTACACAACTACAATCCAGTGGTACACTACCACACCAAGTAGCACACAGGTACTTGATCAGTGACGTATAGTCACAAACAATGGAACACATCCACCACAGTAGTATACATCTATTGTCTAGAGACATACAGTCTTCACAACAATCATCTGATATCAACCTGCACAGAAACAATGTTATGATATAAATTGAATCATCTGGGCCATTCTTCCACTCACATCTATGAGATCTTGGAAGAGCATTTACCCTCAAAAAGGTAAGACTTCAATGATGAGATATCTGGACTATTATTCTCAAGAAAGGAAGAATAACTGTCCTGATTTCTAATCTTGGACCATTCCCCACACTGGGCCATTCTTCTGACACTAGACAAAGTGTAACCTGGAGAGAATGAGTCTTCCCTAAGGAATGTCTATCCCTAATTGTTGAACCTAGACCATTCCCCACCCTGGGCCATTCCTCTAGCACTAAACAAAGTGCAACCTAGAGAGAATGAATCCACCTTAAGGAATGACTGTCCGAACCAGTTCCCATGTTAACCACAAGAGGAAATGTATGTCCTACACCAACCTCCAAAATAGACCATTCCTCATGTTAACCACAATGAGAAATCATTGCCCGGCGAGGTAGGCCAGTCTTCTTGAGTAACCCTCAAGAAGAGAGACTACCCTAGACCACTCCCCATGTTAACCACAATGGGAAGTCGTTGTCTATGGTACATCAACAATCTGGACCATTTTCCGAACTAGAAAATGTCTGTCTGTCAGAAATCTCAATCCACTTTCCGAACTAGAAAGAATATGTTCATCCTTGACCATTTTTCGAACTAAAAAATGATTTTCCATCAATCAATAATACATTAGTACTCCCTCCCAACCTGGGAGTCATCTCTTCCTTTTTCAATAAGGAAGTCGTCTCCACGAGCTCCAGCTTGAGTACGCAAACTCTTTCATCTTGAACAAAAGATTTATCAAAATGTCTTCTTATCTACTCATATGTGGAGATATGTATTGGAGAACCACTTTCTCCTTTCTCGACATCATCATAGATAATGTAATGCTTGATTTCAAATGTACTTCGGTTTGGAACACTGGTCTTCTCTGAAGGCTTTATGTACCTCTTATCAATAAAGTATATCATTGTTGGAAAACTGGAACATATCCATGTGGCACTTCTTTTGTCATCATGAGATCTGATCTTCTGAGTAATCATCTTGATATAATATTTTTGTTATAGAAAATCTTAACCATGCTTCTGTTGTGCACTAAAGTTTCTCCACCAAGTTATCTTCTTCTATCTGCATACAAGGGTCTCTTTCTGGTATGCCTCAAAGTCTTGAGGTTTCTCTTCATATGCTCTTTGTTCAATTTCTCTAGAGAACATTCTTTGCATTCATCTGATGTAGAAATCCAACCCATGGATATTGCGGCTGATATAAAGACTCATATGTCTGGTTTACTGGAACAAGTAATCGTCATAGTCTTCTCCCTCCATTTGGGAGAACCTCTAGTTCTGGATATTTCAATGCTTGTATATATACATTGTTCTTCATCACAACTTCCAGTTCCTCTACTTGATTTCTTTTAGTGAGTTCATATCAGGATGGTAATCTTGTGATTCTTATTGACTGGTTGTTCTGGCTTCTCTTTCTTTCTTGGAATCTTCATGTTCTTCCTAATGTTTTTATTTAGCTCTTGGGTCCATGGATTTTCTTATAGATTCCATGCCCTAAAGACTTCATTTCTTTATTTCATCATAGGATCACGGATGTGGATGGACAACCAGGGATACTTTAAGGCTTTTGTTCGAAGAAGTCTTCTTCTACAATTGAACTGAACACGTACTATCTTTTCATGGATGCTACCATGGATATATACTTCATCATATTTAATGGATCATAGGATGAGCTCCCTCCTAATCCTTGCTTCATGTATGAGTGCATATAATCGACTCCCTCCATCTAACAGAGTCCATGCTTCCGTTTGCATCCTTATTGTCTTCTGCAATACATAATTGGCTCCCTTCATCTAACAGAGTTCACGCTTCCATCTTATTGTCTTCTGCAAGACGTCATAAGTCTTTCTCCAATTTTCTCTTGATTGTTCACTTCTTTTTGTATTTGCTTCTTCTAAGTCTCTTCATGATTGATTCTGATTTCGGCTTATCCTGTAATAGATTCCACATGATTTGTTTGATGCATTTCATCCTTTCATCTGTATTATCTGACTTGTATAATGATAGCAATCCTTATCTTATTGTTCTTCCATAAGTATAGTTCTTCTTGGAACATATTATCTTCTAAGAGATAGATATACAATATATGTACAGAGACTATGCAAACAAGATATGTACAAGAAATAAGAAGAGTATTATTACTTTCAAAAGAAGTCTCTTTCATCCTGCTTAGTCTTCTTTGTAGGTTTCTTTTCTTTAGCAACTGATGCTTCGTGTTTCTCCTTCCTTTTATTTATCTTGGGACAATGATTCTTGTAGTGACCATACTTTCAACAATTGAAGCATTGTACTTCTGAAATATCTTTCTCTTGATTTGTCTTCCTCTTTGAACCAAACTTCCTTTTGTTCCTGCAATTCTTGAATCTTGTTGTGAAGGCTTGATCATCATACTTCTTTTGGGGTTTCTCTTTTGCACTGATCCTAGACTCTTCTTGAGCACGGCAAGTCCAAAGTTCTTCAAATGTAGGATACTCCTTCCTTGTGTTCATGCTTGCGGCAAATGCATCCCACGTCTTGGGAAGACCATTGAGTACTATGTTTACTAATTCATTCTCTGAAATGATTTCTTCAATAGCTTTTAGTTGATCTCTTAACTGAGAGATTGTCACAAAGTATGATGTTATGTTGTCATCATCATTCATCTTCATGTCACGAAGCTCGTTCTTCAGACTCATTATTTGTCCAATGTTTCTGACTAAGAAGAGGTTTGTTACAGCATCGTACATCTTCTTTGATGAGTCAATATGGGAGATGTAGGGTATCAAGTGGTCTTTTATAGATTCCACTATGATAATCATAGCATTGATGTCGTCGTCTTTGAACTTCTCCATAACTGCAACGTTCTGCGGTTCCTTCTCTTTTCCTTCTTCAAACTCTGGTTTCACAATATTTCCTTTCATGATATCCAACACTTTATTCTTGGCAAGGATGAGTTCAATCCTTGTCTTCCATGCTCTAAAGTTAGAATCTCCATATAACTTGTTTTCTAACTTCATAGAGTAAGTCATGGCTGCTAGGATAGGGCGCACTAATCTATCTGAACATTAGATTAATCCCTTCACTTAAGGTGCCTCAACGAGAGGATTAGGATTTCTGCAACTGCACCTACTAGTAACCCTAGCGACAATGCTTTGGTGACTGCTCCTGCTAGAAACCCTAGTGGCATTTCTTCAACAAGCTTAATATCCTTCTGGCTATGTTTCCTTCTAGCGGCTAGACTGAATGAAGGAGGTGTGGGCCCATAACCTGTTAGAATATAATGGATGTGCTCATTTTACCATTGACAATATCACTATTGCCACCCAACCATAGGCTGAAGCCACCCTCCGAGCACCTTAACCTTGATAGAGAATCACTCCAGAAGGAAACCCTAGGCTAGATAGCCAAACAAAGGGTAGCACACCTTTCCCCAAGGATAGCACACCAACAAGAGCTGATCAGATAGTCTGAACCCTAACCAAGACATAGTCCAATCCAAACATGATCTTCTAGCTATAGCAACTGCAATGGAAGCTCTCCTCCAAACCTGCGCACCAAACTAGGCACTGCAATGCGCACAAGTGATGCTCTGCAATTCTGAGTCTGCCTTTCCAGAATGAAGACTAGCCTCCTCTATTTATAGTAATTTTGGGTAACTGCCTGGGCCGAATTCTCACTCTTGGTATCTGTCTGTTCAAGATATATTATTTATTCTGGACGACTTCTTCTCTTGGAGGCTACTAACCTAATACAAGTTATCCTTTTGATCTGACATGTCTTCTAGGGTTATTAGCCAACTCATTAGGGTTTCTTCTTGCTTCCCGGAGTATTCTATTCTTGTCAGGTTTACACGTGGAGGTAAATACCTCCCGCAACTACCATAATATCAACAATTCTATTCCAAAACTAGAGGATGGATTAGATTGAGAAGTGAATCACCATCAATACCAAGAGTCTTCTCATATGAAAATTATGAATGTGAATCATTGGATTCTTTAGAGCATTTTTTAGAATTCTCTTTAATGGTGGCTTCACAAAACTGTGCTTTCCAAATAATGTCTTTCTCATCATCATTACAAAACCAACCCAACATCCCATCGTTGTTCTTCTTTTCCATTGCATTTAGACTATAAATGATAGCATCAACAAGTACATCATCATATTCCTGGAATCCATCAACAAATTCCACCTCTCAACATGTGTCTCAGCCATGAGTTCAAAACTTTTCCAGCCATCATCATCATCGAAATCAGGATCACTGTCAAAACTTGTGAAGAAAGGTCCCCTTCTTGAATTGAGTAGAAAAAACTCATCCAAATTACACGGTGTTGGTTCAAAAAATGCATCTATACTATCAATTTCCTCGCTCTTTTGTCCATCAAACTGATATTCGAGGTCTAAAATGGTTTCATCATGCCCCATATTCCCTTGATCCTTTGAAGGGACATCATCATTATCTTCTCGGTTTTCAACCGAGTCATGAAAAGGAATGAGAGAATCTTCTCCTTCTAGGCATGTCAACAAATCAAGAGAAATTTCATCATAATATCCTTTAGAACCTTCATCACTTGAGGATATATTACAACCAACAAAATTTTGATTTGAATCATCACCAATATCTTCTTTGACATCGAAAGGGCTTGTTATGAAACCATAGACCAAAAGAGGTTCCTCATCATAACCTATAGCATTAGAATCCTCATCATCTTCCAAAAAGGCAATAAGTCCTTCCTCCTGCAAGGTTGCCAATAATTCTTGATACGTGTCTTCAAAATTCAAATATTTTGGACCCCCGTGCTTGAGAAATTCTTCAATGAAAACTAAAATAAAATGTATATTCCTTGGCTTGCAAGAATGTACCCGCCAGTCCCTTTGTTCTCCCAAGAAAACAACAAAAACCTTCATCATCAAATCTTCATGTTCAGTTTTGTTTGATCTTTCTAAGATGTTTCAAAACATTCATCACATGTGGGATGATTGGTCACCATAAAATTTAGGGCAATCCTCCCACCAGTAGGGTGGACATTGATTAGGATACCCAGGGATATCCTTGACATCAAAATCCTTGTACATTTCATGGAATGCCCATAGAGCCATCCTTCACCATGTGCAAATTTCAGCATGAGAGCTCAAAAATAAAATGAAATTTTTGTACCTTATCACAATGGAGTCGCCAAGGTGAGATATTTATGCCTTCATAATGATGCTTGTCTCACCTCACAAGCAAAAAGTCTTCAAAATATGTACAGAAAAAAGGTCTTTATTTTTCCAATGGAGTCGCTAGGAAAATATCCTCAAATTTCAAAAAATCCTCCAATGTTGTCTTCTGGGAAAACGAACTTTGTCCCCAAAAACAACGCCAAAATGTGATCACACAAACTTGCACTTATAGAGATAAATTTAGAAATCTCAAGTGTGATCCATTGTAAATAAGAGGTATTCCATTGTCACCTCACCAATCCCTATTTCACTTCAAGCAAGTTCTCCTCCGACTCAAGGGGGTTTCCTTGGTTTGAGATTGCTAGGACTTAGGGCAATGTAGTTCAAGATGATGTGGAGAGGGAGTCTAGGAAAAATGGTTTTTGGTAAGCTTTGGGATATATAAGTAAGTGGTTGGAGCTCTGGAGGCCAATGCCTTGTCATTGGGCATATGGAGTTAATGTAGCAATTTCAATGGAGGGAAAGGGAAAATGAAGACTTGAAGGTCTATCCTAGGATTATACCCTCATAAACCTAGGTCAACCTTCTAGGAAAGAAAACCCCAGAGTTTATCTTCTCATAAACCCTAGGTGTCATCCTATTTATTCAAGATATTCTAGCACAAGATCAAGTGGAAATAGATCAAATCCTATAGTTTATCCCCTCATAAACCCTAGGTGCCATCTTATTTTTTCAAGAGCTTCTAACACAAGATCAAGTGGAACTAGGTCAAATCCTAGAGTTTATCCCCTCATAAACCCTACATTCTAGTATCAAAGACAAGATTACGGGGATGTCCCCTCACAATCCCTAACCTTGAAATTTTATGCTTCAACAAATTAAGATGGATAAGACAAGGGAAGGGGATGGCGACTCTCAATCTGCCCTTAGGGTTTCAAGAAGAATTGTTCAAGGAAACAAGGTAACATGCAACTTATCACCACTTTGATAGAGCATTCACTTAAATACCATGAAAAAACATAAATGCTTGGAAAGGACCACTTACTAGACCAAGTTTTTATGCACAAAGAAAACTCTAGTTTCAAAAAACATCCACCAAAACAAGAAAAGCATCCACTAGATCAATTCTCAAAAATTGCATAAGGCAAAGCTGCTCCAACAAAATTTCAAAAAATTTCAAACCTCCTAAGGGATTTTTCACTTAAGTTGTGATGCTCCAAACGAGAGGAACAACACCTCTATTTATAGAGAAGGTGATCAACTTCCTTTACATTAAAATATTGATATATTAGGTTAAAATCCCATAATCTAGGCTATAGAGGGGCAAAATACCCTCTTCTACAATTACTGAAATTTAAAATATAAAAATGTGTCCATTTGTGCCACATGTGCAATGCTTGAAGAGGCAAAAATCTTCACAAGTGGAAAACTTCCTCAAATGAGGGGCAAAGGGGGGAATTTGGTGCAACGTCCAACCTCCAAAGTCCCTTACAAAATATACTATGTCCCTATGTGGGATTCCAATTGAAAACATGCCTTCAAATCACAACCAAGAACCCTTCACAAAGGGTTGCTCATTAAAATAGGTAGCCCCTCAAAATTTCCCAAAGACTTGTCTTCTTCACCAACCAAGCAACAACCCAATTCTTCTGCCTCATGTGGATGTAAGGGCTCCAACACGAACATTCAACCTTTATAATTACACACAAGACTCCTCAAAGGGTTTGACCCTGTCCAAGTTAAAAAAATAATCAACACTAAATGTCAGTTCAATTAACATCTATTTCCAATGCTACACACACACACACATTATTTTTAACAATCTGATCTACTCCCAAAGTAAAAACGCTCTACCAGAGGCCCGAGGTAAGCGATACTCGGCTCTAATCCTCATCAGTCTACGGTTTTGTAAGTTGCTTTTAAAATTGTATTTTATTTTCTTGGGAGAGGAATGACACCTGAACATATCTTATTGTTCAACATCAGCTCCAATACTTCCATCATAATTTTATGAATCTTACTAAGAATGTAATCCACATTATAGGATGATGGTTGAGGCTACCCTGACTTCTTGTAAATATTAGTTCCCATGCGTCTGGTGTCAAACATCCCCTTCCATGTCATTTCGTTCTAGTTCTAAGATAATTTATGTCACCTTTCTGTCAATTTTCACATGCAACTCTATGTGACTAATTTTCAAATATTAAAATTGTTTCCTAGTGAACTAACAATAAGCCCTAGCTGTTATCACTGCACAATTTTACACTGAAAATATATGAAGCGGAAACAACAAGATCAAAGTTGAATCATCAGTACACATATGAGACACAATTTTTGTTTTCTAACCTTGTGAACTTAATAAATTCTAAGGGCAAAACTATCCCTCACAGCCAATACAAATCCACCAAAAATATGAGGAAAACCTTGTCCTTCAATAACAAAAAATATTAGAAAAACCAAACCTCAACAAATCCCTGGAAATTTCCTTTGCCCAAAAATCTTCTCTAGACCACCTCTACGACCTGTTGATATCACCTGTACCTACTGACGTCGACCTGCACGAACCTGCTCCTACCCAAAAAACCTTGTACACGATTGACCTTACTATAACCTGTGTACATACATGACTATGCCCATTGCAACTTGTGTATACGAGATTCACCTTCCTTCAACCAACGTACATACGTGATTGTGCTCTCTGCAACCCACGTACATACGTGATTCCTCCCATTGCAATCCACATACATCTACATAAAACTTGTAAGGACACCTCCATACAATTTTCTCTTTGCAACTTCCTCTCTTCTAGGCTATATTTGCCACCATTGTAGAATTTCCTTTTACTGAAATCACCATGCCATGTGGCACAAGTTCAAAATCACTTATTCCAGCTCCATCATGTCTCCACACACTCTACACAATATGAAATGTCACAATGACCTCTCTCCTTTATATAAAAGTATTAGGGGTCAACATAGAAGCCCCTCCACAAGTAAACATCAAATTAGACTTTCTTGTGGGTGTGAAGCCCCAACACAAACCCATATATCCCACCACCAAACCCATGAAGCCCCAACTTCATTCTAATGATGTTTTTACCCAAATGAAAGTGTATTTTTCTGCCCATGATGAATCCCAAATGCCCAACACCTAGGTTCATGTGAGAATACCTGCCCAAAGCTACAAAAATCAACACTCCCCCTTAGTGAGGGAGGTATTCTCACAACACTCCACAATCACCTAAAAATATCTCTTTCTCCCATCGTGGGAGTAGCTATGTCTCTCGCACTTAATCCTCTACCACAACTTCTCTCTAATCCATATGATTGGTTTCCCCCTCTGTCATTGAAGAAAATCCTACTCTCTAATCTTCTTGACTGGTTGCACCCTAGGTCACTCAAGAAAATCTTGTTGTCTAGCATGATCCCTCCCTGGAAGACACTCTGCTCCTAGGCATATTTCCTGTCCATCTCAACGCATGACACCCTCCTGACAGTCTTGGAAGATGCTTCTCTCCCATCTGGACCTGAAGGTATACTCCCTCTGAATGGTTGAATATATGCCTGAGCCTATTAACTCCCTCTGAATCCACACAAACTTCGAAGCTACCTTCTTTCTATCCATTGTCCTCTGCACATTCCTAAGAGGTTTCTCCTCCCCACTAGATCCTGAGGGTTGACTCCCTATGAACTCCGACTCCCTCTAAGCCTGTGCTACTGGTGGAGCTACCTTCTCCTTATGTACATGTGTTGATGGTGGGGTCACCTACCTCACGACTGGTGGAGCTACCTGCTCCTCATCTATCTCTCTGCTCCTGATGGTCACGACACACATAGGTTGGTCCCTCACCCTATATACTTTGTCCTATCTAGATTTAGAACCATTGTTGTGTCTTGGCTAGATCCTTTGGGCATCCAATAACACCTGTCCATCCTGGAACAACATTTCATATCCCTACTCCTCAATTGTCGAGGATGAGAACATACTCCTAGAACCCATAAAACAGTTTCCACTCACAACACATCCCCTAACTCCATATGGAATACCATTGCTAGAGATCCATGTACTACATGCTTGGTCCTCATACCAAGCTCCTCATACATACCTGAGTCAGACACTGTGAAGCTCATGAACAAATCTTGTGCCCCTGTCATGTGTCGATGGTTCCCATTGTATAAGAACCATGCAATCCTCCAAGGAAATCATCATGCTTACCAAAGTCATGACCATCCAATGAACTTATGGCCAAGTCCATCATCGAAGTCACCAGAAAAAAACCCTTTGTGTCTACGCACACACTGCAATTGAACTTGTGTCTTTTCTATGAATAGTCTCTAGTTGTAGATGGGCATTCAATCTAGTCCACTCTAGACCTCCACAACTCATCTCTGCAAGTGTCCTCATTCTCCTAGGTCAAATGCCTCATACACTGTCGTACCTCGACAATGTGCAACTCTTCGGTCCAATGAAGACTCTATCTTCTCAACCTGGCATACACAGGAAGCCATCTCATTCGTGCCAAAGCACCCGAGCTTCACCCATAACAACTCACCATGAAAAGCCACTAAAAGTCCATCCACAGGTTTGGAAACCTACCATATAACATATTGTTGTGATCTGGTCTCTCCACCAATCTGTCAAAACTCCCACCCTGCCACACCACCGATCTACAATTGCAAGATACTAGATATAATAAATGTGCAGAAGAGAAATAAAATGCTAGAAATGGCAGAATAACAGTAATATATCCAGCATAATCTTCACAATAACACAGTAATGATATAAGAAAAACAACAAAAATAGCACTTTGATTCAGAAAGCAATGTTCACGGGCCTCTTCGAGGGGGCAACCTCCAATCGAGTAGCACTCTGTTATAATAATATCCTAGCTAGGGTTTTCATACCCTCGACCCTTATTTATACTAAATATGTCTATCAAGAGAAGCATCTAGAGGAAGATCCTTCTAGAAGCAGAAGCTTCTATTAGGTCTTCTTACATCCGCCTTATTCTATTTTATTGAAAGGCCTTATTAATATTGACCTTTATTACATCCGAATATATTGATCTACCTATGTGTGGGTTAGGACCCTAACATGTCTGCCCCCTTAAAAATAGCCTTGTCCTCAAGGCTTGAGATGTGGAAACTGTTGTAGAATGGTAGTTGGTTCCCAAGTGGCATCTGTTGGATTCATATATTTCCACTAGACTAGCACTTCCTTGATGGTCCTTTGACATAGGCGAAGCTCACGCTGGTCCAAAACTGATTCTGTATGTAGCCAAATGGATCCTTCTTCAGCTAACTCGGGAAGGTTGGTTTGAATTTGGCACCTAGTTCCAATCACCTTGTTTAAGCATGAAACATGAAAAACTAGATGTAGCTTCAACTGACTGGGCAGAGCTAACTGATATGCGACTTGCCCCACATGCTTGAGAATTGTATAAGAAGCATAAAATTTGGTTGCTAGCGTCTTACAATGCTCGACCTTGAGGGAAGTTTGCTTGTATGGTTGCAGTCGCAGAAACACCTAATCCCCTTCTGTAAATTGACATTCAGAGCGACCTTGATTTGCTTGTTGCTTCATGCGATTTTGTTCCATGACCAAGTTCTCTTTAAGGGTACAAAGAATATCCTCTCGAACTGTTAGTGTTTGGTCAACCGCCTGGACCTTTGAGGTACCTGGTAAGTATGAGAGAATTGAAGGTGGCTTCTGTCCATATATCGCTTCAAAAGGAGTCATGCGAGTAGTTGTATGGTAGGAAGTGTTGTACCACCATTCAGCTAGGGGTAGCCATTGAGCCCACTAATGTTGTTTTTCAAAGGCAAAACACCTCAGATATGTTTCCAAACACTTGTTGACAACTTCCGTTTGACCATCAGTCTGGGGATGATAAGTTGTACTGAGATGCAATTGGGTGCCCTGGAGCTTAAACAATTCTTACCAAAAATTTCTTGTGAAAGTTAGGTCATGATCAGAAACAATAGAGTGTGGCATGCCATGAAGCTTGAAGATCTATTCCATGAAAAGTTGAGCCACCGTGGATGCAGTAAATGGGTGTTGAAGAGAACAGAAATGAGAATACTTGGAAAGGCGATCCACAACCACCATTATGACTGATTTATTCCCTGATTTGGGTAAGATGGTAATAAAGTCCATAGAGATATCCTTCCAAATAGCCGGTGGAATCAGAAGCGGATGTAGTGTGCCCAGAGATTTGATTGTTTCTCCCTTGTTGCATTGACACACCTCACATTCAGCGACAAAATTACAGATGTCCTATTTCATACCATCCCAGAAAAAAGAATGTTTGACTCTGTCATATGTTTTAGTGAACCCTGAGTGCCCCGTTGTGGGTGTAGCATGAAGCTCAGAAAGTATCGTGGATTTAATCTTTGATTGTTTACTTAAATACAAATGGCCTTTGTATCGAAGCTCATCTTGGAGCCAAGTGTACCCTGGGAGAGTTGAAGCCTTGGACTACAATTGTTGGATCAGATGCGAACTTTTGGGATCTTGAAGCCATTCCTGGTGCACAGCTTGGAGCCAATTGGGTACAATGAAGGAAAGAGAAAAAAGGGATCCTTCTTCTTCATATTTTCGGGACAGTGCATCCACCACTACATTGTCTTTTCCCTTCTTGTAAATGATCTCATAATCATAACCAAAGAGATAAGTCACCCATTTTTGTTGCTCCTGGGAGGAAATGCGTTATTCTAGAAATTACTTGAGGCTTTGATGGTCGGTCTTGATTTGGAAGCGTTGCCCCAAGAGATAAGGGCGCCACAAATCAATGGCATGCAAAATAGCCAACATTTCCTTTTCATAAATGGGTTTGCCCAGATTTCTTTCAGACAGATGCTTGCTAGTGAAGGCCAAAGGTCGACCCTCTTGCATAAGGACAACGTTGATTCATTTCCCTGAGGCATCACATTCCAACACAAAGGTCTTTGTGAAATCAGGAAGGGCCAGAACCGAAGTGGTGCACATGGCCATCTTCAAGGTTTGAAAAGCTTGAGCAGCGACTGGAGTCCAAGTGAAAGAGTTCTTTTTTAGGAGAGCAGTGAGAGGTGTTACAATCTTTCCGTAGTTCTTAACAAACTTGCGATAATACCCTATTAAGCCCAGAAATCCACGCAATCTTTTGAGATTCTTTGGGTGCGGCCAATATTGCATAGCTTCAATCTTTTTCGGATCCACCCTGACGCCATCCTTGCTAACCATATGACCCAAGTATTCTACTTCTGAGGCACTGAAAGCACATTTAGACAGTTTGAGGAAAAGTTGGTGCTGGGAGAGGAGAGGAGAACTTGATCCACATGAGTAAGATGGTCTATCCAGGTTTTGCTATAGATGAGGATATCATCAAAGAAAACTAAGACAAAATGACAAAGAAAGGGATGGAAGACATGATTCATGAGGCTTTGGAAGGTGGAGGGGGAATTACACAAGCCAAAGGGCATGACCAAAAACTCATAGTGGCCCTCATGAGTGCGAAAGGTTATCTTGGGAATGCTTACCTCTTTCATACGTATCTGGTGATAGCCTGAGCGAAGATCAAGTTTAGTAAAGAATTGGGCACCACTCAATTCATCCAGGAGGTCATCAATGACAGGAATGGGAAATTTGTCTTTAATGGTCAGTTTGTTGAGGGCACGGAAGTTAGGACACATTCGCCAAGAACCTTCTTTCTTCAGGACCATGACTACAGGAGAAGAGTAAGGGCTCATACTAGGGCGGATAATGCATGCATTAAGGAGTTCTTGGACCATTTTCTCAATTTCATTTTTTTGTGAAAAGGGGTGGCGATATGGACAGATATTGGGAAGAAGGCTTTCGGGTACAAGGGGAATGGAATGATCATGAACACCGCGGGAAGGATGGAGGCCTTGGGGAGTGGAAAATACCATTTGATGTTTAGAAAGGAGAGCTTGGAGGTCATGCAGCACCAGGGGTGTCTCTGTTCTTGAATGGCATGGAGTTGGGAAATGACACCAAAATGACATTTTTTGAGTAGCTTTTCCATGCGATGGGAACTAATGACCTCGGGTGAACCAGCAGTGATGCCTTGGAATTTATATTGGTGGCCTTCCTAGTCAAATTGCATGGTTAATTCCTTAAAATCCTTGAGAATGGGACCCAAAGTTCTTAGCCAGTCTGCACCCAACACAATGTCACAACCACCCATGTCGATAGCAAACATATGGGATTTTAGGTGGTAGTCATCAATTTGGAGACGCACATTTTCACAACGCCCTCCACATTTCATGGAACCACCATTGGCAATCATGATTTGGAAATTGTTGACAGCATGGATGTAGCAATGAGTTTCTTGGGCAATGCGGCGATGAATAAAATTATGGGTGCTTCCACTATCAACCAGAATGATAACCTTCCGATGCTTGATGTAACTGATTAACTTGAGGGTTTGGGGAGCAGAAAAGCCAATGAGAGCATTGAGGGAAATGATAGGTTCTACTTCGGGAGGGTCTGAGGGAGGGGTTATGTCAGTGATTTCAGGTGACTCAGACATAAGGGGAGTTTCAACATCCTCTTCTGAAATATCCTCAGAGATGGCCATAAAAAGATTTTGTTCCTTACACTTGTGGCCCGAGAAATATTTGTCATCACAATTATAACAAAGGCCTTTGAGTTGGCGTTCATCCATTTCAACCCTGGTCAATTTTTGGATTTTTAATGGGGCAGAGGGAGTAGTGGGAGTGACGGGTTTAGGGCGAGGGATAAAGGAGGGTTTTTGGTTTTGAGATTATACAACCTGTTGTGCTTCTTTAGCTCGTTTAGTATCCTCCACCCAAGTCGAGGGTAGAGCCATGAAGACATGGGCCTGAATCTCCTCCTTGAGGCCACTGATAAAACACTCTCGAAAGAAAGCATTAGCCATGCCCTCTGTTTGAAAAGCCAGGTGCTCAAAGGCAGCTATGAAGACTTCTACTGTTCTGGATTGTTTCAACTTTGTCAAATGGCCCAATTGGTTGGTGTCCGTGTCAAAGCATTCATAAAGCTCAGTCACAAATTGGGTCCAAACAATATACCCTTTATAGGAAATTTTTCTCCATTGCCACCATTGCCAACGTTCTTGATCTAGATGGAGAACACCATACCGGAGTTTGGCCAAGTCATCTGTAATGTCGTATAAAGAGAAATAATGTTCCATTTGGGTTACCCAACCAGTGGGGTCCGAGCCATCAAATTTGGTCACGTCCACCCGCGGAAGGCGTAGGTCACGTTGAAAGTGATGGGACTGAAAGGTATGGGAATGGGAGGAAGTTTCGCCTTCATTCTTTAGAGGTGCTTCAGAGAAATGGTCATCTATAGGGATCTTCAATTTGGTGCAGAGTGATGCAAAGACAGATTCAAGCTGGGTGGTTAGTTCTTGTTTGACTTCCTCCATTGAGGATTGCATGGTTGTATTTATGGTAGCATTAATGGATAAATCGATGGAGGCAACAGTAGCACTGAGTTGTTTCACTTCTTTTTGGGTTTCAAGGAAACCAGATTGCATGGTGTTGAAATGAGCTTCCAGGTCTTGGCTACGGGTATGGGCCATGAGGATGGGTGAATTGAAAAGGGGCGAGCAGAGTCAAAACTTTTACCGAAAAAATGATATGGATGAATGTGATAAGGGAGGAGAGATGAATCCAATGGAATATGTCTCAAATAATGGTGAAATCACTCTGGTCTGAAGAATACTGCAGTGATGAAATCCCTAAATTCTTAACTAGAAAGAGATGTGTATTTACTTGGCAACCTGAACACAATTGCGCAGCAATAGATCTGATCTGTTTTAATTTGTTTATGTTTCTGTCCCCCAAGGGTTAGGTATTCAAGGGTTCTACAGACAAGGGTTTTCCCTGTGCTATAGCTCTCTGATATACGTGCGGGGTCCAACAGTAGTACTCGGCCCAATATCTCAGGGCACTAACTAAGGAGGATAGACTGTACCCTTAGTCGTACTACCCGACTACCCAGGTACTAGAGAGTATCTTCCCGAGTGTTGTTCTCGGTGACACTATAGCGATCCGACGACCAATATTAATAAGGCCTTTCAATAATATAGAATAAAGCGGATGTAAGAAGACCTAATAGAAGCTTCCGCTTCTAGAAGGATCTTCCTCTAGATGTTTCTCTTGATAGACATATTTAGTATAAATAAGGGTCGAGGGTATGAAAACCCTAGCTGGGAGATTATTGTAACAGAGCGCTGCTTGATTGGAGGTTGCCCCCTCGAAGAGGCTTGTGAACATTGCTTTCTGAATCAAAGTGCTATTTATGTTGTTGTTCTTATATCATTACTATGTTATTGTGGAGATTATGCTGGATATATTACTGTTATTCTGCCATTTCTAGCATTTTATTTATGTTCTACATATTTATTATATCTGGTATCTTGCAGAACAAAAATAAAATGCAGAACAAAAATAAAATGCTAGAAATGGCACAATAACAGTAATATATCCAACATAATCTCCACAATAATACAGTAATGATATAAGAACAACAACATAAATAGCACTTTGATTCAAAAAGCAATGTTCACAGGCCTCTTCGAGGGGGCAACCTCCAATTGAGCAGCACTCTGTTACAATAATATCCCAACTAGGGTTTTCATACCCCTCAACCCTTATTTAAACTAAGTATGTCTATCAAGAGAAGCATCTAGAGGAAGATCCTTCTAGAAGCGGAAGCTTCTATTAGGTCTTCTTACATCCATCTTATTCTATTTTATTGAAAGGCCTTATTAATATTGACCTTTATCACATCCGAATATATTGATCTACCTATGTGCGGGTTAGGACCCTAACAACAATAGTCCACAAATCCTCGTCTGGACACTCTGCTCCATGTCTCAAACCAGAGACCATCTAACCTGTTGCCACCTGCAACAACACTATAGCTCCCTCTCAGAGTTGTCACCTATGACCTGTCTGAACATAAACACAGTTTGCAACCTCTTGTAGAAGCTATGTGTCTCAAGGATGATCCCCTTCTCTTTAAATCCCAACCTATGATACCATGTCAATTTTCACATGCAACTCTATGTGACTAATTTTCAAATTTGAAAATTGCTTCCTAGTGAATTAATACTAAACCCTAGCTTTTATCACTTAACAAGTTTACAATGAAAATAATTGATTGAAAATATATGCAACAGCAACAACAAGATCATAGATGAATCATCAGAACACACGAGACAAAAAAATTATGTTTTGTAACCTTGTGAACTTCAAAAATTCTGAGGGCGAAACCAACCCTCCCATCCAATACAAATCCACCAAAAATATGAGGACAACCTTGTCCTCCAATAACAAAAAATATCAAAAAACCAAACCTCAAAAAGTCCCTGGAAATTTCCTCTGCCCACAAATATGTTGCAGACTACCTGTACATCCTGCTGACGTCGGCCTATATGAACATGCTCCTGCCCAGAAAACCTTGTACGTGATTCACCTTATTGCAACCTTCGTACATACGTGACTATGCCCACTGCAACCCACGTATAAGTGATTCACCTTCATGCAACCAATGTACATATGCGACTGTGCTCTCTGCAACCTGTGTACATACATGATTCCTCCCACTGCAATTCAGATGCAGCGACAAAAAATTGTACGGACACTTCCATATAATTTTCTCTCTACGAATTCCCCTATTCTAGGCCTGTTTTTCCACCATTGCAGTATTTCCCTTTGTTGAAATCACCATGCCCCTTGGCACAAGTGCAACATTGCAAAAGACTTCTCTCCAGTTTGAATTGACAGATTGTTGACAAACTTAGGTTGCATTAAAGTATTAGAAAGTGCTCAATTCGCAAAAGGATCTGGTATTTACAAAAGAACACCCCCGGAAGTTGTGTTGTTTGTTGATAACATTACACTTGTTTGTCCTTATGAAAGGATAATGAAGTCTATGACTACATGGAAGGCCTTAAACCTTGTCATTTGACCTGTGGTGCGCTTTCCACCTCCTTCGCAATGAACCCTTTCAAACAATCAGGTCCACTGATAGAATTTCTCTATCTAGTCCAAACTTCAAGTAATAATAATGCTTCCACATCTCGGTTTCAAACGTTCAGGGGAGAGGATGGTTCCATGAAGATAACACTTATGATACATTGGTGGGGAAGCAATTTTAGCAACAATTTCATTAATTTTCTGGATCAACTCTCTGAGTTTTTGGATAGTCTTTGTGGTAACTGAAGGTCATTGTCTTTAATCTCTCTTGTCAAAAATTCATTGTAGGAAAAGGTTTGGACCAATCTTGTGGCCTTTTCTGTTGGATTAATTTTGTGTTTCCCACCATGAATCGTCTTTATTGTACACTAATTATTTAATGCTATCATTCAGGACCAGGTCCACGTTGTTGTATCTTCAATCTTGTGCTTCTTTTTGGCTAATATCCATTGCTTGTGTACTACTTTGTATTAGTTGATTTAGCTTCAACCGTGTTCCTCAATAGCTCCCCTGACAGTTGAAATTATCAGTGGAGTGGCCCTTGCTTCCCTTAAACAATCACTATACACTAGGTAAATTCCTCACGATGAGGGAAAACTGCATATACAGGTTCTTTGTGATATTCAAATGTGTACTGCTTGGTGCCAGTTACAACACCCCACAGCTTGATAACTCACCCATTTCCATGAGAAATCACACAACTTCTTGTTATTCAAGTGATCCTAGCACTAGCAGTATCATTCGCCCCACCAACATAGGCATTAATCTCTATATTTTTCCTCAACTATTCAACACCAACACATGAATATGAGAGCACAACACGCTTGGAAAATTCAGCTTCCCAGCAATCTAATCATTTGGGCTACAAATGCATCGATTTACAAAGAGACATGGATCTTTGACAAGTGTTTCCTATCTTAGCATTGAACATGCTTAGATATTCCATAGGTAACACTATTATTTGATGGACACATTCATTTTGTGGCATGTGGGGATTTTATGCTATAGATGTGATTACATGCCCATCTATGTAATGAGAAATACTCTAGAGAAAGCTTTCTTCCAAACCAATGGTTATGAAACCAAATGTTTGATGTAATATCCCTAGATCCACAAATCTGGATATTAACCTCAACTGTTGAATATCTGCTACCGAAACTGATACTCTTTGGGATTTTGGATGCGGTTAAGGGTTTCTGATTGAGTTTCAATAGTTCTGAGCTTCATGCAAAGCTTGCATGTTTGTTTGTTTGAGCAGAATGACTTGTTTAGATATTTTGATTAAGTAGTCAATTACAAACAATCGCATGCATGTACAAAAATTCACTCACAACTGCATGCATGTAAATATTAATCAAATAGTTTTGTATCGATTATATAATGAATGGATCTACGCTGGAAATACAAAGATATAAACTAGAAAAGTATCAAACACTACATGCGATGATAGATCGATGCCATGCAAGGCCTGAAAGATGACATGCAAGTTGGTCGGATGACATGCATATGGAAAATTGTTGCATGCATGAGGAACTACTTCATGCAAGGTGGATCTGTTGGGTTCCACCTTTGAAAACTGATGGAAACTAATTCACTGGATGCGCCCTACTCCAAGATCAATTGGGTCGGAAGGATCTGTTGATCTGTTAAGTCCCCAAGGTTAGCAACCTTCTTTCCCTTCCTTTCACCCACAAAGTTATGCTGCAACTGCCATAAATGGCCAGACAATTCACCCTAGATGATTCCACCACCAAAATCTGCTATAAACTGTCTCAATAGAGGCGCCCTCCCTCCTCCTCTAATGGGTTGGGAGGAATTTGGCTCAATGTCTCCCTGGATGAGTAGATTTGATGAGTTGTACTATCTTTGCTATTGGTAAACCCACTGCAAACCCCCACTGCTTGAATATGATGCCCTGGTGGCTAGGATGCTCAAAATTATTCTCTGGATGGTTCAATCGAAGCGCCTTGCCCTGATCTCAATCGACTACCTCTGTTGTTGACTATACTCTGTGGCAACCAATGAAGTCTAAAAATCTCTCTGAAGAATAGCTTGACCACCTGCACTACACTGTAGTTGGTAGGAATCACAAAGAAATGCGCAAACTTGCTCAATCTGTCGACCACTACATTATAGTCCTTACCCTGATCCTTGAGTAGGCCTGTGATGAATCCATCGATATACTTTCCCATTTCTTCTCTGGAATGGGAAGTGGTTGAAGTAACCCTGGTGGAAGTGTCTGCTCTGACTTGTTTTTTTGACAAGTCACACACTCACCGATATGTCTCATCACATCCTACTTGATACCCTTCCAATAGAATCTCTCCCTGACCTGCCTGTAAGTTTTGAAGAACCCCTAATGGCCTGCTAATGGAGAGTCATCCACTGCTGCCAAAATATTATTTTTGAGACCCAATCATGTACTAGGTAGACTCGGTCTTTATAAAATATGATGTTGTCTATGACTTTGTACTTGTCGTCTCGTACCTGCTCGTCCAATAACTCACAAGCGAACTTATCCTTTGTATATTCCACTAACAAGTGGGATTTCCAATCTGCTAAAATCTCCATCAAGGAACAAGTTGTGGGTCTCCTAGATAGTGCATCTGCCACAATTTTTTTCTTCCCCTTGACATACTCTATGTCAAAATCAAAGGACTAGACCTTTGTCACCCACTTCCGTTGACGCTCGCTGAGATCCTTCTACTCAAGCAAATACTTCAAACTATTATGGTTTGTCTTAACCACAAATTTGTTGCCCACCCAGTACTGCCTGAATCTGGTCAAAGCATACATGATTGCAAGCATCTCCTTGTCATAGATAGAATACAACCTCTTGGGCTAGCTGGGCTTCTTGCTCTCAAATACAATAGGGTGTTCCCCCTGCATCAACACTGCTCTGATCCCCTCTCCTGATGCATCACACTCCATAACAGATGGTAGTGTGAAATCGAGTAATGCTAGTACTGGGCACGTGCCCATGACTTCCTTCATATGTTCAAATGCCTTCTGCGACTCATCTTTCCAGATGAAGGATCCCTATCTGATGAGGTCGGTGAGTGGTGCCCCCAACTGTGAAAAACCCGTCATGAACCTCCTGTAATAGTTGCAAAACCCAAAGAAACTCCTCAACTTTGTCACATTCTTGGGCGTTGGCCAATCCAAAATGGCCTTGATCTTCTCCCGGTGCACTTGTACCCCTTGTGCGTTGTTAATGTGGCCCAAGTATACTAGTTATGTCATGTCAAACTCGCAATTTGAGTCCTTGGCAAACAATGAGTGTGACTCCATAGTGTTGAGTACCTCATCCAAATGCCTCAGATGTTCCTCCCATGTCCTGTTGTATATTGAAATGTCGTCAAAGAACACCAATACCGATTTCCTCAAGTGATCTTGGAATATATGGTTCATGGAAGACTGAAATGTGGTTGGTGCATTGGTTAGCCCAGATGGAATAACCAAGAACTCAAAGTGTCCATAGTGACATCTGAATGTCGTCTTCTCTATATCCTACTCTTGAATGTTGATTTGATGATATCCAGAGCGTAAGTCAGTCTTAGAGAAGAAAATTGCTCCATGCAGTTCGTCCATCAACTCGTCAATGCATGGGATATGATATCGATTTTTGACGGTCTTCTTGTTCAAAGCACGGTAATATATACACATCCTCATGGTACCATTCTTCTTCAAGACTAAGACAAGTGAAGAAGCGAATGGACTATTGTTGGGTCTGATGTGTCCCATCGCTAGAAATTCCTTGATTGTTTTTTCTATCTCATCCTTGAACCTCCTAGGATGACAATAGGGTGTTGTAATCATGATTTTTGCACCCTCCTCCATCTCGATGGTGTGCTCAAACCCTCTGTCTGGGGGCCTCCCTAGCAAAATCAAACCAAAAACCTGCTAATGCTGACTCAACAAAGTCTTGATCTCTCTATGATATTGTTGTTGGTTTCTCGAATCCCTCCTCGTGGTGATTACACATTCTGATGCATATCCTACTTCCCCATGCCTGAAGATCCTCTCCATCCTCTTCGTCGACACTGTCTTGGGTGCCCCTGTCGACATACCCCTCAGTACAACCTTTTTCCCCTCACTGTCTCTGAACCCCATCTCAATGGTTTGGTAGTTGGTATAAATCTTGCCTAAGGTGATCAACCATTGGACTCCCAACACCACATATGTGTCAAATAGGTCAACTACATAGAATGTATCCCTCATGGTGTAGTTACCTAACTTCACCTCCAAGTCTGGAACTCTATCCAAACACTCCACCATGTGGCCATCTGGTACTACAACATCAAACCCCTCAAACACCTATGTCTGTAGTGCTCTCCTAGCTACCAATGCAACGTCAACGAAGTTGCGGGTTGCCCCGCCATCTACTAAGGCAATGTTCCTTGTCCCTGAGTGGTCCCTCTGATCATGAGGGTGTCATAACTAGGGACTCCAGAAAGGGTCACTATGACTCATCCCTTTGTTGGTACTCATCTCTTAGCCTTCTCGCGAGGTTGTGGTTATGCCAGTAATTGGGCCCCTACCGATGTCGATGGTCTTCATGGAGGATACTCCTCCATGTGCAATGGCTCTTCCTCTGAGTTGGTGGACTCATTTTCCTAGGATTGACTGTCGTGTTCCTCCTCATCACTCTCTGTTGCAACCTCAATGTAGTGGATTTCTCCCTTTCCCATGCACCTGTGGTCAGGGACCCATCGGTATTTACAGGTGAAGCATAACTTCTTCCTCATAAGCTCACGCCTTGTATCATCATCCAACTTATCCTTACCCTTCCACTCTGGAATGGTTCCCTATCCCGGTCCTTCTGTAGCACAAAGGGTTTGGAAAAAGTTTTGGTTTTCGGCACTAACTCTGCTAGATCTCTAGTGTTTAGGATGGCATCCTATAATGTGTGAGTTCTATAGGCATTCACCCATCCTCTCAAGGGTTTTGTGAGACCCTTTGTGAAAAGCATGATCAATCTAGCCTCTAAAATGTCTGTCACTATCATGACGATTCTTTGAAACTCTGTGATAAATGCATCAGGAGTACCAATTTTTCTAAACTGGGCTAAGTCCATGAAGTGGATCTTTGGATTCCTTTTGTCAAACCTATCCATAAGTCTCTTTGTGATTTCTCTGTATGAGGATCACCCAACGTCACCAATCCATGGTGCCACCACTCGTGGGCCTCTCCCTCCAAGTGCAAAGTAGTGAAATTGATGGCCTCAGTTTCTGTCATTTCATTGAGCTTGTAGTATGTGTCGAGTTTCTTCACCCAAACTTGAGCAGTACATCTTGATGATCCATCGAAAGAGGGTATAGTGAGTTTCCCTACTTTTCGAATGACCTCCATGTTATGTCCTTAGTGCTGTTGTTGTCCTCCCCTTTGAGGATATCTAGGATGGTTCCTAAGTCTAAGTCTGCAATACTCTACTAAATTCATGTCATTATGGAACCGTGGCCCTAGGGATGCATACTCTCTCCTATACTCAACAATATCCTATTCCTATGTGGCTGGTCTTTGTGTTACCGGTTGATTCTAGAAGTTCTCTCTAGAAACTAGGGAATAATAGCCTGGGAATCCTACTCGATGATGTGTAGGTGCGAGTAGGTGAATGGGGCCTACTACCTGCACCTGAGTTCCCTTGTGTTGCATGGAGGACATTGGCTCCTGGAGTTTTCCTTGCAACCAATCTATTTCCCATTTTTTCCAAAGACCAAGTCATGGCCTGCAGACTAATCACCATATTGTTAAGAACCTACATGAAGGATGCTTTTGGTTCCATGGGTGCTTTTCCACTACCTTCTGGCCTTTCATATATGTCTCCCATCATCCTCACTGCCTCACGCTCTACTCTTATTTTTTCTTCTCGTTGTGCCTCTTCCTCTTCCTTTGCACTGTGAGGAAAGGGGGTATAATTCGATCTGGGTCCTCTCCTTTCCCTGTGTCTACTGTAAGTGACAAATTCGTCACCTACGTGCTCACGACCTTTTGGGTTCTCTGATGAAATCATCAAAACTTTAGTCACATGCTGGCAGGACTAAAGCTCTAATACCACTGTAATATCCCTAGATTCACATATCTGGATATTAACCTCAACTACTAACTATCTGCTGTCGAAACTGATAATCTTTGGGATTCTGGATATAGTTAAGGGTTTCTGATTGACTTTCAATAGTTCTGAGCTTCATGCGAAGCTTGCGTGTTTGTTTGTTTGTTTGAGTAGAATGGTTTGTTTAGATATTTTGATTAAGTAGTCAATTACAAACAATTGCATGCATGTACAAAAATTCACTCACAAATGCATGCATGTAAATAATAATCAAATAGTTTCAGATAGATTGGAGAATGAATGGATCTACGCTAGAAATACAAAGATATAAACTAGAAAAGTACCAAAAACTACATGCGATGATAGATCGGTGCCATGCAAGGCCTGAAAGATGGCATGCAAGCTGGTTGGATGCCATGCATGTGGAAAACTATTGCATGCATGAGGAACTGTCGCATGCAAGGTGGATCTGTTGGATTCCACCGTCAGAAACTGATGGAAACTAGTTCACTGGATGCGCCCTGCGCCAAGCTCAACTGGGTTGAAAGGATCTGCTAAGTCCCTGTAGATTTTTTGAGGTCCTATGAGGCAACCAACTAAGGTCTGTCTTTGACCTTAGTTTGCCTCTAAGTTTCAACTCTATGGTTGTCCCTTGCTATTGTTTTAGGACAACAATCAGTCACTAACTTTCAGCTCAATATTTTGATGGTTAAGTGTCCTTGAAAGTGTTTTCTTTACTCAATGTTAGCACATGCAATATACATCAAAACAAATAATGCTACCTCTAGATCTTTTCACTTTAAAATGTTGATCTACACTTCTAAGCATGCATGAAATTGACACATTTTTTGGTCAATGTGACCCTAGAAACCCCCCCCCCCCCGCCCCCCCCCATGGGGAAAACCAGTTTGGAGCAGATATATATAGAAGGCCTCAAAGAAAAATGTACAACACATGAAACATATACAAGTGAACCTAGTACAATAGACACCACCCTCAGATTCCTTGGAGTCCCTTGAAGACCTCCCCACAATCCTTGTGAAGTAAGGCGCTCCCCTTACCTTGGTGAGCCTTTCTTCTCTTTGCTTGCTTTGTCTTTATCCTGATCCTTTTCTTTGCCTTTTCTCTTTCTTGCCCTTTGAACTTGCCTTGCCTTTGTAGTAGCCTCCTCCTCTCAAGAAATCCTCCTCCAGGATGATGGTGTGCCCATCTTCTCAAGTGCGCTCCCTCCTCATGCAAAAACTCAAATAGAGCACCCTCCTTCACCCCTGTGCCCTCTAAACTCTAGATAGCGCCTCTCCAAGGTGAATGGATCTCTCCACAAGGTTAGGGCCTCTCCCACACTAGAATGTGCCCTCTAGTCTCAAGAATGTGCCTCTCCTCTAGTATGTGCACCCCTCCTCCTAAACTAATGCGCCCTCACTCACAATGGCTCCCTCTATAGCACTAGGGTAAGCCACAACAAAGGGAGTGAGCCTCCAATCAATGGGTAGAGCCTCCTCTACTAGATCTGCACCCCTCTCCACTAGTAAATGTGCCCTCCACCACAAGTATGTGCCCTCTTCTAGGATAGTAGCCAAGCGTCCATGGAAGACTTCTCCAAGCTCTCTCAACTCAAACAAGGATTCCTCCTCAAACCCTCATGCAAGTGTGCTCTCCTCTCCTCAAGATTTGGGCCCAAGCTCTCCTTCTCATCTCCTCTTCTCACAAGTGAAGAATGAGTCTCAAAAATGCATTATACCCTCCTTTAGCCTCCTTTAGCCAAACCCTAAAAGATCAATGGCCTAGATCCAATCTAGCCAAGTCTAATCAATGGGTGAGATTCAATCCCCACTTTCCTTAGTTTGCTTTATGTCTATTAATTCACCCACTTTGTGAATTAATTGTCACTTTAATGACTTAAGTGACATATTTCACTTTTGACTTAAATCTCCTAAGTGAAAGTGAAATTAGAATCATAAAGTAAAGTAACAAGGGTAATAGTCTCCCCCTTTGTGTTTAGAGACTCATAAACACATGGGGACCACTTTCCAAGATACCCAAATCTCAACACTCCCTCTTACTGAGGAAAGTGCCCTTCACCACCAATATCATCCCTATAGTGGACATGGTTGCCTCCTGGCATATACTCGATGAGTATGGCTATACCATCATGACTAAAAGTAGTCTCTATCACAGATCTGCTCAATATGTGTGATTTATAGATAAAAGTGTCTCTCCACCTATCCAAGATCACCTAGATCTTGGTATCAAACAAAAGATCTCCACCTTGGTCTCCCACCAAGGATATCTACCTCCTGGCATCTCGCCAACGATCACTACTCTTGGCATCTCACCAAGAGTCACTCTTTTGGCAACTCACCAAGAGTCTCCCCCTCTTGGTATCTCACCAAGAGTACTCGGATCTCGACATCTCACCAAGATCCTTAACTTGGCCTCTCGTTACGTAGCTTCCACCTTAAGTGGATCCAGAACCTGATATGCCTATCTCTACAGCCAAGTGGGGCTCAAGCCTCCTTGGTTCCATGCCGCTCCTCCTCATCAACCTATGATGCTCTGAAGCCCCTACACCAACCCTCTGTCTCGACAATTCTAAAACTGAAGTTGTCCTTGGTGGACCAGTCACCCTCTATGAATATGGTATCCATGAAACCTGAGTCTGAGCTCCCTCTGAATCATTGTTATCAGTCAGTCGGTCCTCCTCAACTCTGTCTCCCCACTTGATGTTGGATGGTGTAATAACAGACAAAGAACTGGTGAATGCACACTCTCTCGCAAACTGTGCATCGAACTCAAGCTCCTTTGTTGTCGTTGCTCACACATCTTGTTGCTTCTTCTTCTTCTTCGAACACTGTCCTGCATAGTGACCCATCTCTCCACAAGAAAAGCATCTCATTGTGCTCATGTCTCTCTTATACCCGTTGTTTCTCTCTCCTCCCTATGGTGGGGCCCCAAACTTGGGACCCTGCCGACCTCCTCGACTAGTCTTCTTCTTTCCCTTTGTCCAAAGATCATGATCCTCATCACCCTGCATTGTATGTTGCTAATGTTGTCCAGAAGCCTCTGCCACAAGTCTAGTCTCCCCATGGACGAAGTCATCCCACATCCTCTCCCATGCAGGCATGACCTCCCTAGCAACAATGCCACGAACGAATGGACCCCATGGTTTGGTAAATTTGTTTAAGGCTATCCTCACCATAGAGTTTGGGTCCACCACCTCTCCGATAGATCCAAGCTCGTCTATGATCTGGGTGTAACGACCAAGGAAAGAAGTAACCGACTCATCCTCGAACATGCGAATGCCCCTCAGTCGATCATGAAAAACCATCTTTTGGTTCTCATTAGAGCTCTCATAAAGCTTGCATAGAGATTCTCACATCTCAAATGCCCAATTTTTCCCAATCAAGTGGGGAATGATGTGTTCTTGCATTGAATCACATATCGTCATCTTTGCCTTGTTGTTCCTCTTCTTGAACTCTGCTAACAAGATGGTAGCAGTAACAAGAGGAACAACCACAGGTGCCTCAACTATATCTCATAGTTCGAGGTCCTCCAAGACAAAGACAATCCTCGCCTTCTAAGGCAACCAGTTGCTAGCTCCAGCTAGCCTATCCTCCGCACGCATTTGAGATGCTGACATCACTTCCAAACTACACACAAATTGACGCTCCAACTATAAAGGAACGTTGCCTCACTCCTATCAACACAAGTTTGAAAAGAAGCAAGAGAATTCCAACCTCACTCCAAGAAATATAGGTGTGAAAAGAGGTCATGAAATACAACCTCACTCCTGTCCACGCAGGTGTGAAAAGAGGTTGTCCACAAGTGTCAAAAAAATCATCCCTGAACTGCCCAAAAAATCTGCCCACAAGTTGTCCACAAACTCTGTCAACAAGTTGTCCAAAATCTGCCCTGAACTGTCCACGAAAATGCTCAAAAATCAGCAAGTCTAAGCCACCAACCTGGCTCAGATACCATGTAGATTTTCTGAGGTCCTATGAGGCTGCCAACTAAGGTATGTCGTTGACCTTAGTTTGGCTCTAAGTTTCAACTCTGTGGTTGTCCCTTACTATTGTTTTAGGACAACAAACAGTCACTAACTTTCAACTCAATATTTTGATGGTTAAGTGTCCTTTTAAGGTGCCCTTGCAAGTGTTTTCTTTACTCAATGTTAGCACATGCAATATACATCAAAACAAATACCACTACCTCTAGATCTTTTAACTTTAAAATGTTGATCTACACTTCTAAGCATGCATGAAATTGACACATGTTTTTGCTTAACATGACCCTAGAAAAACCCCCCCAATGGGGAAAACCAGTTTGGAGCAGATATATATAGAAGGCCTCAAAGAAAAATGTACAACACATGAAACATATACAAGTGAACCTAGTACAATAGCAACCACTCTTGGATGTCTTGGAGTCCCTTGAAGACCTCTCCACAAGCCTTGTGAAGTAATGCGCACCCCTTTCCTTCATGAGCCTTTCTTCTCTTTGTTTTCTTTGTCTTTATCCTGATCCTTTTCTTTCCCTTTGAACTTGCCTTGCCTTTTTCTTTTCCTTTGTAGTAGCCTCCTCCTCTCAAGAAAGCCTCCTCCAAGATGATGATGCACCCCTCTCCTCAAGTGCACCCCCTCCTCATGCAAAAACTCAAATAGAGTGCCCTCCTTCACCCTTGCGCCCTCTAAACTCTAGAGTGCACCTCTCCAAGGTGAAAGACTCTCTCCACAAGGTTGGGGCCTCTCCCACACTAGAATGCACCCTCTGGTCTCAAGAATGTGCTTCCTCTAGTATGTGCGCCCCTCCTCCATAGAATGTGCCCTCCTCCTAAACTCATGTGCCCTCACTCACAATGGCTCCCTCTATAGCACTAGGGTAAGCCACAACAAAGGGAGTGAGCCTCCAAGCAATGGGTAGACCCTCCTCTACTAGATGTGTGCCCCTCTCAAGGTTGCACCCCTCTCCACTAGTAAATGCGCCCTCCACCACAAATATGCACCCTCCTCTAGGATAGTAGCCAAGCCTCCATGGAAGACTTCTCCAAGCTCCCTCAACTCAAACAAGGCTTCCTCCTCAAACCCTCATGCAAGTGTGCCCTTCTCTCCTCAAGATTTGCACCCAAACTCTCCTTCTCATCTCCTCTTCTCACAAGTGAAGAATGAGTCTAAAAAATGCACTATACCCTCCTTTAGCCGCCTTTAGCCTCCTTTTGCCAAACCCTAAAAGATCAATGGCCTAGATCCAATCTAGCCAAGTCTAATCAATGGGTGAGATTCAATCCCTAAATCTCACTTAGGAAACCCACTTTCCTTAGTTTGATTTATGTCTATTAATTCACCCACTTTGTGAATTAATTGTCACTTTAATGACTTAAGTGACATATTTCAATTTTGACTTAAATCTCCTAAGTCAAAGTGAAATTAGAATCATCAAGTAAAGTAACAAGGGTAATAGTCTCCCCCTTTGTGTTTAGAGACTCATAAACACATGGGGACCACTTTCCAAGGTACCCAAATCTCAACAGTCCCCAAGGTCGGGGACCTTCTTTCCCTTCCTTTCACCAACAAAGTTACGCTGCAACTGTCGAAAATGGTTGGATAAGTCGCCCTCGATGATTCCACTATTGAAATCTGCTATAAAATGTCTCAATAGAGGTTCCCTGCCTCCTCCTCCGATGGGTCAGGAGGAATCTGGCTCAATGTCTCCCTGGATGAGTGGACTTGATAAACTGTACTATCTCTGTTGTCGATAACCCACTGCAAACCTCCACTGCCTGAATCTGACGTCCTAGTGGCTAGGATGCTCAGAAATCTGCTCTAGATGGTTTGATGGAAGCGCCTTGCCCCGATCTCAACTGGGTTTGAGGGGCTAAGATTTGCTAGGCCTCTTCAGGTGAAGAGACCTGCTCTGTGACTTATTCCCTCCTTTGGAATCCAGGCTGAAACTGTTGTAGACCTGTGATGAAGCAATGGAAAACCTGTATGGCTTTCCCAATTGGCTAGGATGTGTCTCTCAACACAGAATCCAATCAACTGATGTCTTCCTCCTAGAATCCACAATCCTCCACTGATTCGCTTGAACCTGTGTTTTCTCCTCTAAGATCAATCTTCAAATCATAATCCACAATAATGAGAGATTATTCTCCTTCATATACTCTCCCAACCCTAATTCTTCGTTGACCTCTATAATTAGCTCATTTCACTTAAGCGACTTCTATATTTAGCTTTATATTCTTTAAGTCACTTAAAATAAATTTTCTCACTTTTTACTTAATGTCACTTTCGAAACATAACATTCCCTAGTGAAATTACATCAAATGACCCTTTTCCCATGTTTCTTCTTGGCTATAGTCTAAAAGGGGATGTTTAGACTACTAACCCCTCCTCTCTGGAGCTCCTACTCGGAAAGGGACAATACATTCGATTACATCATACATAGCAATAAAATCACACACATAATCAAGGCCACCAAGAGTTTACACTAGAAAGCCAGTAAGGGGAAATTCTACTAAATCACTCATTTACGCTATGTATTAAGGCCCTTTATATAGCATTATGACCATAATAATATCCATGAATATCTTAACTGCTTCCATGAAGTCCACAACTCACCCCTAACTTCTCTCATTGTCCCTCATCATTGTTTCTTACATACAAATTTTGTGTGGACATTATTTATCACAAGTAAGGGTTAATACTTCAATTACCACTTCCTCCAAATCATAGAGTTGTTTTTCCAGTGTGTATGGTGCCATTTTGGCGTACTACTAACTATTATTTTTTTATCTGGACTCCACATTCCTTTGTCACTTTTGGAAATCCTTGTGGAAGTTTTTGGGTTGTCAATTGGGTTCTCTATACGCTTTCATCCACAAATTGAGGTGGTTAATCATTCCTTGGGTCATGCTCTCTATTTTTATCACCAAAACAATAAGAAGTGGCATACTTATCTCTTGATATGCCCACAACGTTTTGGCATTTCATTAACGTAAAGAGCAAACTAAGGCTTCTTTTTTTTTCCAAAATTTGTCTAAATTCCATGCACAAGTTCATGACACATTATTACAAACTCAAGCCAAAACAAAGTGGTTCATGATTGACATAGAGTCCCTCCACATTTTTTAAATTTTTGATAAAGGTTGGCTTTATTTGGATAAACACATTAAATCTCAACATCATAGGTTCAGATCTATTTTGCATAGGCATGTAGATCACTTTTTCCTTGAAGAGGAAAGGATAAACACTAAGGGAAATCCTTGAGGGAAAGGAGTGCCCTCCTTTGTTTTTATAGAGCTGTTACTCCTCTTTATCAATTAAGACTTTTTCTTTATGCTTGTTAAGTGGAGTGGAGAGAGTGCTATGCAGTAAGCCCCAACATAATCCTAGACTTTAAGAAAATAAACTAAGGCTCTCTCAATAACCAAATGTTCTTTAAGCACATTGTTGCTTGAGAAAGGGTCAGTAGATTCAAACACATTTCCAGAATATAGAAATAAATGAAGAACATATTTTGTCACAAATAGATTTTCTCATGACATAGATGCTTTTCATCCTCACATATTATAATATAACGGTTAACCAAATGAAACAACCCAGATTTACTAGACAAAAGTAAAAGAAGAAAAAATGGTCAATAGGAAAGAGCTTTGCAAGATATTTCATTTATGAATCAAACCAGTTTGAACAATGCCACATATTCAAGACTTTTTTCAAATTATCAAGATAAAATCATAAAACCCATGTAGCTCTTGAATTAGATTTCTGTGGTAATTTTCAACTCATGAAGCCCAAATGTGAAAATTTTAAAGCATCTGAAATTGTTGGGCACGTAGGACTCCACAAAATTCTGATGATGACAGAAAGTGCTCAATTTGATGTTGAAACTTGATATCCTCATATTGACAAATGATTTTTTCTCTAAATTGTTTGATGAAATCGAATTTGATGAAATATTTCAAATACAATTTAATTAAACAGAAATTAAAAATGAACACACCCTGTAACTAAAAAAGTGTATGTATCAGTTGAACGGGACTTTCAAAAAGTACACATCAATTGAATTTAGCAAGCCCTTAACAGCATTTACAGAAAAACTCTAAATATATGGATCCAACAGTGATTTGAATTTACCTTATATAGCTTGCACTGGAAAACAACCATTAATCAATATTTAAAAAGGCCTCAAGTTTAACTCTTTAACTCAGCTTGTTTGCAATCATTCCATGCTTGTACAAGCCACTTTATAGGTAAACATGTACATGAAAGACTAGTCTCAGGAACAGTTTTATATGCATACAAATAAGGATCATTCCTCCTTCGCATGGAGGCAAACAATTGCCACCAAATTTTGCCAAAATTGTACATGAAAGAGCTGAGCTTTAGTAAACAAACTGAGTAAAACCATTTTCTTCTTCAGTTCTAGGGTGCCTAGGAGCCAAGAAAAAACAAGCCCGAAACCAACCAAACACTTCAGAAGCCTGCCAAAAACTAGGAAGTAACAAAGCAGAAATGGAGGTAAAGGGCAATTGAAAGACATATTTTTAGTATTTATTATTTGAATCTGCATTTTTTGAAAGTTCAAGACATCTCTATTCCTGCTTCCAACTTCTCCGCCTTTGATTCCCACTTGAATACAATCTGGAACGACCATTGTATACACCTAATTTCTAAAAATTATTAAATTTTACAATATGAAATGCAACAGTCTGTGTCTACAATCACTAGAAATAGTGCGACATTTTCCCAGAAAAGTGAATAGTAATTAAAGTAGAACATGAGTTCAATTAATTCTGTTGAACGACTAGGAGATCCACACCCATGAACAAAAATGAAGTAAAAGAATGGCGGATTTTCCATTCTAATTTGGAATATTTTACAATATAGCATTTCCAGCCATTACTGGAATTTAAATGACACAACTGGGAGAAGCAGATTACATGACATTTCTAACCACTGGAAAAGCCAAAATGAGGGAAACAGTTAGACCATATGAGCCCAACTTGGAAGGGTATTGGATGTGTTATGATATCTATTGTAGGTATTATTACCATGTGCTCAAATAGCAGAAGGTTTGAAGACTGGAAAATGCACCTAAACAGGATTGTTAATAGGAGCACTCAGGAGTCAGCACAAGCTGAAAGATAAAATACTTTCCTGCAATAAGGTATGAAACAAAATCTATGTGAAAATGGTGATCACATCTCTTGTATACCCTCTGACCATCAAAATCCTAGGGATTCCATCAACAAGCAAATCCACATACTCCATGTAGAAATAGGATGGATGCTGGGGAGGTGGTGGTGGGAGGCTGACAAGAACCACAGCTGCCATTCGAGAATATCGCAGAATAATGTTATTAAGCTTCAATGTGGTATACAGAAACTTGTCCACTTGTTGTTCATTGTACTGCACATTCTTATGATTATCACTGGACCTCAATCCCTCGGCATATGCAGCTATACGCTTTCTAGATTTTGAAAATGCATCCATGGCATCCTCCCTAATTGCCATTTCTGCCTCACTGTCCTGCCGATGAGCTTCCCAGGACTTCATTGTAACTACAATCACCTCAGCTCGCATCCGCAAGTCATAAAGAAATTTTTTAACATCTGCTTTAAGCTCTTCAGCTTCCATGTCTTCTTCGGCAATGCAAAATACCTGAATTTTACAGCTCTCAAACCTATCTCTTGCCCTTAGTAGTTGAGACAACAACAGCATTAAGCCCCCATCCCGAACTATCCAATAAAGGTCGATTGTGCCATATTGTTTCTGATATTCATTAGGCCATTCATCTAGCCCTTTGACTATAACTACTGCCTTGTTTGCAATAGCGCAGTCATTAATAATGTTGACAAAAGAGTCTGGAATATTGGCAGGTTTTTCTTCTCTCCAAATTTCAGGATATCTCATGCAAACTATGTTTGGCTTCAGATTAGCAAGACCCATTGTCTGCACGATACCTCGAAATCCTTGAGATATATTCTTTGCAATAATAACTTCGGCCACTCCTTCACAATTCTTGTAATCAATATATTTAGTAAGAAGTCGACTAGCTTGTCGAGCTTCCTCAGCTTTGTCTCTGTAATTACCCTCCAATATAGATACAAAAATAGACATTCCGCGCCCCTTTTTCCGCATACAATTAGCAAAGTCAGCCAACTTTGGATGGCAAGGAACATCGGGTGGTAGAATTCCCCAAGGCTTACAAAAAATCAATGGGATAGGATACCAGTTTTTTGGGTGGACTTGATTCCCTGCATGCACAGAATAGTTAAGCATTAGTGATCTGAGCAAATTATACAACAGCAACAATGTAGTAATAAGTCAAAAATAAGACAAGAATCAGTCATCGCACAGTTACTCTCATGTAGTCAGATATTTCTTGTTATCAAGAGAGAGAAACATCTAGAACTTCACAAAAGGGGACAATAGGAAATCGAATTAAATACATCGACATAATGAATAAGGCACATGTTTTCAAGAAAGAAAATAAAAATAGAGAAGGTAGAGTGAGTCCGTTGGGCTGTGGTCTAGATAGAGATGGTGAACTTTGAAATGATGGCAGTGATAACCCACATTCAAAACCTGTCAGGCTCCCTAACTATCCTAACACCAGTCTTCCAAACAAAGTGGTTGAGGCTAGGTGCAAGTCTTGGATGATTTTGATGGAATAAATACCCCTTGGTCATGGCTCTTAGCCAAAGGTAGTCTTTGTGTATCAACGCAATCTTGCTTGGAGTTTTATACCCTATCCAGCCAATTAAAACGGGCTTTACTAACAAGAAAAAGAAGGTAGAAAGCTTGTAAACAAGCTAGGTGCTTGAGATCCTGAAAAGATATTTCACCTGCATTGAATGTGCTCATAGGGGTTGATGCAAAAACAAACAGGAAATCTGTAAATTTTAAAATGATAAGATTTGATATTCTATGCATCTGCATTAGAAAGATGGCCCAAATCCATGCCATGGAACAAGGAATTTCACATATCCAAAGTTATCAAAGAGAAAACTTGCAGACTATATTTTGTAGGTTGTAAACCCATTTGAAAGCAATATAGCAATTTCAAATAGACTAATGATTACACACATATATCACAAGTCTGGACTAGGAAAAGATAGACAGAAAGTAAACCAATAAAATTCTTGTATAGAAACAGATGGAACACGTAAGATGTCATGCTAGGTTTGTAACAAAGCTCCAAAGCTGGGGCATATCTTATCAAAAGGTCATGTGTTCAGTTGATGTATTAGCATCAGACAAGTACTTCCACATAGGCTCAGTGTCTAGCATGTGGAAGTCGTCCTTGTAACCTCTCATAAAACTTTAGGAAGTTCACTTTATGAGTCATTAGTTAAAGTGAATGTCCTTTCTTTTAATTAATTAAGTTAAATGCCTAAGTTTTTTGGCATTAGTAACTTAAGTGAGAGTTTGATTAAGTCCTAGGCTCCTAGCCATTAGATCTAAAGTGAAAGAGAGATTAGATGTCATCCTTTGATCACTTTGGAGATCTAGGGTTAGTGATTGATTTGGTCAAATCTCAATGTAATAAAAGGCATCCTATGTGAGAGGATGAGACACACACTGAGAGAGAGTGAGGAGATCTCATTGAGTGGTTGAAGAGAGTTCATCCAAGTGTGAATGGGCAGGGCTAAGGAAAAGTGTTAAGAGGAAGCAAGGTATATAGAAGCCAGGTGGGCTAGGCTATTGCTACATTGTAATTCCTCTGATGGACCATTATCCCAGGAAGGGAGCTCAAGATTAATAAAAACAAGATCTGGTTTTCCCGCAAGGTTTTTTCCAGGGGTATTTACCCGAATATCTTGTGTAATGTGTGATTGGTTTCTATTTTAATGCTTCCGCTAATGTTTCGTTGATAACCTAGTTGTGCAGTTAATTAATAAAGCAATTTGATTTGAATTGAGTGTCGGGTGCTAGGTTTTCAGGTAAAATCAACATGGTATAAGAGTTGAGACTCTGAGGCAACCAAGTTGCACAGGCGAGATTTGGCAGCGAGAATTTCAGATTTGCAGGAAAATTCCAGGTTTGTAGTATGCGGGAATTTTTTTATTAGCTGTGGGGTAAGAGATAATTAAAAAAAAAAAAGAGGCATTGTTATCGCACAGTTTGTAGCTAGGATAAAAGGCTATAAGGTAGAGGGCCAAACTGGCATAACAGGAACCTATCCCACCCAATGTCACCACGATCTGTAGGTTCTATCTTTAGAGAGGCTAAGCCCAAGGGAGACATCCCTGGTGACCTGGGGTTTTGAAAGGGCAAAGGATAATAGGACAAGGACAAGTTCCCCCTTTCACAGATCACCGCCAATCAGATAGTCCTGGCTAAACAGCCAATAATAAAGTATAACCAAAGAAAAGAAAAGCACCTGCTTGAGACAATACAACAAGGAAACTGATATATGCAATCTTTGATTAGTACTTCATATACATTAAAGACTAACTGATATTCAATTAAGCAATTTAAAGGTAAATGTTGACGAAGTCAATGTTTACAAAAGTAGCAATGGCAGTAATGTCACTTCATCAATAAATACTTGAATGATACAGCATCCAATGCAAAAAATAACTTCTTAACTCAATTAATGCCTTCAACTAGCATTCAATTACTCAAAAGATAAAATGTTGCTGCAAAAAAGATGAAATATTCAAAGATGACGTCAGCAACTTAGGGTTAGTGTAGTTAGGGTTTCAATTCAAAAAAGGTTTGAGAGTGTTTTAGATCCAATTCTACTTCAACGTTCGAGGCTGGAGATCAGTTCCTTAGGGTTAAATGGAGTCAAAAAAGTGAAGGACGCACAGGTTGAAGGAGACGAGATTTAAAAGGACTAGAGGGAAAATTTTCAAGGTGTTGCTAAAGCAGGGCCTCAAAGACAAAACCCTAGGGGAGAGAGGCTCACTCCGGTGTTGCAAAAGCAAGGCCTCGTACTCTCTCCTCCTTCCTGACAAACAGCTAGCTCAGATGAAGCACAAAGTCAAGACGAGAAGGCTTAAAGAGGGAGAGTGTTGCTGCGGCAAGGCTCTTTCTTCAAACCCTAAAGAAAAATGACCCTAGGTGTAGATAACCTAGGCCTAGGACGTCTTCCTTCTCTTGGATTCTACAAGGTACGGCTAGCACAGGGGAAAGAGAAACAAGGAGTGTAGCTACGGCTAAGCTCTCTTCCTCTCTTTCAATGGCTAAAGGTTTCTCTATCAGGGGACATGAGACAAGGACCTACTTGTGTGCTTGTCACCTAGGGTTTTGATTCAGCAAATTTATAAGCAATATGCAAGAAATTTAAACTACAACCATTCAATAAGAAGTTTTGCAGAAAAAACACTTACAATTCATGAAGAAATAACCATGCAAACCCTAGTTGTAACACCTTCCTTCAAGAGAAACACCATAAATGCCAAAAAATCTCTTCCTTCAACAAGTGCGCATAACTAGTTCAGCCAAAAACTCCAATAGGGCACTAAAAATCGGACCTCCTATGAGTGAGTCGTAATTCATGATAAAAATGAGAATCAAAACCCTCAATATGTAGTGTATCAATGACCTAATTTTACCTTTTAGGTCATAAAAAGGCCGACAAGCCCATAATGTCAAAATCATACTATCTTTACATTAAATGCTAAGTAAAATCCCTAATCAAGCAAAAAGGTGAGACATCAAGCCCCTCTGAGGGAGACGTTATCCCTTTCTAGGGATAGTGCAGCATCCAGAAGCAAAACGTTAACCCTCCTTGGGCTCTTCCAAACTGCCACACGTGTCACTGCTGCCCAGTCTGCCTCCAAAAGCATCATGAAGCTGGATGACGTCATGGTGAAGATGGAGACGTCCCAAGCCTTCCAAGGCTGGTGTTCCACTGTAAAGGGGTCATTCCCCCCAGGTCTAGTCCTGCCGGAGTGCCTTTGATGGAACGTCCTCTTCCTTTCCGGTGCAAAAGCCCTGATCCATCTCCATCCTGTCTCTATCCCTTCATGGGGTCTCAACATCCATCTGGTGGGCTCTTCAGCCTCATGGAGGTCCAAACTGGTCATCTCCCCATGTGTACCGGTCCAAATGGTACCTGTCCGTCGGGCATGGTCCTACACATCAAAAGCTACGCCCTCCATGGGCTCATCAGTCATCGGGATCATAGCAATGTTAATCACATCTCATCATCGATATTATTAAACATATGCATAAAAACCCTAATACATCAGTCAGTAGCTCAAAGACATTACAAAAAACTGCAATACAAGATTGGAGAAAAAGACAAGACGTCCTATTGGGCTAGTGTCCACAAGAAAAGGAAAGTTTCCAGGAAGATTTCATCCAAGCCATGTAAGTGAGGTGATGTGGCTAGGGGATGTCCAGACATGTGGGTGCAGTGAGGGCCAAGGATGCATAATGTTATCTGTGGGTGCCTTTGTAGAAGGCGAGTTGTACCTGTCATGGATGCATTTTTTCCAAGCTTGTTCTCGCCTTTATTCTTTTTGTTGCTTTATTCTTTTATTTTCTTTTTCTTCTTCTTTTTCGTTTTATTCAAGGGCTAACCAGAGGACATTGTCTTGGCATGGTGACCAGAGCTGACAGTGTTACCCACAAGTACTTTCACAGAGATGAGAAGGCTGGCTCGTGATGAGACCCCCTGTCCCTTGGCCATGCAACCAAAGGTCACTGCCCTGGCGTGGTAACCAAATGGTGGCAATGTCATACTGTTAGGTACCCATGGACCTAATAGGCTGGCTCGTGATGATACCCCCTATCCTCTAACTAGGTCTTGTTTGTTATTTTCCGGGTCCCTCTTGTTTCTTGCTGAGAGGCCTTTTATTGCCTTCTCGGGGATCCCTGGGCAAAACATCTCGAGGTTTCATTTTTAGGCTTTTGTCTTTTACCAACTGCTTTTACCTTCTGGACCTTTAGCCCCTTCTTCCCACGAGATAAGGTGCAATCCTACAAACAGGTCAACCCAATGCCCGGACAAGGGGAATGGGATAAATGAGCAAGAGATAAGATGAAACAGTGGTGCTATGATGGGAGCGGACGATGACCTTTCGAAAATTCCCTAGTGGCAAACCAAAACCTACGGGCACAAGCTTGCTAGGGAACCCTGTCAATTCCCCAAAGCATGGTCAAGCGGGCAAATGTAAGATCCAAGCAATTGTTAGAGATAAAAGGAATCAGATGCATATATTTAAAGGTTTTAATGATCAAAAGTGACACATACCATGATACCTGGACCAATTACCTCATAGAGCAAGAACCTCTTCTGATACAAGAGCAAGCCGATGGTGATGGATGTTGCTGCTGCTGACAAGACAAAGTTGATAGAAGAAGAAAAGGATGGGCCCTCCAGGGCCATGCTCAGGTCAATCCTGCTCTCGGTACTCCATGTCTTGGACCTGTGGGCCTCGAGACATGATCTCCTAGTTATCCCTAAAAAGAGGGGATAACAGGCACCATACGGGTTGTACAAGCCGTATGCTATACGGTCATACATGCACAGAGCTGCTAAGAAATTACTGCACAGATCGACTAGTGTGAAGTGTGTGAGCAAAGGTCGTGAGGCTCTGGCGTTTTGGGCAGCAGAGATAGGCACAAGTGCTGGACATGTGTGTTGTTGAGATAGAAGACACGTGAGGTTAAACCTGTGCATAAAGAGTTAGGCGACGACAGGGAGGAGAGTTTGAATGTGAAGCTGGGTGGCAAGGAATGCACAAGCAGAGAGTTAGCAGGAAACGGAGAAGGTGACTCGAGAGGTTGAAGGTTCAAGTAAGGAATGACAGAGTTGTTGGTGACTTTGGTAGCAGTGGGAGGTATTCACCTCCGGGATAACCTTTCTTATAGATGAAGATATCAAGATGTCAAAGGAAAACCATTGAAAGAAATAAAGAAGCCCCAAAAGAATTATATTGATCCAAGAGTAAAGTCGACTCCACAAGAATAAGATAAACAAAATTATATTTTCCAGAAAGGTCAGGTCGGCCCTGCTAGAAAAGTCACTGGACAAATTAGTATAAACAAGGGTGACGCCTTCCTCATTTGTCACACTCTTTCATGTTAGAATAATGTTGATGTGCCCGTTTCACCATAGACAATGCTACACCATTGTCACCCAACCATAGGCATAAAGCCACCCCCGAGCACCTTAACCTTTGACAAAAGGAATGATTCCAGGAAGCCATACAACAACCAACAGATAACCAAGAGAGTGCACCTTCTCCAAGGGTAGCGCACAAGAGAAAGTACCAAAAAGACTGAACAAGAGAAAGACGTACAACTGCAGTTGTTGCTGCTCCTCCAAACTTGCGCATCGTTTCTGGGTGACTCAGAGAGTGTGAGTGAGTGAACAAATGAGACAAGACGTCCTCTATTTATACTAATCTGGCCAGGTGAACAGGTGTCTCTTCAAACATGGATGACCTGTCCTTTTCTGCATATAATACTTTAATATTATATATTTTGTTGAGCCGACATGTCTTCTAGGGTTTTCACACATCTGTTTAGGGTTTCTCTTGCTTCCAGAATATTCTATTCTAGTCAAAGGTTACATATGGAGGTTAATACCTCCCGAAGCTACCATAATATCAACACTTTGTCTTAGCTAGGGAGGTATTAATGGTCTCAAACACATCCATCTATCTCCACATGGTATGGGCAAGACTCACATAGTCTTGTAGACCATTCTACATGCAGCATTATCATGTCACACATGGCTACACCCATGTGGACCTGTCAATCTCATCTAGGGGCCACAACCCACTAGAGAACACTAAAGCTACACCTCATAGTGTGTGTCACCATCATCGTCATGGGCTACACCCGCATGACGTGCTCACCAGTATCGTGAATATCATCATAAGTATCATCATTATTATCAACATCATTTGGTAGCAATCATCAAATATATATTGTCGCACTTGTTCTTAGTATTCTTCTGTCAAAGACAATATCACAATATCCATGAGCCTCATTTAGCTATATTGATGATCCATCACCACCATCTGTCTAGCACCTCGAGTCATTCTTGTGCCATGACAAGAATCATGACCTCATCAAAGCCACATTCACCTCATAGTTGATCCTCTCATTGGATCACTCCGTGAATGCATTTATCTCAATGCTATCGAACACGTGCATCTAGCACCTCGGGTCGTTCTTGTCCCATGACAAGAATTATGACCACATCGAAGCCATAAACACCTCATGGTGATCCTCTCATAGGATCACTTCGTGAATGCATTCAGCTCGATGCTATCGGACACGTGGAATTGCACCCCAAGCACTTTGAGTCTTCACTCCGTCGAAGACTATGTTGGGGCACATCTACTCTGGATGTAGATGTTCCCTATCTCCCCTGGTCTGCAACCTAGTTCCTATGGAGATAGAGTCAACCTGATGCTTATCGGGGCTACTCACCTACTCATGAGTTAACTACTCACCTACTCGTGAGAGTTTCAAGGCCCGATGCAATTCACACATAGGAGATCTAGCGGCAACTCGAATCTTTAGTCCGTCGAAGATTACATCTCAGCCTATTCCCACATGATCAAGTCTGTCTGATCAATATTGGAATATCGACACGATGTTGCAATCATCAATACTCCCCCAGTGAAACATTTGCATTCCTGCCAAGCATGTCCCAAACAGGGGCTTAGTGCAAATGTCAGCTATCTGCTCATCTGTGGATAAGGGATGGAGCCTCACTACTCCTTCCTGCACCATGTCTCTGATGAAGTCCTACAAGATCCTTTGAAAAGCCACCCTGCTTCATGTCTTGCGTCACTGGCTATGATATATGACTGAGTGCTACATATATCTGCTTCCCTGCTTGTCTAGAAATCCTACTCAATCCTAAGCTGAAGTAGCACCCCAGCTGCTAGATCTGTCTTCTGCACTTCCAATCCAAAAACTGTATATCCCAATAGCCATAATTCATCATCAGAGATCAATCATATCTATCTATACAACAAAGGTACATGCATGCTATGCTGTAACCCAATAATACGGTCATGGCTCAACCATATACTGGCACAAGGTGCTCTCTGCAAAGCAAATGCCCATCCCGTCACACAACTTCCTCAGATGTGTCGTCATAGGTGTGGCCATGGACTTCCTATCCATCATGATAAACCTCTTCAGTCTCCTCACTAAAGATCTCATCTGATGCCAGCCACGCTTCCAATCCAGTCAAGATCTTTCATCTCAAACTCCGAAATAAACTCCCTCTATATGAGAGAATCTATGCTTCCATCTGCTACATGCCCCTTTGCATTTTGCAAAGTGTCACGAAACTATGCTGGCTTCTTCTTAATCACTGACTCCCTCTCAAATTTATCTCTTATGACCTGCCTGAAACAAGAAACAAGAACAACAAAATCTCCATGGTATCCTCCATGGAAGATATTATGCCTGGAGTATAGGTTAGTAACCAAGAACATCTCCTAAAGGAAATCAACTTCATCTTGTAAACAATAAGCATTCACATAAGAACAAGAATATCTCCTAGAGAGGAGATCAACAAGTGTATCTCTAGTATTAAGGGGTTAATATAATAATCATAACTTCAATAGATCAAGATGCAGCATAAGAACATAATAATGCCATAACAACTAGAGATATATCAATTTTAAATAATCAAACATGGAGTCTTCACTGCTTGTTCCTCTGAATTTATTGAATCCAAGATCATTGCTTGGACAAGGTCTCTTGTACATTCCCTGCAAAACAAACTCATTCTTTTGTTGGATGATATAACTTGAAAAGAATATACAAGTGCATACCTTTGAAATTTGCAGCATCGTTCAGCCTGTCTTCTAATGTGAAACTAGACACCATCTTGACAAGATGAGGTTAGAAACTGAATAAAAAAGGTTCAATAATTAGAACAAGCTAGAAACCCTAAAATTTCAACTTTGACCAAAAAAATCAATTTTGACCAAAAGTCAACCTTTGACTTTGACTTTGACTTTGACCAAAAACTCAAACTTGAAGTTTTTGTTGGCTGAAGGCACCAGAGGGTGCACTAGAATATCCAGAAATTAGGTCCAACGCTTCACTTAAGGTGCCCAAAGAGTTGGACTAGGGTTTCCTGCAACTGCAAAATCAGAAACCCTAATTGCAGTTGCAACTAATGCTACAACCAGCTTGACAAGAAACTCTCAATCTACCTTCCAACGGTTAGAATGTTTTGAAGGTAGTGTGGGCCCATAACCTGTTAAAATAATATTGATGTGCTCGTTTCACCATAGACAATGCTACACCATTATCACCCAACCGTAGGCATAAAGCCACTCCCGAGCATCTTAACCTTTGACAAAAGGAATGATTCCAGGAAGCCATACCATAACCAACAGATAACCAAGAGAGCGCACCTTCTCCAAGGGTAGCACACAAGAGAAAGTACCAGAAAGACTGAACAAGAGAAAATCATACAACTGCAATTGTTGCAGCTCCTCCTCCAAACTTGCACACTATTTCTAGGTGAATGAGAATGTGTGAGTGAGTGAACAAATGAGCCAAGACGTCCTCTATTTATACTAATCTGGCCAGGTGAACAAGTGTCTCTTCAAGCAGGGTTGACCTGTCCTTTTCTGCATATATTAATTTAATATTATATATTTTGTTGAGTCGACATGTCTTCTGGGGTTTTCACACATTTGTTTAGGGTTTCTCTTTCTTCCAAAATATTCTATTCTAGTCAAAGGTTACATATGGAGGTTAACACCTCCCTCAGCTACCATAATATCAACATCTCGCTCATATATAGCGCAAGTTTGGTGGAGAGAGTTCCAGCTGCAACTGCAATTACAATAGGAAGCATGGCTCAAGTCTGGTTGGGCTTTCTCTTATCTCTTGGTGATGCGTTGGTGAAGGCCAGCTACCCTAGCGCTCTGGCTAGGGTATGCAGAATCTATGTTGTTGGATTCTATCTTGTTGGTTTGCTTTAGTGGATAGAGCTTGTTGCTAGTTATTTTGTGTTGGAAAGGATATTCTTTATAAGAAGGTTGTTGGGTTTTCTCCCCTTCTGTAGAAGGGTTTCCCAGGATGTATATGTTATGCTCGGGGATTGCACGAGTAGGTGCCTATGGTTGGGTGGCGATGGTCCAACATCGCCTATGGAGAAACGAGCATGCAAAAAAAGTTCAAATTGCTATGGTAAATCTAATGTTAACGTAATTAACGAAAATTCAACATGGGATCAGAGCTTGGTTTCCTTCAGAACAGTGTAATCGTTGGAAGGAAGATCGTGACATTTACCTTGCCATTGCAGTTTTCTGCAATACCTTGCCGCTACACAGCTTTATTTTGTCAAGCTCGTTGAGCACCTTTCCCTAGGTTGTTTGGCCTAATTCCTTCACCAACAAGTGCACCCTACCCTAGCGCATCTCCAACTAACTTCAGATTGCAAGTTGGAGCACCTTGAAGTTTTAGGGTTTGTCATTGCTTACCGTTGTTGTCAGATGGTGCTACAATTTCTGAGGTATGTACTTGTATATGTTAAATTGTATCACTATCTTGAAGGTGTTTTGCAGGAGAAGGGAATTTTGTCCAAGCAACAAATCACAAATCCAAGGGGATCTTGGACTTTGTGCATTCAAAGGAATAACAAACCCTCCAGGTTTGATTGTTTTGACATGCCTCTAGTTGTTATGGCATCATTGCGATGTCGTGTTTTTGATCTATTGGAGTTATGATCATTATACTAACCACTTAATACTAGAGATGCATTTGTTTATCTCCCCTCTAAGAGATATTCTTGTTTTGTTGTCTGTTCTGGGTAGGTTATATTGTTAAATTCCATGGAGGTTGCCATGGAAATGTTGTTGTTCTTGTTTTCTTGTTCCGGGCAGGTTACCTCGGAGGCATGTCACTAGTGATAGCTCTGAGAGGGAGCTATAGTGACAGTTGCAAAAGGCATCTTATTAGATGGTCTCTAGTATGAGACATGAAGCAGTCTAACCAGACAAGGAGTTTTTACAGATTGACAGTTTGACTAGTTCCTCGTGCATGATTCTATCAGTCTGAGTGAGTCATGGTGTAAGAGACTTGTTCATTTGCATTATAGAGCTCTTCCCGCTCTAGGGAAGATGGTGACGAGTTTTCTAGATCTTTGTATTGAGCATGATGGCATCTGCAGAGGCTGTGCTCTTGGCACAAATGCCAAAGGATCTTTTTTGAGCAGTGACAACAGATCCAAGGTGATCTTGGACTTTGTGCATTCAGATTTGTGTGGGCCTGTGACAGTTGCTTCCTTGAGTTTGGATATTTGGGTGTCCTATATACATTCACGTACCCAAGGAGAAAAGGACAAAGTAGATCGCTTCAGGAAGGAAGGGTACATTTGTTGGGTGTTGACCGCCTATCCAACTAGGGGTCAACTCCATGTGCCATGAAGAGATGCATCATCAGATGCTCATTTGTCGAAGACCATTTGGTTCTACTGGACAATTTATGATCCCAACACTTCTTTTTGTAAACGGAATTTTTGCACCCCTGCCTGGGTTAATAATGTAATAGGTCTGCATGGCTCATAGTTAGGTCAGTTACCTTGGGATCGCTTCATTAGGGGAGTTCCTTTCATTGGGGGTTTTTTATCCTCGGGTTATTAATTGGGCTTTTCACCCTTATTAATTTCCCTTGAGTTTTTCCCTTACACCTGCAATAATTCCTCCAAAGTGGTGAAGGGCATCCTAATGGGGTCATCTTCTGGTAACTATTGTTTATGAATGATGTAAATGACCATGCATGACAGCTCAGAAAGTTTTGCGGAATTCCGACGAGTCTAGATAAGTTTTTTTTTTAATTAATTAATTTTTAATTAAATTTTCCTAAGTTTGGAGGTTTAATTTTTTAATTAATTAATTATTTTTGAGCAAAAATTGTAAAAACTAGGTCCTTGGACTTTCGATAGGGGTATTTGTGCTCAAAAGAAATGGAATGAGACCCCCTACACCCTTGGACCAAGTTTCAGCTCAGTCAGACAACTTTTGCTAGGTGTTTGTCCACCAGGAGTCTCAGTCAATCAAAAACAAAAATTTTAATTGCTAAATCATGACATAGGAAAAATGTCATTTTTGTAATTTTGAATAAAGGGGGTAAAGTAATGATGGAAAAGTGTGAGAGAGATTTTTCCTAATCTTTCCTAATCTTTCCTAACCTTTTCCAACCCTCACATCACCCCCTCACCTAGCCATTAAGCAAAAACGTCACTTTCCCTAGAGTGGTGTGCCCCCCTTATAGAAAGTCTCCAAAAAGTGAAAAAGCAATAAAAAAATTAATGGGAGACTTATTATATCCCTTGGTGTGCCTCTCTAGACCCTACAACTCATCATTTCACTTATCAAAGCCTTGTCAACTCACTCCAACTCATTTCCACTTCATCCATCCATGCCAAAACCTTAAAAGTGGTTTTTCTTTGATGTGTGACACTTGTAACTCATCCAAGAGGGGTAGCTTTGCCTTCCCAAGTATAAATAGAACCCCTCCCTCACTCATTTCTTCACCATATCTTGAGCTATTGTTATGCTACTTGATTTCTATCTCATCTCTCTCTTTCTTTTCCATCTTGCATCCATTCTTTTGCTCTTGAGGGTTTTGAAGCAAGTATTTGCTTCAAGATTTTTCCTTGAGTAATAAAGAGAAACTTTGGAGGATTTGGAAGAACAACGAATATTCTTGTCTCTTGCTTACATATGAGGTAATATTGTGGATTTGGCATATTGGGTTGCATAGAGTAGATTCTTGGGTAAAGTATTTTACTTGGGTAGATTATACAACGAGTATTCTTGTTGATCTATATATGTGGATTTGCTAATAGGGTGCAAGTATTTCATTTTGTTAGGATATTCAGCCATATTATCTACTTGTATGCATCACATGTGTTGAAGTTTTGCAGGTTTGCTTCTAGGGTTTTGTTGGGATTGACTCAAGGAAGAGTCTTCCCTCAAAGCTCACTCAAACTCCTTCTTTTCTCCTTCCTTTCTCATTATTTTTTTGCTTTCCGTTTCACATAATATTTCAACTAGCTTAACATCATAGAATGGTCATCTAAATCTACCTTTTCCATAGAATTTTTTATGTGAAAATTTTCTGCCCTAAAACATAAATTTTTCTTCATTTATATTGTTGTGTGTAGCTTTTCCAGCAAGCATAGCTTGCTAGTTTTTGCAAGTTCTTATCAGATTGAGGGGGTTATGTTGCCCAAAATCAGCCACACAACACTCCAAGACCCTTCTCTTCAAGTGGGTAACAAATCTCAACCTTTCCCTTTACTTTCCTAGCTTCTTGTGCATATTTTCTTTCCCTTTTTGCTGATTTTTAATAGCTCATAGCTTGGGAAGAGAATTGGTACGGCCTACCTCCCATGTGTGAGCTTAGGGTTTGATCTAGCTTTAAGTTTTTCATTTCAAATCATCTTCCTAAGCTAGGACGTGGGGTTTAGCAAATATTTTGTTAATAGTTGTTGTTGCTTGCTTACTTCTCAACCCCTTTGGCACAATAAAGGTAGGCTTGCCTCCACCTTGTGCCATTGAGTGGTTTGTTGTTGTCTCTCTTTCCCTTTCAAGCTTTTCGCATCTTAATAATTACCTACACCTTGAGAGAAACATCCCCAAAATCATGAGGTTAGGATAAATAATGTGTTCATAATTTCTTAATGCTTTGATGGTTAAAATGTTCTAGATGTAGATCTCATTCACACATTAGTCCTTAGCTTAAGCCCTTGGGGCATAATCTACTTGCTTAATCTATTTTGCATGTCTTAAGGCTATCTCAAGTTCTATTTCTTTCACATGCTCTAATCCAACACTAAATGGTTTAATGCATTGATGGTATACTAAGTGGTTTTTTCTTTCATGCTATTTCACACTTAAGGCCATTTTCCATCACTTAAGTTAATGTGTTGTTGGATATGTTGATAGTGTAGGCACACATCTAAATCTTAAGCTTCCTTCTTCACACTTAATGCTCTATCTCAATGCTATAACAATCAATAGATAAGTGGTGATAAGCTTGAGTCTCTCTCTTTTCTTTGGCAAGTTGTTTTTGCCCTTATTCATTAGCATTCTTTTACAAGCTTTTCATGTTGTGGCTTAACTAATGGTGATACAATAAATCTTTATTCCAGCTCTCTTTACTTGCTTTACATGTGTTAAGGTGCTTAACTTTACATGCTTAATAACACATCTTTAAAGCTGCATAAAGTTTCGGTTTTGACATAAAATCACCATTTTAAGGCAACTTAAAGTCATTGAAACACTCTCTAATACACCTAAAAACTTAACCAATTGATATATAAACTTAATAGACTTAATAGGGTACCTAAAACCACCGTCTTCGCCATCTAAAACGGGGATTGAAGAAGGCAACGGAAGGTGCTAGGCCGGGGACGGTCTCATGGCATGCGGCGTCTTTTCCAGGAGTACTTGGTTCTTAGGATTGACATCTGAAGCTAGGGTAGGCCTCGTTGCCTCACTTCTTGAGCATCCAACAGCCATTTGGTAATTGGGGGAGGAGGTTTTCGGTCAAACACTTAGTCAGGGTAATAAAAATCTTTCAAATCTTTAAAACCCTTAACTCACCAAGTATCTAATAACCTGGGCTTAAATTGACGTATCTTAAGGTTTAAAACTTATAAGCATAATCTTCCAATCTCATCTATAAGTAGTGCTTTGTGGGTAATTAACAAAGTGTCTTGACTATTCTGGAACACTTGCATTTAAAGCTTCTAAATCTTCCAAGTGTCCTTGTGATTTTTGAGTGTTGATGTTGCCATTGATAGGCTTGATGTGTTGATGATGATCACGTCTTGATTGTATCTAATTTCCTGCACATTTAAACACACTTGGTTAACTTGTTCTATTGTAAATTGTATCTTATTGTAATATTGTGTAACTAGCATTCTTTATTTGTAAGTATCTAACCTTTGTAATCTTACTTGTAATTAAACATCCTTACATTTAGTTGACCTAGGGAAAGGCTTGTTTTGTAGAAATATCTGAGGTCCTATGAGGCTGCCATCTAAGGTCTGTCCTTGACCTTAGTATGGCACTAAGTTTCAATTGTATGGCTGTCTTCTTTTGCTGTTTTAGGACAGCAAACAATCATCCCACTTTCTGCTCAATGTTTTATAGGTTAAGTGCTCTTTTAAGGTGCCCTTGCAATTGTTTTCTTATCTCAATGTTAGCACATGCAATATAACTTAAAACACATAACACTACCTCTAGATCTTGAACTTTAAAATGCTGATCTACACTTCTAAACATGCATAAGTTTGACACAGGTATTTTTGGTCAACATGACCCTGAATAAAACCCCCCCGGGGAAAACCAGTTTGGGATATATGTCTATATAATTATGATTAAAGCAAGAGATACAAGTAATGAAATACAATGGAACCTGTACACATAGCAAGCTCCTCACGAGCCTTGCCACAAGATCCAGAGAAAGAAGTGCCCAAACTGTGGTGCGCCCTCTCCCTTTGTTGCCCTTTGTACTGAACTGAGGCGCCCAAGCTCATCTGTAGCTCAATGAAGAAATCCCTCGACAGGAATGTCCTCTTCTGTGCTGCCTCTCCATAGAAACTGTCAGAGCTCGAATCCTCCAAGCAGATCTACTACTAGGTAGCTGCCAGTCCTCTTAACTCATGTGCCCTCCTCCAAGCAGAAATGATCACAATAAATAAACTGAACCTGAAAATGAAAGTCACTCTCCACAGAAACAAGCGCCCAAGCTCTCCTCTCCCAATGCATCAAACCTCATCCTGATCTGACAAGTCCTCCTCTCCTCATGAGCAAATGAAGGATGATAAATGCACCCCTCCTCTTCAAGATGTGCCCCTCCTCCATGCAAAGTGCTCCCTCTGAAGAATGAAGGCTAAACCTCCATGGATAACCTCTCCATGCAAGCTCCAAGCTAACACAAGCTCCTCCTCAAGCTCTCAAGGGTTTTGCTCAAACCCTAATGAAGTGCGCCCCTCTCCTCCTCAAGATATGTGCCCTCCTTCTCTTCTCCAAAAGTCTCAAGTGAAGAATGAATTTCCAAAATGCCTTTACCCTCTCTTTAGCCTCCTCATGCCAACCCTAAAAGATCAATGGCCTAGATTAGATCTAGCCAAGTCTAATCAATGGGTGAGATCAACTCCAATAATCTCACTAAGGAAACCCACTTTTCTTAGTTTCTTTATGTCTATTAATTCACCCACATTGTGAATTAATTGTCACTTTATGACTTAAGTGACATATTTCACTTTTGACTTAAAACTCTTAAGTCAAAGTGAAATTAGAATCATAAAGTAAAGTACAAGGGTAATAGTCTTCCCCCTTTGTGCTTAGAGACTCATAAGCACATGGGGACCACTTTCCAAGGTACCCAAATCTCAACATGTTTGACATAGAAACTCTTGTATCTTGCATTGTTGCCTTTGCATCATAGGTTAGACTCCCCCCTAAACCTTAACTAATTAAAAACAACTCCTAGAACTTAATGTAAATCTCATCTAGAAACTAGGGTCTACCCCCCTTGGCTTCCCTAGGAGTAAGCCTAGACGAAAGAGGTTCAAGCCAAAGTGACAGCGTGGGCTTTGAACCTAGGCATTGTGCCTCCAAGGACACACTAAGTGAGCAAGACTTGGCTCACGTTTGCAAGTATGTATAAGGACGGAAACATCGGGTACAGTGAATCGTCAAAGGCATGTCGTATCGACATCCCAGGTCAAAGATAGATTGAGGTGAGCAGGGATGTTTCCTTTGAGGAGGAGGTAGCCTTCAAGAGATCCAAAGGATCTCATATGGAGATTTATAGTGAGAGGCAGGAGGAGATGGTGTCTTCTCCCCCTCACCCTTCAACAGTTCAGAGGGAGCTAGTTGATCCGGTACATCCGATTGATGTTCCTAGAGATATTACAGTAGGTCGGAAGAGGCCTGCCTGGGCTCATCAGACTTTGCAGGAGGCAGAGGGACATGCAACTCCTCGTGGTACTTTCAGAGAAAGCAAGAGACCTCAAAGATTCTCGAGCTATGTAGTAGCTATGAGCCACATCATTGTTTCTGAGCCTTCCTGTTATGAGGAGGCATCTAGTCAGTCAGTATAGAGAGATGCCAAGATGGAGGAGTATCAGTCCATCGTGAATAATGATGTATGGGGTATTGTTTCGAGACCTGTGGGGAAGTCTGTGGTGACTTCCAAGTGGATCTATAAGATCAAACATGTCGGTGACGGGAGCATCGAGAAGCACAAAGCAATATTTGTGGCTAGAGGATTCTCTCAGGTAGAGGGAATAGACTATGTGGAGACTTTTGCTCATGTTACTCAGTACACCTCCATTCGGACTATCATTGCACTTGCCTCAACCATGGGATGGATATTACATAGATGGATGTAAAGACAACATTCCTCAACGGAGAGATTGAGGAAGAGGTGTACATCAAGCGACCAGATGGTTTCTTGATTCATGGGAAGGAGTACCATGTGTCCAGGTTGAAGAAGGCCATGTATGGACTCAAGCAGGCACCTCGTGCTTGGTATGTGATGATTGATGGAAACTTGATGAGTTTGGGCTTCAACAAGAGCATTACTAATGCCAACATGTACTACAAGGTTGTTGATGGTGAGTCCCTGATTTTGATCCTTTATGTTTATGATTTATTTGTCACCGGAGCAGAACGTCTCATTGCTTGGTGCAAGCATGCGTTGGCCTCTAAATTTGATATGAAGGATCTTGGCATGATGCATTACTTTTTGGGACTAGAGGTGTTGCAGAGAACTGATGAGATCTTCCTGAGTCAGGGGAAGTACACAGTTGGGATCTTGAGGAGATTTGGGATGTTGGACTGTAAGTCCATGACCACACAAATGGTGTTAAATCTGAAGAAGTTGAGTGAGTCTTCTTCTGATTCAAACTTGATTGATCCAACGATGTACTGACAACTGATTGGATCATTGATGTATCTGGTTTAACACCAGACTAGATATTTGATATGCAGTGAGTGCACTTAGCCAACTCATGAGTCAGTCGAGGCAGATACATTGGGTGGTTGCGAAGCATGTGTTGAGATACTTACGAGGCACAGTTGGATATGGACTGAGATATGTTTCCAACGTTGACATGAGACTGCAGGGATACATTGATTCAGATTGGGCAGGGAGTGCAGTTGACAGGAAGAGCACCTAAAAGTGTTGCTTCAACTTGGGATCTGTCGTGGTTTCCTGGTGTAGCAGGAAACAAACTTCTATGGCTTTGAGTACCGTAGAAGCCGAGTATAATGCAGTATGTGAAGCAATGTGACTTTGGAAGCCCCTTGCAGGATTGTCTAATCAGAAACTGGATCCCACCGTGATTCATTACATTCGAGATATGGTGCAGAGGAAGGAAGTAGTAGTGGAGTACCTTCCTATAGATGAGCAGATTGCAAACGTTCTCACTGAGCCTCTTGCCAAGTCGAAGTTCGAGTACTTCCGCGATAAACTTGGAGTGGAATGCCCCTCTTGTTAAGAGGGAGTATTAATGGTTGCAACTTCATGAGACATTCTTCTGTGACGATACTCCTCGATGGACTGAGTTGAGTATGAGACTTATCGATGGACTAATAAGTTGTACTGGGTTGGTGCCCAACGACCCTTGGGTTGTAACCCATGTGTTTGAGATATCTCTCCAAATCTTCTCCCCAGAGAAGTGGGCTAGGTCGACCTGTGAGGAAACTCTCCAGATCTTCTCCCCAGGGCAGTGGTTTGGGTCGATCTACGAGTGTGTTGTGCCTTCTCCCTGATGGGTTGAGCTGGGTCGACTTTTGACGGGTCTTCTCCTTAGTTGAATGAGCTGGGCAGACCTGTGATGGGTCTTCTCCTCAGATGGATGGGTTGGATCGATCTATGGGGACACCCCAGATCTTCTCCCCATATCGGGCTAGGTCGAGTTGGAGAACTCTCCTCTGAGACGAAGTTAAGCATGACACTTGTCAAAGTAGTGGCAAGTTGTCCTAGGGTGGCACCCAACGTCCCTTGGGAGTTGACCATGTGGACACATCCCTTGGGAATAGACCAAGTGGACATGTTGTTCCTCTGAGACGGAGTTGAGCATGACACTTGTTAGTGTAGTGAC